>OX403628.1:7937446-8440454 GCA_948107755.1 Campoletis raptor
ATGATGATAACTCCAAATGTCGCTTGGTTTTCGAGGGAAAATTGTTAAAGTACGTTTCAATAAATATTTCAATTTTTGCTTCTTTATTATTATATAACACACATATACATAATTGTTACACTGGTTTATGCAAATTCTAAAACCGTTAGATTCTCTTAAAAAAAAAAAAAATCATCGTTCCAAATTCCTTAAGTTGAGCATGATTGTCTATTGTCATATCCGTTAGATTTTAAATTATAAACTTAATATATAAAATTGTATTTTCCATATTTACAGTGAAGCTGGTCACGTCGCAAATCGAAAATTTACTACTGATTTCGTTGCGCGAAGAATAAATGCCAAATTAGTGAAAACAGTTAGCAACGTGTATTATCAACTGATCGGGGATTTGATTGATACTAAACAAGGTATTTACAAATTTTGAGACTGATGAGTATTTTTTTATAGGCACGAGTAATATTTTATGGTACAATTTTTTTATGTTTAAGTGGTGCCGAAAGAATTGGTTAAACTATGCCGCACCGGCTGTCCCAGTAAGATTAACCATTTCTGCGAAAAATGGAAAGTGCTGTCTTTAGGTGAGACATTTTTTGCACACTTTGCTTACAACTATTTTTTCTTTGATTCGATCAGTTTGTTCCAATTAATATGAAACTTAATAACTGCATTTACTCAGAAAATGACGAAACTCCAACTACTCAACAATTACACTCTACGTCGGTTGATTGTCTTAGCGTGCCAACGAGCTCTCGAGGACGACGTATATTACCGCCTCTGAATTATTGGACTGGTTAGATTTTGTTTTTCCACATTCATTTTTTTCTAATAGCTTATTTTTTTGTTACTTATTTTTACGATTATTTGTAATACTTTTTTTTCACTGCAGGCGAACGGGTGACTACAAAAGATAATAAAGCGGTTTACAGTCCGGGAAATTGTAAAGAATTGTCCGTTACTTCATCATTCGATAAGAGTCCCGAAGAACCTCTTGAAGAGAAACACTCCCCGAAAGGGCATACTGGTCGCAGTGCGAGTCGAGCCCACAAAAAAGTAATTGCATATTTATTGAACCCAAAAGTCACGCATTTAGTTAAAATTTTTGAAAAAATCGTCTATTAACTGATGTAGTTTTTAAAAATTCCGCCAACTAAAATCCTACGTTTTCACAAATTTCCGATAATTATTATATTTTTTGTCCAGGAGGCAACTAAAGGATCACCACCGATTAGAACTAAATCGTTCACAAAAAAATTCGTACGCAGTGAAGAATCTCCGAAAAAGAGAATCGCTGAAAGGCGATCAGCGACAAAAAAGATTGAATTTTCTAGTGAATCCGATGAGGATGAACCAAAAGCCAAAATCACGCTTCGGGTAAGATTTTTGTACGCAAAGCCTACTCTAGTTTTCGAATTTTTTTGTTATTTTTATTCTTATTACTCAGAAAAGGAAACCAAGGTCGAGTAATGTCACGACAAAGACCAATAACACACCGAAGAGAACATTGAGAAATACGAGCAAAAATACTGCGTCATCCCAGAGTCTCGAGCGGGTACGTGACGACTTTACCTTGCACTTAATTTTAAGTGAAAATTTACTAAAAGAAAATAAAACACAAATGTAGAGTTCGTAAAAAACTTTTAGCCGGGTTTTGGTATTTTATTATTTTATTATTATATAGTATTGACAACAATTATTTCGAAAATCTGAAAATATCATCGAATTTTTTTTTTAGAGCTCGAGCTCACCATCAGATTCGTTCAAAAAACCAGCCGAAATGGGAGCAAAACCAAAACAGAAAAAGCGTCAGAAACTGAAACACGATGAAGTCCAAACTGTTGTGGCTGGAACTTCGAAACAGTAAGTTTTGTAAAATGAAATTTGTGCTTATTCGAACGCGATATATCGTAATATTTTATCAGGTTGACGACGAGAGAATCGACCGGAATAACGTGTGCGTTCTACAGGAACGTTCCTATGGACAGTGGCGATTTATCCGAGGATCAATTATCGACGATGTAAACATGAATACTTTTAAGGCGAACACCCGTCGCCCTATTTTCGTATTAAACGTTAGAAATAAATAATACAATATTTTCTTACGCAGAGATTATTACTAGGCTAAGAAATAAATAAGTAAAAAGACGACAAAAAAATATTGGAGTATATATCGTTTAATATAATTGTCAAGCCATTGTACAAAATATATGCGAATGTTGTTCTCATGGTGTAAACGAACGTAACAAACATTTAACAATTCATTTGAACATTCCAATGAAACCCGCATGAATTACAGTAACGGAGTATAACAAACAAAAAAAAGTTTATTATTCCGTTCCATTGTGTACCTTCGATCTAAATGGTGACGAGAAGTGAGCGCAATATTACAATTTTTTAACTACAAATCGGTACACAATCTTCATTCATTTCTTGCGAATATCATTCTCGTTTACGGAGAGACTAGAGAGTTTTGCATCCCTTATTGAGCTACGGGAATTGCTGTGATGTAAGAATTTACAATTTAGTATCATGTCGCGATAAAATAAAAAGTTCTACTCGTAGTCATGACAGCAAAAAATTTATATGACTAAGAATCCAATCGAGTCTCCATTTTTTCAAAGCCTCGATTTTTCTTTGTGATGTGTTTAATTATGGAAATTTGTGCTTTTCCTACTACGCAATGATTCGTGATGTAAAAAATAATTTCGCGCGATTCATAAACATGATTAAGAATTTGGTTTTATGTACAAATAAACAAATATTGAATTAGCGATGCAAAAAAAAAAAAAACAATGAAAAAAAATTACATTTCATTGCATCGTCTCTTTAGCCTAAAGCTCCACATTAAAAAAAAAACATGTGGAATTGTAAAAAAAGTTAGAACTACGTGAGGTAAATAAAAATTGGAATGGAATTAAAGAATTAAATATCTTTAAATATTGATTCGGAACTGGGCATAGTTTCTCAATTTTCAGTGAGATAGTTTTTAAAAAAAACACGTAGCAGTGTTCTTCGCCGACTAGTAAAATTCTGGATCGTCACAATCGTTACATGCGCTACGACGAAAACAATCCAGTTTTTTCAAAAAATATTGTGTATAATTGTGTATAAAGTTTAAAAAGAACTTCATAATGTAAATATTGCCGAGTTGAAAATGCACTAATTTCGGGGGGAAGTACAAAACTCCCTGTAGTCTCCCTCCAATATGAATAAATAATAATAATAATAATAATAATAACAATATGTATAATAAAAATTAATATAGCTTCAATCCCATTCGAAGTTGTACGTAAATATTATGTACAAACACAATTTTAAGCTTATGGGAGTTACGTTTAAATTGATTGTTAAAATAGAAATCGATTCAAAAATCGATCATAAAACGAGCTCGATTTTCGTTGAGAAAATCATTGCATTCGGCATTTTTTCTGCCAATTTCATACAATTCAGGAATAATGATTTTTTGTGTTCATACAATTAAAAAATCGTCATCCCCATGTTCGTGAGTAATAACGTGATATAATATACTCATCATTTACTATGAACAAAGCGAACCTGTGATTCTGTTAGCTCTCGTCGTAAAGTGGAGTTCCATCTCCACTCAGCGACATACTCCGTGGACTGGAGTTTGTGTGAGGAGTTCCACGAGGCGATTTGTATGATGGAGTTCGTGCTGGTGGTGGCCGAGTTCGGGGAGTCGTTCGTCCTGATGACTCCTCGTAACCTCTTGGAGTTTTTCGAGAATCGTCGTATCTTGGAGTACTGTTTCTATTAATAAAACAAAACAACATTTTTTATTATTATTTTGGGCTCACAAACTCTTTGCCAGCACACTGAGGGGCTCAAGGTACGAGACTAACTTTATCGTTAAAAATTCTTTTTTGTTGTATAGAAATTGATTTTTACTTACGAAATTCTTGGTACGGTTTGTTTCAGTCGTGCCCACGCTTCAGCAGCCTTTTTCCAATCCATGGGATCTCCAGAGGAATTAGATATAGGAGGCGTAGGCCGATGAGACGGAGTCGATCGATGATGGATTCCAGGAGCTTGAGCAGCAGCCGGATGCAAAAATTGTCCTTGATGCTGACTCGGTGTTTGTTGACCGTATCTCGGTGTTGGCTGGGAGTGATGTGGCGTATGATGAGGTGTTTGATACGGAGTCATAAAAGGAGTTTGACCCGATGGCGTATACGGAGTATTTGGATACGTATGTATTCCACCGTATCCAGCAGCCGCCGCAGTTCCCGGAGTATGAGGTGGATAATGATGAGGCGTTTGATTAGCCACTTGCGAGAGTGAGTGAAGCATGTGATGTGGAAGATTCTGAGCTACCCGCTGTATAGCTTCTTGGTTAACACCTGAAAAAATTCAAACACGAAATCCCATTAATTCTGCATTCTTAAAAAAAGTTACGTAATATGAAGTGTTCGAGGGAATTATTTACATAATTGACAATAATTGAGAGTTGAATTACAATTAATTTCTTTACTGTACTTTTCGTTGCTTCAAATATTTTTTTTTTTAATCAAAATTTAGAAACCAAAAAACGATCGAATTCAATAAAAGGACAAAGGGTTGAATAAATTAATTCATTTGGTGAAAAAAACTGTTTGTTTTGAAAATTGTTTGTTTTAACTTACCACCAACACCGGGTGTGTTATGATACGGCGTTCTGGAAGTTGCTGCACCGCGAGGAGTGCTTGGCGTAGTTTGGCCTGGTATAGGATCCCGGAAGTGTTTTTTGAACCAACTGAAGAGATCGCCAACCCGAGCGAACATTTGACTCCTGAATCGAAAGCCTTCAGGAGTAACGGTGACGTACTCGTGACGACAATTCGAGCGAGGTAAATAGGAGAGTAAGAATTTCCCAGGATAATTCTGAAAGAAATAGCAATCCATTTAAAAAAATGTCAACGAAAATTTTTCGAATAATAAAAAACATGAAATACAAAAAAAAAATTATTCCTTACCTTGGCTGCTGAAATGATGTACGGAATGCCACCCGGATTTTCCCTCTGCTGTTCCTTCAACAATTCCTCAGCTTTGTCCTTCATACCCATTACCGTTGGCTTGAAATGTTTGTAATCCAACAATTCGGAAGCATAAGAAGCCATAGGATTGACATGACGTGCCAAGATTTCGTCCAAATCCTCGAATTCTTCGTTACCAATCCAGAGACTAGTTCCCAGAGAAAAAGCGTTTCCTTTTCCTTCTTCCCTGACATCAATGTGCTGATAAATGTCTTCTGTTACTTTCCACGTGACCGTAAGATGATCAGCACCTTTGCTACTAGGTCGCACTACCGCGTCACCCTGTTTCGTCGACCTCATCATTTTTTCAGCTTCGGAATAACTTATGTTGTGGAAAGACGGATGAACGATTACACGTTTCACGTATGTCTGTCGCTGTTTCACTTTTTTCGCGTCGTCCTCAACTTTTGTATCTTTCTCCTCGGCTTCTGTGTCGAAAAATGGATCTCGTTGTGGCCTGAAATTTACATTAGAATCGTTAGAGAAAAATAGGCGAAGTGTTTAGAACAATTTGATTGCTAAGGCAAAGTATTGAAATATTATAAAAAATGATATAAATTCAATGAATATTTACCTCCACTCGTGATTCTTGTCGACGAGATCACTGGTTTTGCTCGTACATTCAACGCTAAATCGATCAACCTCGATTTTTATAACTCGGCAATGTATAATTTGTCCGGGCGTGACTCTCTCTCCAGGATTGGCAACGTGTTTGTCCGATAAATTTTTTATGTGGATATATCCAGAAATGCCATTGTCAAGTCTCAACCTGACACCAGTCGCTTTTCCCGGACATCCACCGGCGTCGAAATGATTCCAAACTTCAGAAAGTTCAGGAAAATCATTTTTCAAACAGAATGGACATTGCCAAAGCCCAGTCTCATCGTTACGTACAGGATTTGCTTGATCCAGTTGATCTCCTTGTGGTTTTCTATGACTTATTCCAGCAACCGTAGCGAGTATCAATTTTCCAATGTAAAAAGACTCAGGTGTTTCTTTGGTGAGGATATCAAAAAGTTTTTCAGGACTTGGCGAGGTGTAAGGAGCCCGAAGATCTTTGTATCGGCAGTTCAATTCAGCTCTGATATCGTAAAGAGTTATGCACTTGTTTCCGAATCCTTGCCTCTCGAGTTCTTCAGCAAAAGCATCGAGATCAAGATCTTTGAGACGCTCGGGTGAGCTGAGAATTTCGTCGAGTGCCATACTCGGATTGGTGTCTTCGTCGTCGTACTCCAAAGCATCGACAGCCATTTTTCTCGCCCACTCGTAAGTTTCAGGATGAACCCTGGAGCCATCGAGGATTTCGACGTAAACGTCAGTACTGTCACCGAGGCTGTTCGTATCAATTTTAATGAATCCAGCACAATTGATAAAAACTTTGGGCCCCATGTGACAAGCGGTTACGAGCTGCGTACGATTCTCCAGTCTCTGATTAGTTTGTTTCAACATTTTCATCAATGCCTGACCTTTCCTCGGTCCCAAGCCGCAAACAAATTGTAAAAGATTGCCAGAATATGCTTGTTGCACAGCTTTGTTGATGTCGACGCCAACCTCGTTCACTCTATTCACAAATTCGAGATAAATATTTTCCAGCAACTCTTCTTTTGGCAATTGGTCCTGATAAGGGTGATATTTCAGACACAATATTTCTTCGTCCGGTGTGCACAGTTGTGAAAATTCAACAAGAGGATCTTGGAGTCGACGTGCTAGAGAAATAGCCTCTCGCAATAATATTGGATAATCACGAAATTCGGAGATTCCCTTGTTACTGTTCGAATATATTTTGGCCAGTTCGTTTTCGCATATTTCAACTTGTATCGGAGGATATTGTTCCTCTTCGGTCAAAGTAGCGATGCACTCTTTGAGATCTTCGACGAGCATCGTGGCTTCTCTAGATTCTCCACCAATAACAATGACATGAGGTTTTTTCGTTGCAATGAAGTTTCTAATGGCGAGTAAATCGGCTCCTTTCATCATTTTCTCGTCTTCTCGATAGCCATTTTTTCGTTTTAAAAGATGTGGCAATCTCAAGTAATCCGTACATTCGCCATCGGGAGCAACGATACAGGCGAACGCTGCTTGAGAATAATCAGGCACGTAGGCGACCCCCATCACACGTATTCCTTTGCTCGTGTTCCATTCCTCGTCTTCCTCACCGGGAAATTTGCACGTGTAAGGAGCAACTTTTATCCAGTTGTACATTTTTCGACAACACGCTCGCATCACACATTCTTTCGATTCAGTGATGAGATTGGCTTTGAGTTCTTTCTTCAAGTCCGGTATAATCATCCGATTCATTGCCATTTCGACACTGGCCACTCTAAGGGCGTTCCAGTCTTGAACATTTTTACTGAATTCGTCCCTGTAATACAGTTGTTTAATCTCATCGATGTAATTACTGCTGGTGTTGCCTTCAATAACGTCGCTGAGTGTTATCGTGATGAGTTTATCGTCTTCAGCCATGGAAAGTTTCAAATACTGATCACCAACGAGATCGCGTACAGGTTTGTCCTTGAGATATTTCATCGGGTAGATCGGATGGTTCTCGTCGATCTCTTTCATGCCCTTTTTCGTTGGATGCACCGATATTTTTGCTCTTTCCATGTACATTTCACGAACGCATTTTCGTACAAGTGGTTCTCGTGCCAATTGAAAAGCAACCATCAATTGAACAGCTTTGATAACTTCGTCAGCTGTTTGAAACTTTTGACCGCAAAAATCAGCCGCTACAGCTGTCGGCTCGAACGGTTCTTGATCCACTTCGTGACGTTGATAATTGTCACGAAGATTTTCAGCGAAATGTTCAGGAGTCAGACCAAACTTTTTTGCAAATGTATCGAGACCCGCTTTTCTGCATATCGAATAAGGACCTGTTCTCACTGCCTGTTTCAGGATGTCCTCAGGTTCTTCCTCGTCCTCGATGTTCAACTCGTCTTCCGGCGGTGGCTCTGTTCCATTTTCCTCAGCTTCCATCAATTGTTGTTTACGTTTTTGTTCTCTAGCCTTTCGTCTAGCTTCTTTCTCTTTCACACGCACCGCTTCTTGCATACTCGGTATATCTTGACTGTAGTAAAGCATGAAATGGTGATGAACGTCGCTGAGTTCTTCGGTCGTTTGTACGTTTTTCAAACGATCGATATCCTCTTCTTTGATAACTCGAACATTATCCGGAAGCGGGGCATCTGGATTTTTCATTATTTGGTCCAATTGATAGTTTCGCATTTTTTCGAAAAGTGTCAATAAGTTCTCCTTTCTCTGACGCAATTGGCACCACTTTGCATCGTACTTGTACACTTTCCAAAGATCGTTTATGTTCAATTCTTGCAGTACGTACTCCTTTCTATAAAATGATATGAAAGGAACTTCGAAGTATTGATTCCTCATAAAGTCAAGTGCTTTCTTGATTTTTCCCACTGTTTGAGGACCTTTTCGAGCACGCTCTTTTGCTTCGTCGTTCAAATGAGCGTCTTGTATTGATACTGTTGGGCGACAGAACGCTTGTTTGTAGATCCATTCGGCCTCGAGATCGAGTTCGTCCGATCCCTCAGGAACTGACGTTACTGGTACTGATCGTAGTTGCATGCGCTCCGGTATGTCCGTATTACGAATCTACGTGAAAATGTTATAATAATTATTAATTATTTGTCGAAAGAGTCGTTAAACAAACATTTCATACAAAAACTACCAAAGTATTTTTATAAAGCATTTCTGGGGAGCAAAAAACATCCATTTTGACGAAAATGTACAGTTTTTCTCCAATTTAAAAAAATAAGATTGAGACTACATCGTTAAAAGACTGGTTTTATAAAAAGGAAAACTTCTAAAACGGTGCACAAATTGTGCTTTCAAAAAAAAAAAAAAAAAATGCTTATGGGCCTTACCTCATTGTCCATATCGGTGAAATGACCACGTTTGAGTTCGCTAGGTTCATAAATCTCGAAGATACTTTTTCTGGTTCGTCTCTTCTTCGATTTTTTCTTCGGACGACGTGGTCTTTCGCCATCTCCGTCATCGTCCATATATTCATCTTCTTCCTCATCCTCCTCTTCTTCGTAATCCTCTTGACCATACTTGTCGAATTCATCGTAGTCAAAATCAACACCAAATATGTCTTGGGCCTCTTGGAGAGCACTATATGAAAAAGCAAAATAAAATTGTTTAAAAAAACCATCGAATTTGTGCAAAATTTTCGGGAATTATTTTTGTTCTTAATGTTTAAAAAAAAATACATACGCGTCAGAAAATATTGGCTTCTTCTTTCGTTTTCTCTCGGTTATCGGTCTTCCGTCATCGTCCACGATAAAATCATCGGCATCCGAATACTCTCCTTCGCTACCCTCCTCATCGAATGTTTCAACTTCGGGTCTGTGGCTCCTTTCACTTCTTCGTTCGTCCTCCTGTCCAATAAAAATCATGATTAGCACTATTAATAATGACAAAAACGAAAGATTTGCTTCGATTAGCTTTTCATTACGATTCGAGTGTGTTCCAATTCACACATACCATCGGGACGTCCCGCTCCTTCAATTATTAGATTGCATTGAAAATAACGAAACGAACACGGAAATAATTTTTACTAATTACTCCATCGATTCGTTCAAACACTAGAGTCATCATCCGTTCGTTTACTTCGATTTAACTTCTTCTAATATTCAGTGTCATGACACTTACTTGATTTCTGTTTAAACTATGAAACACTCATTAAAAGTGTATTTATCAGGGTTTTCCAACATTATTTTATCTAATATTTTCAAAATTGCGCACGTCGTTGATGACATCGTTAAAACGTGGTAATACTTATTTTACATTCAAACATTCATTTCAAGGCGTTCTTAATTTTGAATCGTTTTTAAAATGTCAAAACACGTACTAATGATCTTTGGAACACGTAACTGATAAGACTGAATTATTAAAATCCCAAAATGAAATGATAACGTTGTTGGAACTATTTTTTTAATAAACGTCCATAAAACGTTTTCCTGAGACAGTTTCCTGACAAAAAAATAATTCAAATGAATAATTAAACTTACATCTCCGGAGCCACCGTCGAATAGCTCATTGGCAATAGCATCACGCTCCTCTCCGGGTTGTTGCTCTTCCTCGTCATCGGATTCTCGATCTTCAACCCGTTTTAGACGTTTAAAGCGTTTCTGAAGAAAATAAATAAAACAAAATATTTAAATAATCAATATACCTACAACATAGGGATGAAAAAATTGAAAAAGCGTTTAGAAAATATGAACTTACTCTTTCGACTGTTATGCCAAGATTTTCCTCTATCAAATCATAATCGTCATCTTCCAACCGATCATCAAAATCTTCGTCGTCACTCTTTTTTCTCTTTTTGGATGTTCCAGACGCGTCACTGTCTTCGCCATCACTTTCTTCTATGGGATTGTCATCGATGAGATCTTTCAACTCTTCTCGCAATCGATCTTCATCATCTGCAATGATAAAATAAATGAATATATAGTTTCTTACACTTTGATTTACATAACCATTAATGTGCACGATATATAGAGAAAGTTCTGTCATTTTCTGCTGCGTATTCAGTGGTTTGAATATTCAAAAAGTAGGGAAAAGATGGGAAAATATATTGTGAAATGAATTAATGCGAATTTTGAGGTTTTGTCAAACTTATCTCGTTGCTCTGTATCTACTTTTCCCGCACTGTTATGCAAGATCCCCCAAGAGTATAACTCACAAGCACTAATTTCCAAAATAAGTGATTTTTTTCACAAGTAATTTATAATCATTGAGTTGAATGTGACTGTTTGAAAAGTTAAAAGAAAACAAAATTAAAGAATCGGAGCACAGAGCCACAGTTAGCTCTTGCACAATTCACAACACTGTTTGGAAGAAATGTGCTTGCACCACATTTTTTTGCTTTTGTAATCCGTTTTGCTCAAGATCTGGAGAACTCTCAATATGACCAAGGTGTCAAAAAATAGTTTTTTTTTATACCAGTCTACAAGATCCTCTCAATGAAAATTGGTTAGAAATCACGCATGGTTTTCATTTTTTTAATATCTCGTTATCATATGATGACTCTATTTTCGGGGAATGTGCGATTAGGGCGAAAGAGGCAGAAAATGAGAGAATTTACCGAATTCGGAGTATTATGAGATTTTTACTCACCATCTTCCTCTTCATCACTTTCCTCCATAGCTTTGGCCTTTTTAGCTTTTTTCTTTCCACTGTGATCCATTTGTTGTTCCTCCTAAAGTAGCAAAAGAATAATCGCGTTATTTCGAAGTTGATGAGCATGGTTAATGAGAACGCGCGGTTGTGGCGTGATAAAAGTCGTAATTTATTGCAAAAGATGGTCAGCAAAATGCTTGTGACAGATTTTCGTTTTGACCGCATAATAATCGTGTCTTATTTATACGCGTATAACATATACACTCACCTCACTCTCCTCGGCCTCGGAATCCAAAAAGTCTGCCATTATACGAGGAAATTGATTGAAACTATCACTTCACTTGATAAATTTTTATACTCGACGCGATCGTGATTTATTACTATTTGTAATAAAATGAAAATGTTCCCGTCAAGTTTTATAGGTTCGGATTTCAACGGTACACACCAAGTCCAACAACTCGGTCAACTAGATCGTCAGCTCACCGCGTCACTGGCTTGAATGGCTAGTTTCGGGGTTTCGGTCCTCGGGCGGACCTCTTGCACCATTGGCAAATTAAGGGGAGCGAGGTGTTTCGGAGGGGGAAGCAGGTGAAGCAGCTGCAGGTCGAAGAAGAACCGACGATCGTCGCGCCTCTGTCGGGTCGGGCTGTCGAATACTCTCTTCGTAAAGTTCGAAATCTCCTAACTTATGACGGTGTTTATGACGCGACGCGCCATATTTAGGCTTTGCGTTAACCACCGCATTTATTACGAGACTCCCGTTAAAAGAATTTTCAGAGATTTTTCTTTTTAAAGGAAACACCTTTTAAAGTATTTATTTCAGCCCGAATGTCTGTATATATGTATAGCTTCCCTTGCGCGATCAATATCCTCATTTATTGCTAGACCATCACCGTTTAAGAACCCCATCTTTTTTGTGGAGATGTGAAGATGAGAATTATGAGATATTTTTTTGTAACAGTTTCTCCCTGAAAAGGTAAGATTTGTCTGAACCATTTTTTAACTCCGTTTATTATATCAGACACTCTAGGTTCAAACACTCTTAGGCTTATAGAGATGCGAAATGACGGTTAATTTCAAGTCAAATGAAATGATGCTCTTGGGACGTAATGTTTTTCAAAGCCATGGTTCGAGGTTTAATTAACTTAGACTTCAGTAATAATTGATATATTTTTTACCAACAAACGATTTCGCGTCGATGAGACTCTGGCAAACCTTGCTAGTATAAAAATTCAATTTTTCGTTGCTAATTTTATGGCGGATCTTAAGAATCATTAGCAGTGACGACGTTAGTCAAATGAGTACGTCGAAATAGTGGCATGCAACGTTCAACACGTATTCGCTTTGCAGGATGTCCCTTAGTGAACTTTGCTTGTATGAATATTAAAATTTTTGAATAAAACAATGAAAAAGTTATCTTGAAAACTAAAAAATTTTAATATCACTGAACCCATTTTCCAGGTTCTTGATTTTTTCTGCTTCATTTTCACTTTGCATGCATTTTCGCATATTTTCATTTATTCATTCATCGATGAGTAATTCTACCAGAAATAAATGTAGAGACAGGTACAGCAATCAGAGATTTCCGTTAGAATATACTTTCTACTTTAAAAGAAAAGATTTATCGCCTCAGAGTTTTGACAACTGATGCACAGTTTCTAATGCGATTGTAATCCATAAGCTGCCACAATAGCGACCCGGATTTATGAAAAGTCACAGTAATATTATGGGAATCTTGTAGGAGCGGAGGGAAATGTTGGATTACTCGAAGGGGGGTCCGTTTGGGCCAGTTTGATTCTTCATTCAATTACTCGTATGCTAAAAGGCCCTTTTCAAAAGGCAGTCATCGTTGACATTTGAAACACACTAAAAATGCCACGACAGTGATGAGTTTGGGTAAATTTAATCCTTACGGCGACAAACCTCTAAACCGATGACTATAATATCGGTTTATAGTGGTTTTCGTATGAAAAGCATATTTGAAGACAGTAAAATTTATGTATGTAGAGGTGATAGGGATAAAAATTCATTAATAAATAAATTCTTTCTTTTTTTTCAACATTATTTATTTATTTATTTTTTCATTTATGCCTCTTGCATATGCAGACACGTGGTGATGATAAACTCATCCAAGTCTATCTCCGAATCCATCATTTTTTGCCACGTGAATACGTCGTAAATATATCTATCAATCAAATGAAATAATAATAATAATAATAATAATAAATACTCATTAAAAAATAAATTTTTTAAAACAAAGTAAAATAAATAGAAATAAATGAAGTTAATACTAAATGTAAATATCGTAAAATGCCATATTAGAACCATTTTTTTATGTATAAATTTTGAAATCGTTTGGAATTTTTTTCTTTTAACTCACCGCTCTTGCAACCTGAATATTTTTCATCTGGTTCACATTTCGATGTATCGAGATTAAATGATGTCGATAAAGGACATGATTGAACTGTTCGTTCACCATTTGAACATTGGAAGTATAGATCGCAGCGGTTCGGATATAAAAGATTACCAGTCCACTCGGGAGGACACGGGGGAACTTCGATGTACTAATTAATTAGTAAAAGAAATATTATATTTATTGAAATTTATGTGAAAATTTGGCTATTATAGTTTGCATAATTGATATAAATGGCGTTTCGATAATAGTGAATCAAACTTCGAAGGATCGTTTTGGTCCTATCACAACATGCTCGATATGATGTTAAAATTTTTTTTACGTATCTCGATGTTTTTTTTTTTTTTTAATGATTATTTCAGGCGTCGTGTAAAGCGACTGATCAAGTATGTTGATCCAAAAAAAAAATTTCATATCTATACACCAGGCAAAAAACTGACTCAAAGTAATAGTTTTAAAAAATTCGAAAAAGTCCACGTAACTCGAAAATTCTGAGACTTTTAGAAGGATCATATTTTAAAATTCTGAAAAGTTGTGACCGAAGCAATCCCCTTCTAATCATCCTTGAAGTTTTATTGACTACTTTCAGGACACCCTGTATTTTCGAAATTTCTGCATATTTATACAGATTAAGGATCTACTGTTTATTTTATTTATTTATTTATTTATTATCTGAGGAAATATCGTTTAAATCCGTTGTTTGACGTAATCAATCGTAGATCGTAAAAAATTACAATGAAACTTTTCATATAATGTGCAAATTTTTTTGTAGTGAAAGTTATTTTAACTTACGCTTTCAGAATTCATTGTGAGGTAAGTGAGAATCAATAAACTAGCAATGCTCATTTTTATTGTTAAAGACATTGTAGACTTTATGTGTTTCGATGGGAATCCTTCCTAATCAATGGAAAAATCAATGGAATTAGCTAATGTTATATTAAAGTTGATCACTTTTCTTCATTTCAGTTTTATCAATCGAAACATTTTTCTGTTTTTTATTCACTCAATCAAGCTCCCTATACTAATATTTTTTTCCCTCAACCACTAATTACACGTTTCGTTCCACATAAATTTCAAGAAATTATGTTTTTTTTTTCTAATGAATTTCGCTTTTTTGAAAATTATTTAATTGATCCACTCATAATTATCGAATAATTCGACAAATCGATACTCACGTTATATCAGTTCACAGAGAACGGTTTGCAGGATTCCTGGACGCTTAATGACTTCTGTCGTTTTGAATTCGGCTTTTTAGATCTTTTTATATAGCAATTACCGATGATTACATAGATATTCAAATCACTCATACAAACCCAGTGCAAATATCGTGTACGCCTATATCTTAATTATGATATTAATAGTCTGCTATTCTTTATTAAACAAAGACATGCATGTCTCGTCCAACTGGCAACGATTGAAATTCAAGATAACTATGTCGCTGCGTGGATACAGTTGTTCATCATTATTGATAAATTAATCATGAGATTACTATATAAGGAAGTAAAATCGAATTATTTTTAACATTTCGAGTATCCTTCTGGGTCTGATGAACCCGAAAAATGTACTCTCCAACTTTTTTTACGAATACACACTTAGCTGAACATCTCGCAAAACAGATCGAAAATGTAAAATTTATGAAGAAACATAATTATTCGGTAACATATCGCATTATTCTATTCATTAGGTGACACGTGTTTTCATATAATTATTCTACTCATCATTATATAGCGATGTACAGATGTTATCAAATAAAGAGTTATTTTGGGTAGAGATGTTACGGGGTATCTGCAATAAGAAAAGTGGGGCTGGAGAAAAAACTGACAAAAGGGGAAGGTATCGAACGAACGATGTAGAAAATTTTGCTTCAACAATGTGCAGCTATCTCGCTCGCTCTCGTGGCGACTTAATGGGTCGGTCGGTAAAAATCCTACGAGGTTTTTTTCGGAGGCTCGATTTTTCAAAAAAAAAAAAAAAAAAAAAAAAAAAAACAGTTTCACGTTGTTCTTTTCTCGTCAGACGATAAGTTGTCACTTTTATTTTTGTCTAAATATCAAAGATGTCCGAGCATTCACCCAACAGATAGATCACTTTAAATCTAAAATGAAATATCTGACATCGCCGGACACGTCCCCTGACTTAGCCCCTTTGAGTCAAATAAATTAATTTTTTTAATAAATGTTATGGAGATCTTACGGTGGTTCTTGGTAGCGCAATTGTATCGTTCAGTGGTGAACCACTTTTTCAAAAAATGAATTTCGGAATTTAAGCCCCAAGGTAGCCCTCCCCCCGAGCAATTAAAGTAACTTTTATTCTTACAAATCTCTTGGGGGTCCTTCAGTGCAGCTTACCGCGACGCACTGCTAATAATCTTCTTTAAGGCGAATGTTGACGTTAACTTTCCAACATAATATTATCCGGAAAACGGTTTAATTACAATCTATTCTTCACCGACAAACGATTCCACGTCGATTAGACTGTTGGTAACCCTTGCTAGCATGAAAATTGAATTTATTGGTGCCAACTTTATCGTGGTTTTTAAGGGTCATTAGCAGTGGCGACACTAGTCGAAAACACGAGACACCATTGAACTCGTAGAAAAAAAACTAAATTTATTTGCTCTGTGACGGGGGGGCTAACTCGTGGACTACATTTTTTACATTTTGACGAAAATGGTTCATCGCTGAACGACCATAATTGCGCCGCCACCAACCAGTGTGACCGTACGACGACCAAGAGATTTATTTGAAGAAAAAAGATTAGTCGAGTCTAAGGATTTTCAGGTAGTAAGGACGATAAATAAATAGGAATTTTCATCCAAAATTAATTTTTTCTCAACATTATTTATTGATAATTGTCGAAATGCCTTTTGCTTTCACATGTACAGCTTCAATAAATCGACCCAAGTTCATGTCTCAGTGGATTATTTTCTGCCGTTTGGATACGCTAAAAATTTATCTATGCAGCGAATTAAAAAACAAATCAAATTATTGTTAATGCTAAATATCTTACTTAAATTTTTATATTAAAAAATAAATTATTATGTATTTTAGGTTATGTATGAATAGATGTGAATATTAAAATCATTATCAAAAGTTCAGAAAATTTATACCTTCCCCACAAGTCGGATCATTTGCATCATTAATGCAACTGGCTGTTATGGGATTAAATGTTGTAGGCTGAGGACATATTTCAACTGTTCGTACACCTTTTAAACATTGAAAGTACATTTCACAGCGTCCTGGATACTCGAACTTTCCAGTCCAATTGGGAGGACACTCCTCAGTTTTGACGTACTTTTAATAGCAAAAAAAAATCCATTTGTTGAAGATATATAAAAATTTTGATATTTTGATTGATATAAATGATATTTTTATTATTATTTATTCGTATTTATAATGTTGATAAATATGATTCATTTGTTGTTTATTAAATCTCTCTATTGAAGTATCGTTTGAATAAATATTACTGACATATTTTTTTAATGGACACTACTAATCGTAACTGAAAGAAAATGACTATAAAAATGTTCACATTATGTAATAATATCCTTCTATTTTCGGGGTTGGAAAAGCGATTTTCACTTACTCCAGCAGAATTTGTTGCCAGGTAACCGAGAACCAATAACCCTGTCATGCTCAATTTGATTGCTAATGACATTGTACTCCTTGTGTATCGTCGATTAATCCGTACTTCTGAATCAAAACATTTCGTGTTACATGAAGGTCATTTCAATGTTATTAACGTAAGAATTTCGAAAATTCGTTTTTTATGAAATAATCCTTACAATTGATCGATATCATCCCATCAAAATGTTCAAATAATCGATTTATTTCGAAATTTTTCATTTTTATTATATTTCAGAAATGTTGATTAGAATTTAATAAGAAACGAATACGATTTATCGCTTGAAATCGTACATTTGTTTTTTGGTGAGCACAGCCATATATTCAAAGAAATTTTACGGTTTTTGTTTCTACTTAACAAACAAAAAGATCTATCAGCTGTGCGCCCGATTGAAATTCTACTGCACGTTTTTATGTTTCAGACAGGCTTGAATTTTCGAGAGAAATACAAGTTACACGTTGTTCTCTTTTGCGAAGAGACCAAAGTGTAACTTTTGTTGTTGTCGAAATATTAAGAATGTATGAAAAAAACGTGAGTCTATTTTTTAGTATCAGTCGCACTCACGCGACTAATTGATCGTCATGAATCGAATTTTTCAATCGGTATACTTACGTGATAGACAGAGGATTGGTTTGAAGATATTCTGGAAGTTTAATGACTAATGATAGATTTCGAATTCGGCTTTTTATACCCTCTTTCACTGTTACCGATTATTGGAAGGGTCATTTTATTCACCTGTGCAAACCCTGTGCGAACGTCATTCGATAAAAAAAAATATATCTACGAGAAAGATGCCTAGTACTTCTTTCTTACTTTTTTCCTCTCCTTTTAGTAGGCTGGGCATGTGGTTAAACTCAAAATGATCGAAATTGAAAAGAACATTTTTGAAAAAAGAGATCATAATTTTTTATGAGAAGTATGCATATAGGTGTTAAGTAATCTGTAATGATATCCGAAAACATTTTTTTGTAACCGAAAATAGAAATGCGATAACCATAAACAATATAACTACGCGGTAAGATGTCGGATCTTGCCTATCATTACGTCACACAGGTGGAACGTATTTTGTTATTTATATTTTTAGCGTGCGTATTTTTAAAAATGTATATATTCAGAAAACAATGGTCAAATGATAAATGCTACGCGGAGGCGATCGGAGCGACAGAGAGACAACCATTAAATAGTTCGACGGAAAGATTATTATTATCATTTATGTTGCGGCTCTGTATTACCTGTCGCGCATCAAGTAGTCCGTTATAAAAGTAAAAATTTACTGCAAACGTTTATATTTGTTTTCTCACGATCGTGTTGTGTCGATGTCCTGTTTATGAGACCCATAAAACGCCCGTTTCGACGCGCTTGAATCCCGCGTCGAACGTGTTCAAATTTCCCATCCCCCGAGAACGAAATGAAAAAATGGACGACTGTATCGTTTGAAAATTGTCATCAATGGTAAACATAACCTAACATAACCTCTACGGAACATTTATGATCTCGATCTTGACGGAATAAATCGAATGAAATAATGGCTCGTCGGGACAGCGACATCGATTCCAATGGGATGCAAAACATGTTGGATACGAAAAGTGTTAATTTAGATAATTGTCGGAAGCTCGTTAAATCATACATCGATTTGGTGAGTACCGGTATTTGTGACAAGTTAAACGTCAAATTCTTCGTTTATTTACGATTTTAAGTTGTTTTTTTTTATTGTTGGTGCTTCGAATTGTTTATTCATGCAGCATCTGTATAGCGCTGCGTTATTTTGGGCGGACAAAGTTGTCTCGTTGAGTAACGAAGATCCCAAGGATTTGTGTTCACTCGCACAATGTATGTATCTCATGAAACAGTACCATCGTGCTGCTCATTTAATACGAAGCCGAGGTCTTGAAAAGGTATTTTATCATCAAAATCAGCAACTTTTTCTTCCTTATGAGAAACAAATATCACGATTATTTTTTTCCCAAATTATGCATTCGAGACGTCATTTGTGTGATTCAAAATTTTTGTAGACGGATCTTTCTTGTCACTACTTGGTGGTAAGAAGTTTGTTGGAAGCAAAAGAATACAGCGAAGCGCTTCAGGTGATAAAAGAATCTGAAAATTGTACAAGCATGAGCCAGTCCAGTGTCAGTTTTGCGGATAACGCTCTGATGATGCAAGATGCACCAAAAAATGTGAGTACAAATGGACAAACATAAAAATGAGACAAAATTGACAAAAAAACTAGAATTTATTTTTTACCATCATTCTATAATTGGAATTTATCGTTTTCAATTTAAGCATGAATTGCGCATTCAAATTCCAACAATTTTGTTTCAAAAAAATTCAGTACTTAGCAGTTTACTTAGAATGTACTGTAGATACTTGAATTTCTGAGGAACTGTCGAATAAAGATTCAATACAGTTGTTGGCTGAAAAACGTGTGTAAATTATCTTCAACAATAAATTTGTGTTTTTGAACTTGTTAAATTTGAATAGATTCAAAGTTCCATATCTTACGTGAAAGGAAGAGTTTTTGAAGCGACGGACAACAGAACAGTTGCAATGGAATGTTACAAGCACGCTCTTCAATGCGATGTCTACAATTATCAGGCTTTTGAAGCTCTTGTACAAAATCAAATGCTATCGGCTAGTGAAGGTATTAAAATTGGCGAGCAAGTTTATTATAAAATAAAATGGAAAAGAATTTAATCCTGTTGATGTATTCTCAGAGAGAGAACTATTGGAATCATTGCCTCTGAACGAGCAGTGCACCGAAGCAGAACGCGATCTTTTGCGACTTTTGTACGAAAGCAAATTGAAAAAGTATCAAGTACCGACAGAGGATCAGCCTTCAATAACTTGCAGTGTATCTGGGATTTTGGTGTCGGACAGACTCCAAGATAATCTTGATATGCAAGTTTCAAAAGCCGAGAGATTGTACTACAATTGCGATTATCATCAATGTTTCTCTCTTACGGAACGGTGAGCATAACTATTTCGAGTTTAATTACAAAGTTCATGGAAATTCTATAAGAATCAAACCATTTGAGATGAAATTACTTGCGTTATTGACGTCATGAGTCCGAGAGAATTAGCTGTTCAAAGAATTTCGAGTTTTCTCCTGAATAGATTCTCGAATGACTCAGAATTCTCGATCAATCAAGTCCCAAAAGTTAAAGAATTCCTTTCTTTTTTTCGCATAGAATGTAATGATGGGAGTAAAAAAAGATTTAATTCCTAAATAGTCTACAATTTGAAATGGACAATTGATATTTGGCAAAAAAAAAAGAAAAAATTATTAGTGTAATTTGCATTGATGTTAATTACAGGATATTAAAAAAGGATCCGTACCACAGTTCCTGTCTACCAGTACACATAGCGTGTTTGGTTGAACTGAAAAAAACAAACGGTGAGCAAAATTATGTTGCAATTAAAAATGAAGAATTGCTTTAAAACCAGTGAATCATTTACAATTTAATGAAACATGCCCTAACGTTTATTTTATTTTATTTTACAGCACTTTTCTATTTAGCGCATAAATTAGTAGACTTGTATCCGGACATGGCTCTCGCTTGGTTTGCGGTTGGTTGTTATTACTTTGGAATAGGTAAAGGCACGAGATAGCCATTTCATTATCTTAAAAATCTCAAATATTCTACAGGTTTTGGTTACTTGTGGAAGGAAAGTGTCGAATTTAACGTTTTTCTTCAAATTACTTTTGTTGTTCATTATTCCAGGGAAGAGCGATCATGCGAGACGATATTTGGCGAAAGCCACAGCGCTCGATAGACTTTTCGGTCCAGCTTGGCTGGCGTACGGACATTCATTTGCTGCTGAAAACGAGCACGACCAAGCAATGGCAGCGTATTTCAAGGCTTCGCAGTTAATGAAAGGCTGCCATCTTCCTTTACTTTACATCGGTTTGGAATGTGGCTTAACAAATAATCTCAAACTCGCAGACAAGTTTTTTCAACAAGCCCAAAGCATCGCACCTAACGATCCTTTCGTTATTCACGAAACGGGCGTCATATCTTTTTACAATTTAGAGTACGTGACAAGAAACGTGGCACGGTTTTCGTGCTTGAAATATATATTTTAAACCACGAAAAACCTTTATCCGATTGCTCCGATAGTTTTCCAAGAGAAAATGTTTTTTTTTTTTTTTTTTTTCATAACTTTTATTTTCGTTCAACGAAGAACTCATCCTATAATCGTGACTTTGCACAATTTTTAGTTACAAAACGGCAGAACGACAATTCAAAGAGGCCATGAAGAGGATTCAAGGTGGTATGAAAAACGTTATATTACCAAGCAAGTGGGAAGCTCTTTTAAATAATCTTGGTCATACGTGTAGAAAAATGAAAAAATACGATGAGGCCTTAGAGTATCATCAACAGGTATAAAATTTGCCCATTTTCGTGAAATTTTTCCAACAATGACGAAACAAGGATTATTCTATGTTTCAATTGTTTTCAGGCTTTGGTACTTAATCCTCTGAATCCTTCGACATATTCGGCTATAGGTTTCATCCATTCTTTGGTGGGAAACACCCAAGAAGCCGTCGACGCTTTTCACAGAGCTCTCGGTTTAAGGAGAGACGATACCTTTACAACGACAATGCTCGGATATGTAATGGAGCAATTAATTGAAGAATCACCACCATTTCCTGGTACATAATTTTTAATTTTAGCGCGGCCGAGTATCTGTTAATCGCCGCTCGCCTCGTGTAATCGATATTCTTACTTGCTCGCCTTACTACGATGAAAAAACAAAAAATTAGAGACCGTAAAAAAAAGCGAAAAAAATAAAAAATCTGAAAAGACATTGCATTTCAGCATCTTGTTTCTTTTTTTTTTTTTTTTACATCATTCTAGTTTTTTTTTCTTTATCTGGTTTTTTTTGCCTAATTGTGAAATATCTGACACGAATAAATTTCTCAGATGCTCCAACGACCATGCCAAAATACAAATTTCCCGAGGATCGTGCCCCGGCAGAGAGCACAGCAGAAACAGGTGAAAATTCGAACGCGGGACCAACGGGATCTCAAAGTATCGACATCAACAAGCTCCGGGTTAATTTGTTTTCCCGATGGGGCGAAGACTCTGGCAAAACCGAAGAAAATACGTCGGACAAAGGTGAACGCTCGCGCGAAGTAGTTGTTAATTATTCGACTCGTGAAATGAGCCCCGAATATCCAATGATGGATTCATCAACAGCCCACATAGAATATTAAAAAATAAATTGAATAAATAAATCTTCGAACAAAATCCTTATTTCCTACACAACAATCATTTAACGCGTTTTATTTCCCGAAAAAAATGCCCATTTCTGATAATAAACAATGAGACATATTGCCAGTTACGCGATTGGCCGATCACGTGTTGGAAAATTAGAAGACTTTGTTTTTTTTAATTCTCGCGTCGCTGGATTCACGTGGTTTCCTTTTCTCCTCTTTTTCCCCTTCCCCCCTCCCTCGGGAATAAAGACCCGAGCGTGCACTGTCGCCCGCCAAATACTCAATTCAGTTCGCGAGCGCGAGGGTCGCGGACAAGAATGGGCGTATCGTGATCTTTATTCCCGAAATCTCAAATTTTTGGACATTTGTCCTTCTAACGCGAACAAGGAGACAATAAATAACAATACAAGAAAATAGCGCACACATTATTGTTTGAATAAATAAATTATTGTAAATCGAGTGAAACTTTCAAATATATTTTTGTAAAATTGTTCATCACAAAATCTGCCGGTGGGTCATTTCGCCGCTCGAGCGTTATCGAGAAACAAAATATTTTGTTTTTTCCATTTTTCCTCATTAATGTGACTCGTCGTTAATTTATATACTAATTTATTCGAAATAAAATCAAGTGTAATTTCTTCATTCTTCCTTCTCATAAAAAATTACTTTTTCTTATAAATTTATTTTCTTACTATTTATGCGATAGTAGAATCGTTTTGATGAGTTTCATTTTCGAATAACGCGTTCATTCCGCGGCTCCTCGAAATATTGAAAATTATTTGTTCGCTGGACGTTTAATAATTGCAAGCATCGCAAGAGTGACGAAGAAGAAAGGAAAAAATAGGAAGAAAGCTGAGAAAATTAGGTTTTGACTCCATGATGACATCACTGTATCAACAGGTAAGATTTGTTTCTCTTTGTTGCCGTTCATCCTTTTATTCACCGAATTTTTCGATTTTATTATTTACATCGTCCAATTAGTGTTTCTTTTTATTATAAAGATCAATCGGGTCTTTTTTTGTGCCAAGAATCTACGTCGTCAAATCGCGAGCTTATTGTATCGTGTTGAAATGTAACGTGTACTTGCGCGAGACTCTCGATGCCCTTCAAATAATACGACTGGAAAAAATAAACAAAGACGCGACTTCAGCTTGTTACAAGCGCCACGCGACACACGTGGTCTCGAACGAGAGAACTCTTTGTTCAATTTTTGACTTTCACTGAAATCAGAATAAACTTTTGCGACGTAGTATTGTGGGGTTTTTCGAATTAGTAAAATTTCCGAGGTATCGTAAAATGTAAATATGAATCACCAACGAATGTTTGTATGTTATTTTAGAACAACTTGAAAAAATGGTCTTTTTACGTTCGAAGCGTCGACAATCTAGTTAATTTGAAAAATTTATCAATTCTTCATTAAAATTGGGAAAATTGTGATAATAGTGGAAAAAAAACATTGTAAGCCGAAGTAGGTGATCTGTTTTGTCAATGATTAGGATAACGAGAATTCCCGAAACGAAGAATATTGGTATTTCCATGAACATATTCCATGTCGTGATGATCGAGTCGATGAAATTCGTTTGCTGTGTTTAAATTATAGAATACATGAAATATAGTGTTCGCGATTTATTATGGATCAATACAAGTCGACGATAGTAAATTCGAGATCGGCTCAAATTTCAAATTTCAACTCCATGAGGGTTTTCGTAAAATTCTGCGAACGCATTAGTTCGATTCTCGGAACTGTTAGTCCTTTGTTAACTAATTGTAAAGTTATGATTCTATTAGGATTGTACTTTCTAGTTCTTATGTATCCGGATCCTGAGGAATTTTGTTTTTCCTTCCTTTCTTCGATCCGTATCTATTTCTCTCGTATTTCTTCCTGGCACCCTACGATTCTCGGAACTCGTATCGCGTGTCCTTCTAGCTCTATATTTCTTTTGTATTTCGTTCTCTCTATGCGAGCATGACGATACAAACTGGAGATTCACAAATTTGGCACAACATTTGTTGTTCAGTTTACACGGTATGTTTAAATGTATCGGGGCAGTTTATGGCGCAGAAAAGAGTAGATTAACGTCGTTACCAAATGTCGTGGCTTATACAGTTGAAAAACATTTCCACTTATTGACGGAGTCTTTCCACCTCATAACGTTTGACGAAATAACGATTGTTCTCTGCATTGGTAATTGAATTGGAATAAACATTTACGATAATACTAACGAATTAGTCAATTTTTTTATTGCTAAAATGTTCCAAATTCTAAACTAATTTTTTTTTTTCGATCTTTAATTTTTCTTATCAAATGTTGAAACCATTTCGGTGATTTAACGAAGTCGTATATATATGCATATCGTCGTCAAGCAAATAAAAAACACAAATATTTTTTTCTATTTTGCACTTTACCAATCAAAGTCAGTAAAATGTAACGTGAATAACAGAAATTCAAAAACAATAAAAATTTGATTTTTACTTTCCAAAGTTACAATTTTCCATACCGTCTTCTATAGAATCGTGAATTTTAATTTTTTCTGTTTCGTATTTTTTTTCGCATTCTTCGAAACGGAATAAATGTTGAAATAATGAGATGTTTATTCTTCATTTACATTTTATTAAGCAATGTTAGAAAACTGTAAATTTGAATTCGTTATATATCCAAAAACGTGACAACAATTATTCAATTTAATAAATAAAATAGAATTTAAAATAAAAATGAAATGGGGGAAAAACTGAAAGAGATCGAATTACGATAAATTTTCAGTTGGTAATGTCTTACGACGCGGAGAATACAACTGCGGAGAGTCTCGAGCGTGCCGAACAACAAAGAGATCCTGTGCAATTACAGCAACAGCTGGAGCGCGAGCCATCTCTCCAACTTTCGTCACACATTGATTGTGATTCATTGCAATTGCAGTCGCCACCAGAGAGGGATTCTCTGCAACTCCAGCACCAGCAGCAACAGCGCGATGCATTGCAGTTGCAACAGCAACGTGATGCATTGCAGTTGCAACAACAACGCGAGGCAATGCAATTGCAACAGCAACGCGACACAATGCAATTGCAACAGCAACGTCGTGCAGAACGAGAACAAATGCAATTATATCAACGCGAAAAAGAACAATTTTTGCAAACTCGCGACAACATTCAGTCCCATCAACGAGACCACATTCATCAATTGCAGTCCATCAATAATTTGCTCCTTGATTTACCACCAAGCTCGAACAAGACCTCGCACTCCTTGCGACCTTACGAATCACCTTATACGCCATTTTTCAAAGGATCCAATCCTGAAGGTAATTTAAATAACGCTACTCAATATTCCATCGCTCGAACGTATTAAAATATATTTGTCATTTTTCAAGGCTTTTTTTTCTCTTGTTCTATTAATTGTCGATATTTTTCGTAGTCGTTCCGTTTGAGAACTTTAATGGACGTGGCGAACTAAAAATTTTCATTTTCTAAATGCACTTCTAGACTGTGGGCTTCAAAAAATGCAACTACATATTTTCCGGAAAAAGTGTCGGGAATCGGTTTGAGACATGAATTTGTACTTTTCTTCAGTTGGATGCTAAATGATTTTGTTTCGAGTTCAATTTTGTCTCCCGTTCCCTTTGAGGTCTCTTTTGATGATCCTACTAATTATCGTTCGCAAAAAATAAATAAATTAATAAATACAACAAAAAAGCTTGGTCACTATATTGAAAATTTTGGATTCATTTCGGATTCCGCGATCCACAATCACGTGGCACAATTCAGTACCGTTTATGGTCATGAGTTTGAAGTTTGCTTCATTAGAGGATAACAAGATTCCTTTTGTTTCTAGGATTCTAGCATAACTGGATTTCATCCAGTTTACAAAAAAAAAAAAAAAAAAAAAATCGGGCACAATATTTCAAATTTTCCATGAAATACAAAAACAGGAGAATTTTATTTTTTGGCACCCTCTATATCAATCGATATTATTTAGTCGCAGCAACGATGACTGATCTCATTTCACTGTTGATAAGTTGTTTCTCGTTTGTCAACGTAAAAAAAAATTCAGTCTTTTCCTGACCACCCAAACGTATATTCGTCTCTGAAAAATATACATGTTTAGATACAGTCTCTAAAGCTTTTGTAACATTTAGTCGCAGTTGACATGTCGATCTCGGATCTCCTCGGTCTCGGATTGCCTCGTGGCTCGCTGATGGGCAGTCAATCGTCGATTGGCTCCTCGGGCTATCGTCAGCAGTATCAGGGACAAAATGATCATCGCCAAAATAGTCATAGCCAAAATCATGGACACAACTCGTCACACCAGAATTATCAGGTTTGTTCAATATTTTTATCCAAAAAATAATAATTGAAAAATATAAAAATAAAAAAAAATAATCTTGATTTACAATTCTTCAATTCTTTTCGTTCTTTACGAAGAAAAGCAATATCGTACAACAAGAAGAAATAAATCGACATTTTCAGTCATTTTTGACGATTCAATAATGATGAAAATTTGTTATTATTCATTACGAAAAATTTATGGCAAAAGTGCTAGTTAAAAATGACGAAGAAAACATAGGAAATTTTGTCAGTTTCACATAATAGACATTTCGAAAATAATTTTTGTTTTCAAATGACAGCAAATTCTATGACAACCATAAAAGGATCTCAACAACTTTAAACAGACGATATACTGATTCAGCTCAATTCTTTTTTTTTATTAATTTTTTCTTACTAAGAAAAAAGTAGGACCTGGCATTTAGTAGTTTGTGTTGAGTTTCTAGTAGAAATGCAAAATTTTCCATGTCAATGTTGAATGAATTTCTTTGAAATTTCTCGTAACTTTTCCTTTAATCCAATGAATAGTTTTCTCAACTATACGATTCATAACTACTGGATAATCAAATATTCGATATTTCGTGGTATTCGAGGGACAATGCGAACTTCTGTTTAGAATGAGAAATTGTTTGATTTGATTGTCAACAGCAGAATGCCGTTCTAATAGCGAATCTCGAAATAGTCAGGGCTATGTCAATGAAGAAGACAATCCTAATTGCATGCTTTAAACAGTCTCCACGATTGATTGTTTTTTTTTCTATTACGCTGACGTATAAATCAACTGTATTAATATGTATTTATTATATTATGAAAAGAGATTCGAATAATATGTTTAGAAAGTTTGATTTTGTTAATATTTGAAGGACGTAAATTCTAATGCGAAATCTTGGAAGAGGCAGTATTATGCCGATGATAGAGACATCTGGCTGTGGCCCGTGCCACAAACCAGAACAATGATTATCCCCATTGGATCAATTCCAACCACCCCGTCGAGAAGTCCACGGCTGAAACTCACCATTTTTTCTTTACGTTTAACTCTATCATTCGCTTCGCCACGTGAACAATGAAGCTTTGACGTTTGGGAAAGGGAGGAGTTTTTTTTTCTTCGGAATCCACTTGGCACACCAAATTTTTAACTAAAGAAACTTTATTTATAGACTTTTGGAAGCAATTGTAACAGTTCATCAAATTTTTATAAATCCACAACATTGTTCGATTTTGCTCTTTGCTTGTTTGAAACTCATTTGCATTGTTAACGGATTCTTAATTTGAACTAAAATTGACAATTATTTCGTAATTTATTTAATTTCTTGAATTTTTTTTATAGGTATTTTTCATTTGAGGAATCCTTGGATTTCGTAACACCAAATATCATGTTGTCAATGTCATAAAAAGGGTTTCGACTTATTGCAAAAAAGACTAAGCTGCACGTGCTCTTTTGGAAGCAACGATAAATACGAAATACAGATATAAAAATAAAAACGTGGATTCTTCATTGTGAAGCACGAAAACTGCACCTGACGTTTCAATAAGGAGCATGTATCGTTCGTCCTATTCTCACCGATCGAAAAATAGTATCTACGAATTCCTTTCGTAACATAGAGAGTGACAGGGAGAGAGGAAGAGCGGAGGGAGAGAGAGAGAGAGAGAGAAGTGACATTGTAGACGTTCGATTTATCTCTTTTGGTCTTATCATTTCTCACAGATCCCTGCACTGTAAACGATACACCGTCTAGTCGAACGTATGGACCATTTCTAATAGAAGCTCTTTTATAAATTGAAACATAATGGAAGCCATAGACAAATTTTCAGAAAACTAAAAAGTTATGGTTGTGAGGTCGGCACGGTCGGAATGAATGGAAAAGTATTTACATAATTTTAATATATCTCTATATTTCAAATTGATGGCATTTTTTTTTTCTATTAATTTGTATGCGTAATGATAAAAATGAGAAAAGAAAAATATTCTCCTAACCCGGACGACTTGTGAGTTCCACCGAAAGTCTTTCATTTTAAGGGAAGACCTCTTTGAAGCAATTTCGTTGCATTTCAGCACCGTATGCTTTTTTTCTTTCATTTATCTCACAATTTTCAAAAACTTCTTTGCGATTTGACTTGTTTCGGTTCTCCAACAACCATTCAATAAAGAGTTTAATTAATTTTGGCAGCAGAATAATGGAAAAAACGTTTGAGCAAATAAGAAAGCAGTTGCATTTCAATGATGCAACGAAGATGAGGCAAAGAACATAAGTTTGGCGGCTTTTAAAATGAACACTACAGACCCCATTACAATAATTCATAATAGATGTACAAAAAGCTACTTTAGTTGCTCGTAAAATCGCAAATGTATCCAAGAATTTTTTCATCTTTATTGCCACCCGTAAAAGTTCGAGCAAACGACCAATACGTCAGTCCTTGCAAAGTGACGGAAAAATAGAGAAAAATAAAGGATTATCCTGTGTTGGATTTTAAGAATGCGAAGGAAATGTTTACACGACGTACGAAAATGTCCACATTAGGCATCGAGCGGACAATGCGTCTACATGAAATAAATAACGCAGAGTGAGGGAGAGAGAGACAGAGAGAGAGAAAAAAATGGTTTAAAGCGACCCCGATATTATCGTAGCCAAGAAATTGGAGGCTCGAGCCAAACAGCTCTATCACACAGCCACCAGACACGCGATCATCCCTCTCAATCCTTCTCTCTTATTCTTTCACCGGTTTTTTTTCGCTTCTTTATCGAAGGGAAGGAAACTCTTTCGTGTATATACGATTCTTTAATGCTGGATCTTCTTCGTTGAGGAGCTCGATAGACGCGTTACAAAACGTTTGGACATTTCCCGAATATTATTTTGGACATGATCCAAAAATTGAGCCGTGGTAAAATCTGAGACAAAACCAAAAAACGCGAGCCACTCATTTTTACCCCTTTTGTTTTACCTAAAGGTTTACGTTGATGTGGAGGTGGGAAAAGTAGGATCATTTCCAATGATTATTTTTTTGTAAATACAATAAATTTTCTATGACAAGTATTGGAAAATGTCATGAAAAAAAAAAAAAAAAAAAAAAAACGTTAGATGGACGTTCAGAGAATCCTCGCATGAAAATTGTCATACATTTTTAAATATTTAATTACATAATGTAAAAAATGTACTCCAGAGAACTTCTTACACTTTCAATAATTATCGTAATTGTCATTTTTTTAGCAATGCGAGGAAGGTCGTGGGTACTATCCGAATTCACTGAGTTTGGAACTGCCAGGTACACCGACATCCGTGACGACGCCTGGAAGTCCAAGCACTCCGGGAAGCGTTTATTCGAACCCGTACTCTTATTCCAACAGTGGTAACAGTAACAATGGTTATTCAGCACAATCGCCGTCCAATCGTTCTCACTATAATGTTAACTCTCCATCATCACCGGGACATGGTACTTATTATGGGAGACCTATCAGAGGGTCACCAGCTTTCAGGTAAAAAAAAATTATTCTCATGGTAAGAAAACTTGATAAATTTAATCTGAAATTCTATTTCGTGGATATTATTTTGACTTGAATATTGTATCTTGAGTTTTCCGAGTTTAATTCGGAATGCACCGGTGGGTTTCGCTTCTCAAAATTTGTCTAAATCGGGAATTTGAAAAAAATCATTTACCTTTCTATTCAATGCTGATTCATGTTTTCTTTTTTTTTTTAATTATTTTTCGATAATTATGTGGCATTTTCGGAAATAATTTAGTGATTGCAGTAGCCCGTCTTTGGACTATCCTCACGTATTTGGTTTCGGTGGTTCCCGCTCAAATTCGCCGTCCGATTCAGAAATGAGCGGTTATAACAGCGTCGACAGTTCGCTGTCCGACATTATGGTACGAGTACGTTGATGAAATTTTTTTAACCTTTGTTGCAAATTTGCAAATTAATCGACGATATATTTATATTCCTAACGTGGTTTTTTTTTTGTATACATATTTTTTTCAATAGAATTGTTTGTCTATGAATTCATCCGGTTATTCGTGCTATTCGCCATCGATGAGCGCAATGATGCCTCAGAATTCGGATCTCCATCACGGTGGGAATAGAGCCGTTGCTTATCAGCGTATGGCAGCCAAGAAATATCACCAACAACAGCAACAACAGCATTCAAATGTTCGTCATCATCATTGTTGCTCAACCCCGACTCCAAATGTTATGGAGCCTTACATTTCTCTGGATCGTGCTGCACGATGTCATCGTAATGCAGCCGGTAATTGGTTGTCAAGCCTATGGCTCCGTTAAACAATAAGTTTTTGTTATCAATTTTAATAAATTTACGAAAAGACGAAATTAGACGAAAGAGTCTAAGTTGAACGATTATCTATAAATATTTTTCGTTGTTATCCACGACAGCACGTAGCGAAGCGACGTGCATGTGGTCTGGAGAACTGCCAAAACGCACGACCAAGGCATCAGGTTTTTCGTCCAAAGTTTTCTTGGGAGGTGTACCATATGACGTCACTGAGTCCCTCCTCGTCGCGACTTTCAAACAATTCGGTCCAATACGCGTTGAATGGCCAGGCAAAGAAGAATCGGATCCTAAGGGTTATGCTTACATCATTTTCGAATCCGAAAAGCAGGTAAAATATAGTTATTTCACTACCACATTGTGGGGGTTTCGTTAACAATTACTTGAAAAGATACTTCATTTTTATTCAGGTGAAAGCATTGCTGTCTTGCTGCACTCATCGTTTTGGTGACGAGAAAAGCTGGTACTATAAAATCACTCCCAAAAGATCGAAGCCCAAGGATGTAAGTAGTTTTTCGAAATTTATTGGAAATATGTTTTAAATATTCTATTATGAAATATTGCTCATTTGCTCATTTCGTCTTCTTTATAAATCAATGATTTCTTCTCGTTTTCTTTCAGGTCCAAGTTATCCCGTGGCACATCAGCGACAGCAACTATTCCAAATCTTCAACTCAGAAGTTAGACCCGGAGAAAACGGTTTTCGTGGGAGCTCTTCACGGCATGTTGACCGCCGAAGGTCTTGCCAAAATTATGGACGAACTCTTTGATGAAGTCATCTACGCAGGTGCTAATCCCTTTTCTTTACAATCATTCCTTTCGCACCGAAACAAGCTTATCCTCGTCACAAATTAATAGAGTGATTATCAAATCCCTATGTAGATATATTTTTTTGGAAATTTTGAAAATTACTATGGGTCAAAATGGGATTGACTATGATTTCAAATTGATTGTGTAGAAAAAAATTTCCTCTAAGTTGCCTTTAAGTTTTCGACTGATGAAAATTTGCATATTTCCACGTACTTTCGTATTTTAGTTTACATATGAACCTAAATTTTTCTTAAATCCAATTAAAAATCATGTTTTTTTGAAACAGGTATCGATACCGACAAGTATAAGTATCCGATCGGTTCAGCCCGAGTGACATTCAGCAGCAAACGTTCCTACAAGAGAGCGTGTGCTACAGCTTTTGTGGCGATCAAAACTCCTTTGTTCACTAAAACGGTATAGATTTGAAAATCATCTCCTGTGAATGAACATTGCAACACCAATGGAAATCTTCGACGTTGCTAATGTTGCAAGTTTCATTCATAGCGGTATACAGAATTAATCATTCGTTGAATCGATTGTTCAGTGTTGTATGAATTTTTTTTTTTATCACAACAGGTTCAGATCGATCCTTATATCGAAGATTCTGTATGCTCAGCATGCGCTGTTCAACATGGAGCTTACTTCTGTCGTGAACCGGTAAGAATATTCAATCGATTTTTTTCGTATTTTCATTGAAATGTGATATTATTTCAGTAATGAACGAGATTAATTAGCGTTAAATCATTTAATTACTTTTGCTCAATTCAATTGATCATTGAGTTGATGACTTAATGTTTTTTTTTCTCTTTTTTGTCGCAGATTTGTTCCCGATACTTCTGTTTCAGTTGCTGGCTATGGCAGCACGCTTCAGAACCGATGAGTCATCATCAGCCAATGTCTCGTGGTTGGAAAACGAACGTGTTCGCCCCACTTGGATACCACCAGAGAACGAACTTTGGAAATCGCTTATGCGGACCAACTGTTTAAACTCAAAGGGGATGAAAAAAAGGAGAAAATAAGTTAGCCGACTAATAAGTTTTGCGAACTAGCGGTCTCTTGAATTTTCGGCTCTAAAGTCGATGTTCTTTTGTTTTTGCATTTCTTTTTTCCCTTCTTTATAACTGACTAAGTTATCAATGATTTCGTAGAGACCTTGGACCGATAAAATTTCATTTTTTTGTTGTTGTTTTGGGACACGCTGAAAAGAAAATTAGGCGAATGTTTGATTCGCAAACATTAAGACAACAGGATAAAATATTAACCACGTTAAAATCTGCACAACAGAAAAATCATAGGCAATCGCGAGAAAAATACAAAACATGCCTAACTTGGGATTATTTCGATTTATAACGAATACTTCGCTCACGTACGATACAAATAACCGTTATCGTTTTCCAGAGATTACATATTGTAATTTATGGAGACAAGACAAGAAAGGAAAAAAAGAAAATAACGAAAACCAGGGCGTGCGTTTTCTCGATTTGAAATGCAAAAAAAAGTTCGTGTCCGATAGGCGAATTCCGTAAGGCGGCAACTATAGAGTACACTTTTTTTTTTATTTAAATTTATTTATGTTTATTCGGGGACTGGCTCTCTGGTTATCACAAACCGTGAATGTTATTTTTGTTCTCTTTTTTTTTTATCACGAATAATTCAGATGCGTGAAGGTTTGATAGTGTAATAGTAAGCGTCATTAAAGAACGGTTATTTAAAAATTATTTGAACACGCATGGTGTGCAGCGTTCGGTAACGTAGCGAGCGAGCTCAATTCCTTCTAGAGAAGAGCGGGAAAAAATCGTAACGATACTTTTACGTTGACAAAGAATCATGATTTTTTTTATGCATTTGAGTGAGAGTTCAGAGGGAATTCAGCTTGAAAGAGAAAAATTGAAGCGAGTGTGTCAAACCACTCGATCGTAAATTGCAGTCAGGTTTCGTTAAGGATAAAAATGTGCATTCTAACAAACCGAAATTTAAAATTCGAATTAATCATGATAACGTTCAAACGTCCTGAGATTATTACGTTATACGATTTTTTTTTTTACAGAGTCGCGCGTGACTTCTCAAACGTTTATTTATGTGTTTTAATAGTAAATAAAAATAATAAAAAAGTATGTTTATCTATATATCGACAATATAATCTCGTCGATAAAATTGCTATTTGTTATTGTTAATTAGTGGAGTTGACACGCGTGTGCTTCTGAATAGTTAAATCGAAACCTTTAATAGGGCCGTCGTCAATTGTTCGCGATAAAAATTGAACATAAATTTTGTGCAGAGACAAAAACTAACAAAACGTATGCCCAACGCGTTACCGGCGCTTTTTCAATCGGCTACTCAATTTCGCCAATTAAGTTATCATTTGTAGCAGTCTCCCGTTAGTTTTTACATTAGATTGTACAGTTTAAGGGCTCCATTTAAACGGGACAGTTCATACTGCAGCCATTAATTTATAAAATTAAAAAATAACAAAAAAATTATATCATTAAGTCCTTGTGGCGTAGTGAAGTTTTGGTCGCGGAATAAAAATTGTCATAACGATTACTGGCTGACCATAAACTACTCGCGCTCATACGACTGGTTTATCTGTTGACGAAATGGATTTGTACACGGTCTACGATTCTGGAGCGGGATTGTAGTGATTGATTGTTTTTTATTTTACTTTTTTTTCGTTACGCCCACAAAAAACACGCATTTACGTTGATTATGTCTTTTCTCCGCTCGTTTGAAAATGATTGAACGTTTCCCACGCGTACGCGAAGCTTCATTTCCATCCAATACTTCGCCGTTCCCGGCATCAATTTGAAAAAACGTAAAGAAAAAAAAAAACAGAGTGGCGAAATCATGGTTAATCATGTTTTTGGTATTATTTTGTTAAGTGAATTAAAATTCGTAATTTTTTTGCAGATATAATTTTTGCATTCTTTATTCTCCTATTTTTTTCATTCCATTCATCCATTTTCCCTCGTTCCTTCGATTTTTTCTGATTATACTTTTGTTTAAAGGAAGACCTTGGTACAAGTTTCAAACATCCTGATGATGACACTTTACCAATGAGATGAGACATTTTCTAACTATGATAATACTTTATTGTTTCTATTCTTATTTCTATTTTATTATTATTTCTATTGTTCAAAAACTGCAAACGCCTGGGCGCGTCTACATTCGAAATATGAATTGAATTATTCAAGTTTTTGTCGTTCTTAATCACACATTTCCTGATTCATTTCTGTAAGTATTATCAGTAACAAAAAAAAGTATCGGTTTGTCATTCAATAGACATGTTGGATAGAAAAAACCAATGCCTTTTTGTTTCCTAAAAATGACACAAGAATTTGTAAACAAATTTGCAACCAACAACGACAATAACTGACAGTTGAATAATTTTTTTTTTTGCGTTTTGGACCAGATGTTGATTTCGGCAGCAATATTTTTCCAGTAATTCCTCAGTATTTCGATAGTAAAACAAATGAACAAAAGTATTATCATTGAGGAAAAAAGCTTCGACGATTTAAATGTTTGACCTAAGTCTACTCTCAACGTCTACTGAACTTGGAAAACTGATCATTTAGAGTTCTGAAATAACCGAAACTAAATAATTAAGAGAACTTCGAGGTTATCGTTAAAATTCAGTAGTTAATATAAATGTAGAAAAAAATATTGCATAAGATTATGAATGTAGACCAGATAAACGCAATGAAGAGCGAGCTTTAATACTAATTTTTCGCAACCGCAATACGGCAGTGCAAAAAAGATAAAAAAGAAGAAAAATTTTAAAACAGCATATTTTATCCGGAAATGTTTAATTTATCTAACGCTTTTAAGTCTTGTGCCTTTTAACGTAATGATCTCTGTGAATTTTATTCAAAGCGTTTCAATATGTAAATTAATTTTAAAATCATTGAGGCGACACGCAAATGAACTTGAAACAGGGTGATAAATAATATTGATAAGGAAATACTCTACCCTCAATAACTTGGGCGCAGAGCATTTAATTGGAAAGTTTTAAATAGAGGTCGGCAAAAAAAAAAATTAATAGGAATCTGGCAAATACAAAGATTTGTCCTTATTTCACGTTTTATGTTTGTGAAAACAATGAATTATCGTTGAAAAGAAAGTATAACTCTGATTCTTTAGGTTTTATCTATATTCGGCGAGATTTTCCCGCAATAGTAAAGTAAAAATCTTTTATTGTAAAATGTATGAAAATGCCAGTAGATTTTCTTCTACGAACAAAATTTTAAAATACAATTTTCCCTGTGAAAAAAAAACCCCCAAGAATTGAACAACGATGCTTTAAACAGGCAACAATTATAATTTCTATGGCTTTAGCTAAACACCATTGTTTACATAATTTTTCGTGAAGAAATTCAACTTGTTTATGACAATAAATAATTATCCAACGACAATTTTTTTTGTATTATTACAAAGGTCAGGTACCACGTTAAAAACAAAATACTATTTGGGTGTGAAAATCTTAACGTCAAGTTATACACTTGAGACTGATTTTTCTGTACATTTGATAAATTCCTATTGAAGCTGATAATGTACCGAGCAATCCTCCATGCCAGCGTTTCAAATGATATCCCCAGGGTGGACCTGAAGGCAGACAGTTCATTGCGAATACTAAATCCAGGCTCAAACGCAGACAAGTCAACAATTGATTGTTCCACCGGTCCAAATTTGTATCTGTGTTTGGATGAGATTTGAAGGCATCCTGAGGATCACTGTCTTCAGGTTTTGTGGATGATCCGCAAGGCCTGTTGCGATTTATTTCATCCAGTTTTATCATTGATCTGTAGAAGTTGCAAGTTAAATTAAAATTATTATTTTCATGATGATACAGACGTTTGTCGACAAACATTTTGCTGTTTAAAAAAACAAGGATTTAGAAAAGTTCGCAACATACTCTAAGAGTGCAAGAAGGAGGTTGGCATTCCATAACCAAGTGCTTAAATGATCCCAAAAAGTTTCGTTAGTTGTAATAAATTTTTGTTCTCCCATCCAGCAAATGTGCTCAACGGGTGAAGCAACTAAGTCGATGATATTTCTCAATAATTTCATTGAGCGCACAAATTTGACAGTGTCCTGGAAGAAATACAATATCCAAAAGAAAAATGGTTTTCATTTTCAAATCGGTTTGTGTTTGAACCGTTAGAAATTTCTTTATAATTTTTAAAAATAGATCAGCGCAAATTTAGAAACATATTGACCTCTGTTTTCGAAATCTGAGTTCCCTACAGAACTTGCTGCAGAGCTGTATGAAGATTGTTTTTTCTTCTTTTTTTTTTAATACCAGAATTTGGTACCATACCTGTTTTCCCCATCCGTACTCAATTGTGTCTTGCAATATAGGAATGTCACCCATGAGTCTCAAAATAACACGACACTCGCTCATTTTACTTCCAAACTGACAGAATTTGTCGATGGTTTTCGGCGATTTAGTAAACAAAGTAGCAAGTTTAGCGGTATAAGTAAACAACTTCAAAAATTTGTCGCGACCGTCGTAACTTTCCAAAATCTCCGAAATCACATCGATTTTCTTCTTTTTTATCATTTTGGTAATTATTTATTTTCTTTGTAAAGATCAAATGACAATTATATACGGTTATGTTGAGTTTCATGGACTTGAAAATTGCTCAATATTTTCGGGTTCGAAAAAATAGTTTTCAACAATTTTTCACAGTTGCGAGCTTGAGCGACTGAACTGGAATAACATTTGTAAAATATCTTGCCATAGTTCAGTAATCAGAAATTTAAATAGTTTGAGAAAAATGCAGAGATATGAAACAAAAATTACAAATCATCTGCTATCTGCTATATACATATATTTGTATATATTACGATAACAGAGACGATGAGTAGGAGTCGGAGTGAGCAGAAATCTGTTGCCTCGGTTGAGTGGAAATGAACGTTATGTCACCTTCCGAAGGTATCCACTGCGAAAAAAGCGCCAAAATTTTTGGCTGTGGTTGGCTGCGCTCGAGCGTACGAATTGCGAACTAAGAGTGGCTCGTGAGAAAAGTGCGCGCGCGGTCTCGTGTGTGTACTGTGTGTGTCGTTCTCTCTTCTTCAATAAAACGTATCGCTTGGTGGTGTAGTTCGGTTGTATACATGTATACGTATACATGTATACATTAACGTATATAATATAATATATGTATACATATATATAAAACAGTCGATGTCAAACATGCGGCGAAGAATAACGCGCCCCGATTCTGTCAACGAAAAGAAGCAGCAGCGGCGTGTCAGCGTGATTGTTCATCAGTGAAGTCGAAGTGGTTAAAAAACGCGAGTGCCGATGAGCGCGTATTTATGGCGGCGCGGGTGCTTTTGCTCGGCATCTTGTTTACGGAAGTGCTCGAGCCCGTTTGCGCCGCAGGTGCGTTACGTTTTTACTTCTTTTTACTCATTCAACCCTCTAAATCTATCGATGCTATTCCGAATCTCTACTCGCGTTTTTCGTTGTTGTCGATCGCAACGCTTTTTACACGTGCCATCAAATTTTTCGTCTTTTTACGATGTTTTATCGATCGAAACACCGGTATCGAAAATTTTTTCTCGCGGTTAAACATTATTCGCAGGTTATATGTATATAGCTGATATGTATATATGTATATATATGTAGGTTTTTTTTGCGTCATGAACACACGGCACCCCGACACGATCGATCGCGAAATATTGCCACGAGAATATGTCACTATCGCGTAACAATGAGTCTAACGTTTTTTCGAACAATAACCCTTCCCCCTCCCCCTGCTTTCTAGGAATCCCACCACTCGATTGACTATTACATTTTTTCACGAACATCAAATATCTTCTCGATTTTATCTCACATCAAATGCGTCCTTTCCATTTCCCTTTCGTATGAAAAAAATGCTTAACTTATGTGTTTACCGACGGTTAAAGCACATGGCAAAGTCACGAGGCATCTCTACAATCGTAATTTCCAAATGATCGCAAAATCCGAGCTAAGGCTCCTTCGTTTATGCACGCTGTTAATTTGTACTCCGTTTTTTTTTTTTTTTCATATTTTATTAGTTTTACGATTTTCGTCCAAACGTGTTTTTTCATGCATTCTCAAAAACAGTGCCATGAGCAAAATAATATTCTATAAATTATTTTAATTTACGCGAGGCATATATTATCCGTTTTTACATCGTATTTTGACTTTTATTATTTCGCGAATTTCGATTTCTTAAGAAAACATTTTTGGGGTATCATACAAAGGATTTTTTTGCATCTTGAGGGCCAAATACCAATGACTTGACAAAAATGCTGTTTTAGTTCTGAACATTTAATTAACTATTGACACTAAAGTCACATCACAAATAGTTTTTGTTAATTGGTGTTGTTTTTTTACTGCAAATATTTCAAAATCATTGTTTTTGTGCATCAAATTTTGATAAACACGATTTTAAAGATGCTTTTAATATATTCGAAAAAAAATTCTCTTCAAATATGATCAAAGCCTATAGGTGACTAATTTCTAATAAATGTGAATGTTGAAAAAATGTTTTCTTTCCTCACAAAAAATGTATGTTGTAAGAATTTTGCACGAAATGGCACTTTGACATTGACTTCTGTCAATAATACAGTATTAATGTGATAATTCGATGGTTTGGTCCTGTTGAAATTTTATTTCATACATAATTTTGGAAGTTAATGACATTTTCATAAATCATCAGGTGTCAGAGGATCGAGCGGGGTTTACGGAGGTAAAAATGGTTCAAAAATTGATGGCTCGGACCTTGGCCTGACGAAAGGTTCAGACTTCAGTTTGGGGATCGAGCCTGGAGGGACTGTCGTATTGGGAAAGAGAGGGATTACTCTTAGTTGTTTATCGTCAGGGAATAATCAGGATATATCTTGGTTACATAATGGCGTACCTGCGCCTCCTTGTGGTATTGCACGTTGTGGCTTATTATACAATGGCTCGCTCCACATTTACAAGGTAAGTTATAAAATGGCATTTATTTATTTGTCATCAAAATTGATGATGGGAAATTTTATAACAACTGATGTTAAATATTTATGAGTATCATTTATGAGGGTAAATAATAATGTAGAAAAAATAACAACAATCATGATGTTTTAACAAAAAAATGTAACATATACGACGTATACAATTGCAAAGAGTATGTCGTATGTCTATCATTTTTTTATAGCTAAACAATGTTTTTCATCCACAAATTTTGTAATAACTTTTTGAATGATCGAACTTAGAAACAAAATTTGCAACTGTCGCAAAAATCGAAGAGTCGTGAAGGTGTTTCATCGTCGATTGGAAAGGGTTCGAAAAAACACGAATACAGATGCGTAGCACGCGTGAGCTCTGGAGGATACTTGCGATCGGCTCCGACCATCGTTCAAGTGGCTGGTGAGTTTACAATCCCTTGTAAATTTTCCTTTATTTTTATTAGCAATAACATCAATCGTAACAATATTCAATTTTCTAAGAATTGGCAATAATGAGAGGAATTCTGGTTTAATCTTTAATTCATACGATTGATGTTTATAGAGTTGTCACACAACTTCAAGGAGTCGCCCGAGGATATGACAGTGGGGGAGGGAGAAATTGCTCGGTTTTCGTGTCTCATTGATAGCGTACCATTTCCACCGAACATAACGTGGCAGCATAATGGCGAGACTTTAGATATCGATCCGAATAGCACTAAGTAAGAATTTCAATGTCTCAAAGAGGAGGAAATTAAACAAAAAAAAAAAAAAAAAATTGTACTACAATTCCAGCCATTTCAAACGGTTTTGTAATATTTTAATTTTTCGCAGACATTATTTCGTACTGCCAGGTGTTCTTTACATAAGCGCAACGAAGCTATCCGATGCCGGTTCATATAGGTACGGAAATATTATTTTTCTATTTTCAAAATATTCAAATATTTTTATGCATTCGTTTATCATTTGAAATTTTATTTATCATTTTAGGTGTATAGCGACTAATGATTTTATAAAGAAAACCAAAAAGAGCAAAGAGGCAAAACTTACAGTGAATGTGGCGAGTCGAACGAACCAACCGGCAATTCCGATCTCATTGTTTCCACAAGTTTCTTACACTCATCGACTGATCAATGGTTCGAGTATTAGTTTAGCATGTGCAGCTTCAGGATATCCTCTAACCACTGTTACGTGGACATTTTTTCCACGATATTCAGGCAAGTTATGAGAATTTCGTATCCTCCTTTTTTTTCTGTACAAAAAAATGATAAATTGTGGGAATTCTGTTCCATGAATTCTAGAAGATGTGTAACCTTGCTATTCAAATTATTGTTAATTTTTAGCATATTTTGAATGCAATAATGAACAGAAAAGTAAAGACATTAGTATTGAAATAATTGTTTTATTTACAGCATACTTTGAATTAAATAATCCATAGAAAAGGAAAGACATTAACGTTATCTTATTAGTAACAATTAATTTCCATAACAGATGGTCCTGCTGTGCCTCGAGTTCTTTTGAATTCAACCAACGGTATCGCCATCCTCGGATTAGAAAATATGAGCCTTTCGAACGCGGGTATTTACTCGTGTTCAACGAAATATTCCAACATACAAAATATTACCATTGACATTATGGTACCACCGAGTTTTTTGAAAAAACCAACGAGCCAGAGCTTTCCTAATGGACGAACGGCAAGATTTAAATGTCAGGCGCAGGGAACTCCAACGCCAAAAATTTATTGGCTCAAGGATTCGGCAAATATTACGACAAATGGTGCGTCATTTGAACACTTGAATATTACACTACATCACTACTTCGATTTTATGTGACATGGGCCTGAGTGACCGTCGGTTATCGTTACGTTATCGGTATTCTGTTGAGTGAAATATGAAAAAACAAAAAATACATTTTTAAATCGACCGCGGGGGAAATTCACTTTTGGTTTTGTTCCTCTGGTTCGAAAAGGAAAAAAAATTAATAAAAATACTCGAAACCAATAATTGCCACGAAAGAAATCTCACCTAAGACATTTATTACAAAATACTTCGAATGGATATTTTTTTCCTAATTAAATGAAATTTCAGGTCGACGAACAACGTACGAAAAGGAACAAAATAAAATGGATTTAGCGATATCTGCGACGGTCCCATCAGATTCCGGTATTTATCAGTGCGTGGCGGTGAACGCGGCAGGTGAAATTTGGGCGGCTGGACGTTTACAAGTAAACACATCGAGACACAGTCCAGCAGCGCCGACTTCTCTCAAATGTCACGCTCCGTCACCTTTCAAAATATTCATTTCTTGGGAACCACCCAAGTCTCTGGAGTCTACTCGCATAACAGCTTATACCGTCCATTACAGGCCCGAAGGTATATATTTTTTAAATATCCGTTCATAAGGATTTATGGGATATAAAATCCAAGAATAATACGTGGGTTGAAAGGCTTAATTATACCCTTTCGTTTTTCGATTAAAAGATGGTGGCCAGGAAGAAGTTTCCCCACCGGAACCGGGCAATTCCACGTCGGTAGAAGTCACGAAACTTCTTGAACCGTTTACCAACTATTCTTTCTACGTCAGAGTCTGGAACAATCACGGAGCAAGTGACCAGTCGGCCACTATTGTTTGTTCGACCGCAGCAAGTGGTGAGCGTTCGCGATAACGTCATTTTCTGAAATCTCGAATTCTTGAAATGACACGCAAAATATTTGATTATTTTTTTTCGCATTTTCGCAGTTCCAAAGGCTGTGCCGAAACTTCGAGTCGAGCCGCTTGGCAGTACGAAAATCAACGCCAGTTGGGCCGCTCTTTCCAGCAAAGAGGCTAGAGGAGTCGTCGAAGAGTACAAATTACAATGGAGACTTCACGATCAGCAAGCCTGGCGAGTACATTTTTTGCCAGCGACCGTACGACACTACGTACTTACCGATCTGTTGCCCGGAGCTCAGTACCATTTTCGCGTGTTGGCTAGAACGAGCCAAGGTTGGCCAAACATAAGCGAGACTCAGCTTGGCTGGACAAGCGTCGTTTTACCGCCTCTGGAAACTGACAAACCCGATGTAAGAAATTTCGTATACGTTCAAATTACTCGCTACAACGCCTCAACTATCAAAATGTCGTGGAATTGGAAAGAAACGTCGCAAAATCATTTGCCAAGCTTGAATGTTGACTCGTGGAAAATTCACAGTGAAAATAATAATGGTGACGAACTCGTCACTGTCACACTGCCAATAAATACTACAGAATATCTTTTCACGAATTTAGGTGAGTCGCACTATTGTGTAAGAAAAATTGAATCGGATACAACTTGAAACTTCGGAAACATTGCTCATTAGTATTAATATCGAATGTTATAAAAAGACTGACATTATCTTAGTTTTCTGCTGCACAAATCACATTTTTTCGATCCCCAAAATGTTCATTACAATGGGAGAAGCATAAAAACGCTTATGGGTGTCTTTAGACCATACTGGATTCAATTTTGTAAAATCCCAAAACTTCAAATGAATATAACAAATATTATGAAATAAGATAATTTTTTAGAATTGAAAAAAAAAACTATATTAACCATTTTTGACGAAATACCTTGAAAATATTTTTTAACTTTGGTGACATTCGCAGAAACAAATGTTTCGTACACAATGGGCCTGTGTATGATCGATTCCGGTGTTGAGATCGATTGCCTGACTGAAACTATTGAATCGACTCAAGCCATTCCTGGTAAGACTCAATAAATGCATTTTTTCTCTTATGGAATGAATTTGTTAATTTATGAGAGCAGGGAGTTTGTTAACACGATATTTATTTGTATTAGATAATGTTCCAAGTGCGCTGCAAGCTTCGCAAATTTCATCGACAAAGATTCTTCTAACGTGGACGACGTACAATTCTAATGAGGGACAGACTTCTGAAATTTGCTATCAACCAGTGTACGAAGCAGATCCTGAAAGGACGAAATGCATCATTGTGTGAGTTTTCATATTAAAAAATGTTGACGTCACCTATTTCTTCGAGTTGTTTTTAAAATGCGAATGATAAACGATGTGTAAATATATTGTGGTTTTATGGAATTTTAGGCACGATAGCAAATTAGTAATAATCGATAAACTCAAGCCGTTCACGATGTACCAATTTAAAATGCGGACTGTGGGGAACGTCACGAATCAGACTGAAGAATTTAGCGACAGTATTGAGTGTTACACGAGCGAGGATGTACCTGGAAAGCCTGAGGATGTACAATGGTTCGTGGGCAATGGTACAAACGCAAAAATCGCCTGGAAACAACCGACTGAGACGAACGGCGTCATACAAAATTACTTCGTTTCGTACACGAGCGATCTTACAGAATCGACGTTGACATGGGGCAACGTTACTGTACCGGGCAACAAAACTTCGGTTACTTTGTCCGGTTTGCTTGCTGGTAAACGTTACGACGTTTTGGTGCAGGCCGCAACCAAAGCTGGATACGGACGACCCTCGGACCCGATATTCATCATTACAGGTGGAAACAGCAGTCCCTCCAAAGTTCCAACCAAAACAGACGAACAAAAACCACCGCAGAAAACCAAACCCGATCAGAGTCTCGGTGAGTTTTCAAAAATAAAACCATTTCGAATGAAATTCTATCCTCTTTCGTTTTATCTACTCTAAAAAATACTAAAATCTGGTAAGGAGCTGACATGTCCGAAGAAAAATCTCGTCAAGATGCAATGTAACGTGATACCACAAATTTTTTTGTATCCAGTTGTACATAAGTTTTCATGTTTTATATACATTTTTTTTGTTTCGCGAAAAACGCATTATTCTATCATAGATTACATTTATTTGACTACAACAAAATGTTTTTGCAATTTTTGAAAACAGTGCACCATTTTTGATGTAAAAAAAGATAGGGAAAATTAATATACAGATAAATAGAATGAAAGGAAAAATATTTTTTATGTGTACAAAAATAAAATGCGATAAGAAGACATGCAATATTTGATGTTTTTCTTGTTTTTCCAGGAATAATAATCGGCGTGAGCATTAGTATATGTTGCATAACGGTTTGCTTGTGCAGTATGTATTGCCGCAGAAAATGCGAAAATTCTCGTTCCTTAAGAGAAAGTTCACAGTCACAAAAGAGTCGAGCACTGATGAGAACGAGCAATGGTTGTTGCGTCGAAAGATCAGCGACTCCTGTGATTCAACAAATGACTCCTCAGATAGTTCGCAACGAGATCGAATTGGCTGAGCTTTGTCCTTCTTCCCCAACCTCGACCAATCCGCAGTGCGATACCAAGGTAGAAAAAATAACAATTCGTAGATCGCTAACTGAAAATATTCTAAAATTGGGTTCATTCATTTGACTGTAAAATTGATCAATTTTTTCTTGTTTCTTTCGTACAAAAGAGTAATGATTTATCGACCGAGAGCATTGAAGAATTTATACGATTTCAGGGTGGACACCCAAACGGCATTCTCGAAAATTGCGTGAAAGAACCTCTCTTGACGCCCTGGGATTCTCATGACGAAACGAAAGATTTACGAATCACAGAGAATCCACAGGTATTCTTAATAACATTCACAACTTTTTTCTTCATCATATTTACATTTGTAAACGAATCATGAAGACTTTGTTGATCAAATTCTCAGTTTGTCTTCATAAGATAATTTTAACAATTGGATTTTTTTCAATAGTGTAAACAAAGCGATGGTAGTCCAGTTTCGAACAGACAACAAGAGCCAGAGTCAGACCTGAATATAACGGAACTGACGATGGTCGATTGTACGTTGGCGGGCAGTGACAACAGTTTGAACAACAATCTCGGTTGTAGAAACGCTTCGCCCCGAAAAGCTGTACCGATTGCGATTCCTGTGCTCGAGCCAAACGGTTGAAAGAGATGAATGGAATTGATCTGCCGTTTGAAATAACACGAGCAGAAAGAGCATTGAGAGAAAGGTAAGGAGCTGAGTTCGCCAAAGGCATACACAAAAGCCAAAAGAGAGAGAAAAAAAACATATGAAACTGGGAAAAAACAAGCAGAATAAGTACTCGCGAAATGGTCCTGTGCGACCTTGTAAATAATGGAAGAATCACCGCAGCAGCTTGTCAACTCGGTGGAAGCTAAATGCTCAGTGCAAAAACTCGATAAATAACAACAAGAAAAATAGACAAAAACAAACAAATTGCGATCATCGCCGAGATTAATCGTCGCCGCAATATTACACCGCAACGACACAAGGACGAATCGCTTCGTTTAAATTTGTGCCAGGTTCGCATAAGTCGCTCTTATTACGAGGACATTTTTTTTTTATTACCATAGTTACTCGTAACACTAGACTACTTGCTCACGTTCGGAATCTCGGTCGTTCTTGCCTCAGGATTTAAATTTAAAACAAAACAACATCAAAGAATAGGGGAAAGGAGAAATAAATGAAAAAAACGAGGATTGAGACTCTCATGCAGGATAACAAAAAATTCAAAACAATATTGTACATAATATAGCCGTTAATTGTGAATATGTCTATAAAAAGTTTCCCCGATACGGAAGTTAAATTTACAAACAACAGGCGTTTTAACCGCGAAATGAAACACAAGAGTTATGCCGCAGTTATCCGTTTTCGGATATAAATACTGTTCACCGAATTCCATTTTTTTTTCTACTCCGATGCACTGATTGAGGGACGAGTACATTCCATAAAATTATTTTTAATATATATATTTTTTCATTCATATTAATTTGAAAAAAATGTAACAAGAGAGCAATAGAGACTCGCGGTTTGCAACCGGATATCGAATGGAAATAAATGAGGTAGCTTTTGAGAGGGAACAAGCCCAGATTTTAATCGAACTCGTTATGCATTTATGGAAGTGTCAAATAGCTTTTTTTTGCCACTTGCAATTTTTTTATTCCATTTTTCTTTGTTTTTTGTTAAAATCGATTAACTGTAGCCACAATGATATAATCATTGAAACCTTAGGACAATAATTGTGCTCGGGTTTCCTTTTTTTTTTTATATTTAAAACAAAATGCAGTTTTGCACGGTCTTAAGGGGGGACTAGAAGTATCGGAAGTTTTTTTTTCTCGAATTTATGGAGATTGCTAGAAATCGAAAGAGTCGAGAGAATGTGAATATTCCAAGCTCGCTTTTTATTTCAAGGAACATACGACCGTACTGATTTAGCCAGTAGAGCTTTTTTTTATTTGTTAATTTTTGTCAATTCAATTTGAATGATTTTCCTCTTTTTGTCGTAATTATTATTATTCTATATTCACATTTGTTGTTCGTAGCTGCGATTAAGCATTCATTTCATTGGGTAGCGTTTTGTAAACGAGAGCAATGTGGGATTTACTCAGAGACGAGGGAAATATTCTTTACGCTTATTCTTAAGGGGAGGGAAATGCACTTTTTATCGGACACGATAGAATCTGATTTTTTCTACTTTGCGGCAGGAAAAATCAGTGAGATAAATAACGCTGGAACTTCCCCTTGAGTTTTATTCGCGTATACGAGACCGGTATATATATATATATATATATAAATATTTATGTATATAATCCAAGACCAATTAATTTTCAACGTTATTTGGCGTTTCTATTCAGAACAAACAATTCAATTGCAAAAATACACAGAGGATACAAACAAGCCAGCAGATACACATATACCGAACTGGTGCATGTTACCATGACAGATGAAAGATAAAAACATAGCAAAACGAGAGAGATCGAATAGAAAGAGAAAGAAAAAAATGAAAAGAAAAACCCAACTCAGTACCTGATAGACTAAGTTATATCGTTTAGAGTGAGATGTAGAAATGTCAATGTTATTACTGTACCTCCATTAATTGTTATTTAATACTTCATAACATTCAATTCACGATTCTTCAACTGTTACGCAATAATTTTCCATCAGCACACACGATATTTAACCAGATCATTTCTTTTCGTACGTAGAGACCAAACAAAAATAACCAATCGAGAATAATTTACACGTGTTCTCAAGCAACAATTTCGTTCGATCGAAATTTCGAGACTTTCACAATTTGACACGAATTTGAAAGAAAATACAGCCATCTTTGAAACTTTACAAACATTGATTCTCAATCACAATAATGTTGAAAATAATGTGATGGATGCATTTTTCCCGATTTTTGACGAACCGCTGAGTACTGAAATTTTCATGAAATCAAATTATTGGCTTGAATCCATATGTACTTTATTTTTCATAATTTTTTTGTTGTTGTACGATTTACATATATACACACAGACACACCAGAGAAAGACTCGTCGTTTTATCATAGAATTCTATAGTATTCTATTTCCGTAATGGTAAAGCTACAGATTTTTTTTTTAACGATACACTGCCGTTACGATTTCTGTAGAGTACTAGTAATTTCCATTTGTTGTTGAACAGTTGATAAAAAAAAGGCTTTTCCTTTTAAGGTATTCTGTGAAAAAATATAATTCATAACTTTGACTGACTTAAGTTACACGCTCTCAAATCATTGTTACAGATGTTGAAATTTCCATAGCGCTCGAGATCGTCGATCACTTGAGATCGACGATTTTTCCTCTGATAAGACAAATTTGGGTATGGCATGAATTTGAAGAAAGTTCAGACTTTTTTTGAACGAAATAATTAATTATTTTTGTAAGAAAAAGTTACATTGAAGAAAACTGTTGGTTCACAATCTTGTGACAAGTATTCAAGTCACTTTTTTTCATAATAATTATTTGTTATTTCGTTACGAAGATGAATTGATTTTTGGATCATCAAGAAATGCCCATTTTTGTTTTTGCAGCGCCTGCAATAGTTGTCATTTTTTCTTTGCTTAAAACGTGCGTGTTTATGCAATAGCACAATCGCATTTTAAGCATCTTGTTTCGTTATAAAGTTTACTTTTACACATTATAATATATAATATCTTACTCATTCATTGCAATAGAATACTCCGGCGCCAAACCCCCTGCCGCTGTAGGGGGAAAGCAATTATTAAAAAACGAAAAGAAACAAAAAAAAATGCATTTAACGGTGATGTACAGCTTGTAAGCGCCTGCCAAAAAGGTGTTTTTTTTTTTTAATTTATATTTTACGTCTTTATTTTCAATCGTTCGAAAGATATTGTTTCATAAACTTCACATTTCTGTCACTATGTCTACCTCGTTGATCGTTACTTTTTATTTTTTCGAGTGTTTATGAAAATACGAAAAAAATTAAAAGGAAAAAAAAAAACAAAACATAGTTACTACCATTCCTTTGTAATATAGAATTTTATGGAGATCGACGATAATAATCCCAGTGTATTGCGAGAGCTCATTACGAAATTCCTAGAGTTAGAACTTTGGTTCCTGAACAGTGGCATCTAGCTTTGTACAATGTTTTATTTTTATTTTTATTATTTTTAAAAATTATATATGTATAACATTTACAAGCACTTTTTATTCGGTGACAAGGGCAGCACACGTATAAGTCTCGCGAACTAAGCGTTAAAAATAGGAGGAGGGTCGTCGTACTATAACTAACGTTGACGAACAAACAAAAAGGAAAAAATAAATGAAAACCAGTGGCATTCACACGTACACCGGTGAATCTCGTACGAAAAATCCAACCTCCTCCAAATGGTGGACAAATTCATTAAGTTTACACCTTAAGCATTGCAATTAATCGTAAATTCATTAATCGCGTTATTGATTAATTACGCATTAATTGTAATTACACAATTTAATGGCGTGTCGTTTTATTTTTTGTTCGTTGTATTATTTAGACTTATATTCATACATTTGGTAGAATTTTCCGTGTTTACGGAAATGAAAAAACAAAAAAAAAATGAACGTATACGTAAGAATTAGGCATTTATGAGCACACGTATTTTGTATGTGTTTTTTTTTTTTTTATTATTAGTTTTCCGTTTCCGTTAAAACAAGACATAGTGTCAGTAGTGTGATAGCGATAAAGAAGTGGAAAAAAAAATCAATTTACGCTTACCAAAACTACTTTAATCGTATTACACGCGTAGCTGCATTTTTCAGTCTCAAGACGTATTGAAAAACCCTGTCGTCATCCAAAACGTAAATTCATAACATTCACGATCGCACTTCGTCGTGTTTTCCATCCCGAACAAGCTCGAGAAAAGTTTTTTTTGATTTTTTTTGGAAAAATCGTTTTACGTTTGGCTGACCTATTGATCCAGAGTACAAAAACCATAAAATATTCCACTCGTGGTTAATCGGATTAAAAGTAAATAAATAATTAAATAAATTAGATATCGTGTATAAAAAGAATTTGTACCAATAATGAATTCTCGGTTTTCATTAGCAATAAATTGCAAAATGTCCACATCGATCGTTTGCAAAACGATCATTTTTGTTTGCATTATCCTGCCAAGTACTTCTCAAGATTGTTTTCCCATTTAATTTATTTATAAAAAAAAATAGACCTGGAGAAACAAGGATTTAGTAAGAATACGAGCTATCTGTTTATCTTTTTTTCGGTTCCTTCTTCCGGCAAACAATGTTGTACAGTAAATAATGAAAAAAAAAAAAAAAAAAACTAAATTTCGTTTTGCGTTAGTCCATACACTGACGAAGTATTAACTAGATCGTACAGCGATTCTAGTCGAACGAATATACCTCTAACAACGCGATTGCCCTTTTTGTTTATTATTTAATATAAGACGAAGGGTGATCACGATCCGATTACTTAACGATAACTTAACCCGCAGTACCTACTAGATTACTATTATTTAATTTTTATACCATTTACCTCACAGGATATACTTTCGACTGATACTCGAACGTAAACACGTAAATAGCGTTTTATAATTTACACAGAGAGAGAGAGAGAGAGAGAGAGAGAAAAAGAAAAAAATAGAGATGAATGAGAGTGAAAGCAAGGAGGCGGAAGCGTTTTGAGTCGAAAAAAAAATCGTATTACTACAGTTAATTATGAATGAAAAATGATGGAGAAAAGAAACAAAATAACCATTACCGACCCAGCCGAACGTTTTTAATTTATATATTATATATATATATATTTTTTTCACCCATCATTATTTTATTTTATACCGAAAAGCATCAAGAAAAATAAGAAAAATGAAAATCCTATAGTTGATTGCGGATTACCGACCGTTCATTAGGGTGCAGTTACTTTGTAAATAATCTTTTACCCACACGATTGTACATAAATTATATTATCTACGGAAGCGAAAAATGATGAAAACAGAAAAAAAAAAACAAGAAAAAAAAATATTGAAAGTATATATTTTAATATATTACATGTAATTAATTACATAAAATTATAATCTTATTGTTTAAAAAGTATTAAAAAAAAAGCAAGAAAAAAAGAATTAAATCGATACACGAAAATGTTTAATGATATTGTTGACCCTTCTGAAAACACACAGCGTCGTTGTTGTACGATTTAATAAAATTAAGGCAGTGTAAGCAATCCTTTGTTTATTTTAGTTTATTTTATTTAAATTGATTTTATAAATCTAGTGGAGTAATCAATAGACTTGATTTTCTTTTCAGATAGAGCAATGTTTCGTTTTTTTATTATCAAAATATCTGAGCGTACATAGAAAATTGTATTTTCGCGTCGCCTGCCGATCGGAGAATAATTGTTTATCGCGAGTCAGGCAATAAGTACGATTTTTTAAGAGCTCTCTAACCAGAGATTTAACTTTGAGTTTCAATTTATAATTTTTAAAATTAATTATTATTATGAGCGAACCTCGTTACTCTTCATCCTATTTTTGTACTTAATTCTTCTAAATCATTATTTTCGTAACTGTCGAATATCATTATCACATAATTGTATCATTATACGAAGCTTTATTAATGAACTTATCTACTTTTACAATTCTTCTAACTTTTCAGATGTTTTCTTTTCTATTTTTTCACTTGTGGGACGCTTTCAACATTCAAATACTGAAATTTGTCAGTTTTTGAGGGCGACCTCGATAAAACCTTCAAATCGTCAGAGTTTCTGCTTATTAGGATAATATTTTTGGTGAGTGTTTCTATTGTCGCAACACTCGGTCAAAGCATTTTCATAGTTTGCAATAGCTTTGACGATTCGACAGCTTCACTGAGGTCCCCTCTTAAGAGACTTAACAAAAAAGAAACAAAAACACTATATAAGATGTTTTGTTGAAAAAGAAACTTTGAAGATCAACAGAACTTGAGAATTGTACACAAAAATAAAAAACAAAATCACGAATAAAAGAAAACATCGGAAAATGTTCGAAAAATTTGACTTAACGCAGCTCCAAATGTACTCTTCCAATATCTATTTTAGGCTCTAATCATGATTAATCATTTGTCATAAGTTCCTATTTCTTCGTTGGAATGCAAATTGTAAAATTGCGTACGAAGCGTAATATCGTTTTGAAAAATTCATACGATGCAAGAAAAAGTACTAAAAAATTCTTATGAATTTTCGTCTTTAATCTTTGCTAATAATAATACCTTACGAATTTTTAGTGTGCATCGAAAAAATTCTATAAAATAGCACTTGTTGCATGCTTATGGAGTTTCTTTGGCGAAATAATTATTTCACCGGTTGTACACGAACTGTCTGTTTTTCGTTTGACAGTAAACGGAAAAAAAATTTTTTCTTTTGATTGTATGGTGTTAAAATTGATCAACGACTGCAATTTAGGGCATTGAACTTTGTAACATTTCACACAGCCCTTCGTTCTCGGATTTGCCGACATCTGACTAGCGTCCAGCTTTTTACACGTAAGTGTACACTTCTCGATATTCGAGATGGTAAAAAATAAAAACCAAACGGAAAACAATATTGAATTAAGTACATTAGAGTTATCCCGTGTGTTTATCACATTGATTACGGCGAATAGGCCTCGAGAGAGAAGTGTGAATAAGACAGATTTTCAGCGTCGCTTGTGTTCAATTATATAAGTGTATATACTGAGTGTCCGTCGTTAAACGATCAATAATTAACGAGTTAACTGGTAATTACGCAATCACAGCGAATCAAAAGCGCTTTTGCACGCCAGGTTTTTTTCAACCAAATCTTCGAAACAGAAAAATATTTTTACATTTTTGTAATCGATAACTTATTCCAACAATAAACACCGTGTACGTTGAAGATGATCCTGGAACAACATTACGATTTAACACTGACCCGATTCACTGTACACTTATTTTTTTCTCGCTCGCATATAATGGATTGTTCAAATTTCTTTGTGATGCATTTCTGTGCAGATTGATTGGCGAACTTTCGATTAAATTGCCCCATCCAATTATTATCCTAGACAATTTACATTCAGGAAACTAGAAAAATGCATTCGGTGAGTTTTTTTCTATTGAAAAAGAAGAATTTTGTTTTGTATACTTTTGAAAAAAGTTAGTTTTTAAAATAAAACTTCGAATTCGTTTGTGGAATCGGATATCGAAAGTGAAATCTACAAAAATACTCTTTTGTTTCCAAAGAAGTTTTCGAAGGGTTCAGTTATTATGGCACTCAATAATGCTCTCAACGAATGTACCGATTTTGTGATCGTTATCGATCTAACAAATTCTAAAAAAGTCTAACATCGTTTTCTAATTGGTTGTCGTCTCGACGAGTTATCAATTGTCACGATAAAAACATTCGCGTCATTTAGTGAAATGAAACATTCAAAGATCAAAAGCGTGATCCTTTAGAGATTTTTTTTTTGAGAATTTTCATGCTCTACCAGATTCGTTTCATGCATCTTTTGCTCTATTTATTACAATTTCAACAATTTGTATAAGGAAACTGCGAAAAATTGTCAACTTCCGTTCATTAGCTGAGAATCTGATCGAAAACCGATATTAGACTTTTCCAATCGACATATGATCACCGGGTTAAGCTGATTCTTGATCATTTAACCTGTAGAACATCGTGTTCGCAAGCGAAGACATTGCAAAAATCTACTTGGATTAGATTACATAATTTAGGCACAAGGTGAAAAGATCTTCTCCATGGAAAACTAGAGGATCTCTTAAATCTTCGTTGTCCTGATCGAACTTTCGTTATTGCTTCATCGTTAATTGGCAGTTCAAGGTTCTCACAGCACTAAAGAATGTGGAAATATTTTCATAATTGCATAATCATCCAGCACCTAAAATAAATATTTTTATTTAATAAAATATGAACTTCATACGAATTTGTATTCTTCATTATTAAATTTTCGATTTACTTACCTCTTTCAAAGAGTCCTTGGTAAGTTTCGGATACGAGTAAGCGAACCCCGTTTTGTTTGGTAATTTTCCCGGGTACAAGTATAAATGTTTATTGTAAAGAAGTTCCTGATCGATGTAAGGCGACAAGGGGCTGTTTTCTACCCCGTCTTTGCTACATGCCTCTGCCCATGGACCCATGTGTTTATCGTTGACTTCTTCCACCACGGAACTCATGTCAGCCTGTAAAACATAAGGCAAAAGTATGTTTTTTTTTTGCTTTTTGAATATTAAAAAAGAAAAAAAACGTTTCCAAAGCACTTCGTTCTGTATTAACATTAAATTAATTTTTACTTTTACAAGATTATCAAAACAACTTTTAGAAACGAGACAAATTTTTAAACAACCAACTTATTCATATAAATCAGGAAAAAAATTCTGCACGATTCAGAACAAATTGTCATCTCAGAATGTGCGAACTTTCAAAAAATTTCTAAAACCCAAGAGCATATGAAATCTTTTGAGATTTTCGTTGAATCCAAGTTATAAAAATTCAAGAAGAATATATTCTTTAGGTGAGAACATTTGTACAGAGGATATTTTTCATGATTTGTAGCATACCTTCGCGAAAGTTGACAACGTCGTTCCCCAGTAATCATGATTGATATTGAAGAGCTCCGAGACCGTTGCACTTATAGAACCTTGGGTCGAATCTCCCTCGTCGACTAGATTGTAAATTTGACCTATGGTGTCTTCACGCTCAGCGACATGCCACATTGCACGAGCAACATCCCTCACATGAACAGTATTCATGTGGAGATCCGGCCCCCATAACAATTTCATCATTTCGCCAAGATGCTTGTAAACGGCGCCAACAACCAAACGAGGAGCTTCAAATGAAAACATTCTTTCTATTAATCCTTCACTACATGAATTGTAAAGAGTGAAAATATATTTAAAATTTCTAGTCCAAGGCTTTTCTAACTATTTTGAAAGTATTTTAAGAGAAATAAAAAAAATTGGTTTAATTCACTCGAATTATTGATTATTTAAGTATTTAAATTATTTAGAAATAAAGTTCATTATTTTCGGATAAAAAAATCTTTCCTTCTCACCCAAACCATTTCGATCGCCTGGACCGTAAATAATGGCTGGTCTCAGTATCGTATACTTTAGGCCTGGAATGTTTTTTAAATCATGTTCCACTTGAAGCTTGTGTTTTGCCACAAAAGTCCATGGGTCACACGGGTCGTCTTCCTTGTGCGGAGCTTTTTCAGACGAACTTAGATTCCCGGATGAAATTTCTACGTAACGTCGAACTCCGATTTTAGCCGCGTGTTGAGCACAGTTCATACTGAGCTTGTAAATTCCTTCCTTGTAAACAGGATCTGTCTGACCGCTCTTTGTTTCTCCAGCACAATTGAACACATAATCTATCGGTGTATCACTGGTAAAAGCGTTTTGGCACGATACTGAAATAACAGAGGATTTTATGCAATCAATAACAGACTCAATAGAGTCCACACTTTTTTTTTCAATAAAAATTATATTTTGTACTCAATCTACGGTTTGCGATTTTCGATTGAACTCTTTAATAAAATGAGAAATACTAAATTAACAATTTATACCTGGATTGATAAGATTTGCGCTTCTAAAATCAACAATGGGATTGTCAAATATTTTCTGATGATTCTTGTTGAGCCAGGCAGTCTGAGGAGGCACTTTGTCAACGACTCGCACTAACGATACCAGCTGGTTTTCCACAAGGTAAGCCACAAGGTTCCGTCCAACAAAACCACATCCTGTGCAAAATCCAAAAAGATCTTATCCATAAATATTTATCAAGTAAATTCAAATATAATATTTATTAAACTTACAGAGAAAATAAAATTTATTATACATTTCATAATCCCTACATTGTTCGGAAATTAATAATTTCAAAAACATTTTTTTTATTCGGAATAAACGAACAGAATAGAGCCATGAGAATCTATTTCAAAATACGAACAAATACAAAATTTAATGATCAAGAGATATCAGTTCATTATCAGGTAAAATTCGTTATAACAATAAAATAATCGTTCGAGTTAAGATAATGCAATTTAAAGACGCAGTTAGTTTGATAATAAAAAATATAAAATAATTTCGAAGTTGGTCCACGATCGAGACTGTGTATAAGATTGTTATCAGGCTAGTAAATGAACAAATGTTAATATTCGTAAAATGATAAATACGGACTCACCCCCTAGAACAATGACACTGGGCTTCCTGCCGTTTGTGGGAGTTGCCATAACGAATTATCATTTAAAGACAATCACTTTTGTTTCACTATCAGCTCTCGCGGGACAAAAAAACCGATAAGCAAAAAAACAAAAATTAAAATAAGTGTCTACGCTGTTTTAGGCCGCACAGAATGTTTTCACTTGCATTTCGAAAAGAATGTACAATTTAAAAAACTTCGTGAACGATGAGTAAACGTGACAAAATTTTACAATCGTAGAAAATTTAATTAAAAAACGTTGCACGCGCTCTCAGCCTCCGGTCGACAGAAACTGTCATACGATAATTTTTTTTCTTCCAGCTTCGTCAGCCGGACTTTGATTAGAGTAGTCATAGTACTTCGTAACTTGCCACCACAAGTGGTTGGCGCTACTTCACGGAGATGCGAGCGAACAGGTCTCCATGCAGAGAACGTCTTCATATGACCTCTACGCCAGAGGGCGCACACAAGAGCCGGCTCCGCCATCCCCAACGCATCACAAACATACCTACATACTAAACAGTGTAAACAGTGAAGCAGTTGAACACACCAACACAGTTTTCTACTTTCGCTGCCACAGCGTCGACGGTCGTAGGCGGTAGGAGTCTTTTTGCACCGAAGATGGTAAGTCATCGAAAAATTCTCTTTGTCCTCAAATGATATCCGAATAGTCGAGTCCATATTGCGATTAAAATGTGAGATATCGAAATATTCATGTATCGTTCATCGAAGCGCATTGAGACACGTTCGCGGAATAATTCGTAATGAAAATTAGAAAAACGAATTTCGTACTTCTGTTGTGTTTCACATCGCAAAAAACAAAAAATATTGTACTTTCATTCTTTGTGTCCGTGTTTTACCCAAATCTTTCTTCAATCTCCAGCAAGTTGGGATTGAATAGAGAAATTAAAAGTTCATAAAATGTCGAATGAAAAGAGAGTTTCGTGAATGCCCTCTAACTAGCAAACTTGACCTTGGAGATCGTACGAGGATATTTCGTGTGTTCGTGTTTATGTATTTAGGGGTAAATAACTTCGATTTAGTTCTCGCAAAAAAATAATTTTGGAGGAAGCCAAAAATATTATCACATGGTCGTAAAAAATCCAAAGAATAGCCGAGAATATTTTTCAGGTTATTTTGGCACACTATAGCGTAGATAGCAAAAACAACGTTTTTCCCGGACATCGCCGTTATTCCGAGAAACAGAGAAGTTTTCTTGGAAGAGGCTTGTTGATATTCCAAGAAATACACATGTTACACGTTGTTGTCCTTTCATCAAAAAACAATATGTAACTTTTCTCTTTTTCGAAATATCACAACGATTGTCCAATAAGTTTCTCTCTCTACGGTTTACGTCTAAAAAAATTAATCGTGTGGTTTTCGCGTTGAAACAAAATAAATATCTTTACAGAATACGGGAGACTTTGAATTCTGGGTAATCTTGACGATGCAAGACATGAAATTTCATAGATAGAAAAGTGAATTTCGTAAATAACACGAGAATTGTTGTTTTATTTCCATTTAAATATATCTCCATGTAAAAATTGGCTAAAACTCAAGGTCGTCCCCTGTCTGTGACGTAAATTTTCGCTGGGCACACGAATACTGTTTCTACATGAATTTTGCTATTGTTATGAATTTTTATTTGAAGATCATGCTCGGTTTTTTCCGTTGGAACGACTCGTTCATTATTGGCACGGTCAAAAGACGTTTAAACGTTGAATACTTTTCGAAAAGAAAATGTTACTTTTCAAATATTATATTTGCAAAAAAAAATAAAGCAGTCTAATAATATTTGGGGAAAGGAAGAGGAAGGATTACTCAAGTTTTCAGAATATTAAAACCTATGATAATTCATTACGATGTTTATTATTTCGTATCAATGGTTGTTGGTTATAGAAATTGAATTTCTTTTTTCGGACCGTGGCGTTTACGAATCGATAGCCGGGCAGCGATCTTTTGTTTTACAAAATAGTCGAATCGATGATTTTGACTATTCTTTGTTGTCATTTCAGTAAACGTCACTTTCGTGAGCATTTTACAACTACTTATTCGTCGTAATGGAGGTTAGCAGAAGGACTCAAAAATCGCGGTTATTTCGCACAACGTTGCAGTCGAGTGATGTATGGACCGTCGCTCCAATGCTTTGCTGGTCGTTCTACCGCAAGAGAGAAGTCCGATGGCGTGGTCACTGGTCCTGAAGGTATCGTTGATCCCATTTTTTTTCTCGTAACATTTCACAAGCGATAATAAGATCGTTCTTTCGATTGGAATTATTGGCAAAAAATTTCAAAAAGCAATTTTTTATTTTCTACGTGACTTTAGAAACTCGAACTATGAAATTTTTTTGATTTATTTAACGATTTCGAAAAACCAAAATAAATAACATCAACTCCATCAGTTGTAACAGCAACTTTTGCTATTTCGTAAATCTGAACGTAGCGAGCCACGTAATCTGCCGACGTTAATTTTTCTTTTTTTCAAAAATTACTGGGCTTGAGCATAAAATTACGAATATGCTTAGAGTCAAGATCATTTTTTATGAAAATATTTTTATCGTGTTATTATTTTTATGTTTTGCTGTTTCACATTCCATATTATTTATTTATTTTAATGGTAATTCTCACGCGGATATAACGACATGAAAAACGTACAATTTTTTCGTATCCTTTGCATTTTTATTTGTCATTTAATTTGAATTTGTCATTATTATTTGCATAACAATTTAATTTGCATAAAAATGCAAAACTGGACTGGAAATTTTGCATTTTTCTGGAATTTTCGTTGACAAATAAAAATTAAACGATTTACGTCGGAGAATCAAGCGTTTTCCACTGCATTTTATCAGAAAAAATTCACAAAATTGAACTTTTCTTTCTGCCAACAAGGTGTAGGGCCCTCTTAAAAAGCTGCCAGTGAACATAGTCGCTGAAGGGCTAATATATCTGGCGAGAAATTCTTGTTTAGACAATAAATATTCTCAGTGTCGACTCATCCGTTATTTTTTTACAAATAATTACGAACAAAGAAGTTTAATTCAGTTAACGAAGCATTTTTCTCTGTGAAGACGATTTTACAATCCAGAAAATCATGAAATTGTTTCTGGCTTTGGTAACGTGAAAAAAGTTTTAAAAAGTGTGTGTTTAATTCTAGAGTTGATTAAAAATGAAGGAAACGCGTGAATTTTGGGCCAAAGTTTATTTTATACTTTCTTTAAAAATATGTAAAGCATTCCTGTTCGGAAATGGAAAAAAAAAAAGAAAAAAAACGTATTTCTCAAGATATTTACCAACGTTTTCGTTGTTAAGGGAAATGTAGGAATTGTCAACAAGGAGAACGTAATATCGAACGAAAGATCAACGGCGGTATGAAAACCGTGAAAATTTTTGACGATCCGTTTAACGATATTAATTCGAGAGCAGGAGACGTTTAATATTTGAAGAACACGTCACACTCCGTTGGAATGCGCGTTAGGGAATGTGCGCCATTACGTTTTTTTTTCTTCTTGGTTGACGAGAAAAGCTTCAAATGCGTTTTTGCACTCTTGGCAGAGAAAACGAAATAGAGTATGAGAGAAAAATGGTGTAGGCTGAATATATAGGTTCGTTGTGTATATAGAAACGGTAGATAGAGATTGGTTGCTGTTTGGGGATGACGATCGAACTCGGTAGCATTTCACCCTCCGGCAATCTCGCTGCATTGGCCCTAAAGTCGTAATCCAAACCCCTCAGCGTCCTATAAAACTCGTTTTACAACCCACCCATCTCCAATATATTTACTATCTCTTTTCTGCCTTTTGCCCTCTTTTTCTACTATCGTATATCCTTCATTTTACCCTCGACGACCCTGCTACCATAAAATATTTTACCAAGTTCCTTACACGGCCTCTTTTACTCGCAAACACGAGCTCTTCTTCCCTGAAGTCACGTACAACAGAGACAAGGATTCTCTTCTTCCTTCTGTCTCTCTCTCTCTCTCTCTCTCTCTCTCTCTCTCTCTGCTTTTCGCTTGTGGTTTTATACTTTATTGTTAGGAATATATTACACTTTGGATTGTGTGAGCATTGTAAATCAAATGGCAAAGAACTATTCGAATACGGATAACGAAACCGGCTGTGCTCACAGAATTTCGTGACACATGCTAGAACCTCCATTTTCGAAAGATTATTAAAAAGAGCGAACTATCTATTGTTCAGAAGAGTAAATTGTTGGATAACGAAACCGTCTGTGCTCACAGAATTTCGTGACACATGCTAGAAGCTCCATTTTCGAAAGATTATTAAAAAAAAGCGAACTTTCTATTGTTCAGAAGAGTAAATTGTTGGATAACGAAACCGCAAATGGCTGGATAAATAAATTTATCGTGTTCAATAAATCTGATACGACGAGATACGTATTTTCAAACGAAATGTTAGATGAAATAACTTTGGTTTGCTTTACAATTTTGATGAATATAAAATAAAGAATCGCGTAGTGATTTCGAGTTTCTGTGAAAATTGTTGGTTAGGGCACTCTTTTTTAAATTATGGCCGTTTCGGAAGATATAAGTTTCGAAATGTTTTAACGTGACACTGTAATGACAATTTTCAGGATTATTTAGTAAAACGTTGTCCTTCATTCCGTATAATTTTTATCACCATTTTACGTAGTGACGAATTATGAATATACGTTTTACTGACTGAATGGATATTTAATTGACGAAGAAGTTGCTAGCTGACTCGAATAATTGAAATTTTCGTCAAAACTTCGTTGGTGTTCATTTTCGAAAACTCAAAAATTATAGTCAAGTTTAATTGTTTGTTTTCCAAGTAAAATATCACTTTATTTTTATAATCTGCTCTATTCGATGAATTTTTTTCATTTTTTATGATTCCACTTAAACACATCGAATATCAATCGAATAGTATGTGGAATACGTAATTTCGAAGGTTATTATGGCCATGAAATTTTTATTATGGATTGAATATTATTCAATATTTATTCCCATGAAATTATAAAGATTCCTTCGAGTCGTTGATATTTTTAATGGAAATTGATGTTTCGCAGCAACTAAAAAATTGGCTCTATTTCTTGTCCTTTTTCGTGTAGTGATTCATATGATTTTTTTTTTCAACCCATCCGGAGAGATTTTGTGTCCGAAAAGAAAACTCGAGCTTTCAAGACACAAAAACTGTGTAGGAAATCGAGGACATAGTTTTTACATTGAATCAAAAATGATGAATTATTTTATTTTGTTGTTGCTTTTTTTCTCTTTGTACGAAAAGTTACAAGTTTACTGAACTGGATATTGCATGGGGAAGAAATACACTAACAATTATCGGGAATAGCCCTCGAAGAAAACGAGCTGCGAAATCTTCGAACTTGTATTTCATTGCTGGTCATATTACTGTTGTATATATATATAAAATAAACCAACGTACACATGTATTAAAAGAAGTACATGGAAAAAGAGAGTAGCCATGGGTCATCGTCTATTCGATATACGATGCAATAAAAACCAAAATGGTATTGCAAATTCGTGAGCTATGAAAGTGGCAATTTATCGTGAAACGCAGCATTGGCGCAAAAGTGTTAAGAAAAAGTTGCTACCGAACTGGCGCCCATGTTCACCCTCCTTATAGTGCAGAAGATATAAAAACATAAAAGAAAGGTTAAGAGCCTTGGCTCGGACGACATCGACGATGGAGTCGAGAAAATTCCGGAGACGTAATTTTTCGTCATACTCTTGTTCTGAAAAAAATAGCAAAGTTCGGTCAGTAGGGGTCACTCAACAGAAATTTTGTAAATTTAAGTTGTAAAGTGGATTTTTTGTTGATGAGAGATTAAGATTTTAGTCTTCGACCAAAAATCTTTGTGTCTACTTTTTTTTTCATTCTAAATAATCGGCTAACATTTTTTTATTTTTATATAATTTTTTAGTCATAACTAACGAGAAAAAGTGACTCACGATTCAATTTACGAGGATGCCTCTAGGTTGGATTTTCTTTTTTACCTTGAAAACATATTTTTATTTATTTTTCCTTTTAACTTCGTAGCCCTTTTCAAAAACGCTTACCTCGAAACAGTTTATACCGATTTCTTATTCTTCTAAAAAGTCAAACGGATTTTTTGAATGGCGCGAAGAAAAGCTCGTCTTTTCGGCTACGATCTTTGCACACAGTGAACCCTTGAAATTTAGAATGTTCATCATTTTGAGCGTCAAATTGAAGTACAGATTCTGGTCCGATGATTTAAAAAATTCGAAATATTTCAATCGAAATGGCATTGAAATAAAAGTGAAAAAGCTCTCGTCGCTTTCGAAGTCTCACTAAAGATGGAAAAACGAATAATGTGTAATGAGTGAAGCGCCATTTTAAAAAGAATTAGAGTATTTACAAATATAATCAAAATATACTTTTGTGTTGTAGTTTATTTCATTGTTTTCTCTATTCTCTGAGTTTCGTTTTGAAAAATTATGTCTCAAGTAAGCGCTTGTCGAAAAAAATCTATTTTGAGGCGACCAAAAAGTCATTAAATTCGTCAAGACGTAGAATTTTTGTAAAACCAGAATAGTTCCATTCTCCGATAAGAAAAACGTCAAAAAAAAACTCACAACCAATTGATAAGAAGGAATTTTCACGGACTGTTTTATTTATAAATTCATTGTGTTGATAACGTATTTTCAAGAGTCCAAGAGTTTACTACAAAATAGTCAGATAAAAATACAATAAGATTCCTCATAAAAAATCCCTCAAAAGGTTATTAGTCTTATTTATTTATTGCTGACAGGAATTAAGCCTGAAATTTGTAAGCGAGTCTTTTTCTCGATGATCCCCATTACCCCATTGTCCCTGACATCATGGTACCCGGGGCTCGACAGTTCTGACCTCTGAACTCTCTCTCTCTCTTCACGGCGTGTCGTTTCTCCTTCTCCCATCAGGAGGGTTGCAACCCTTAACGAGTTTTCACAACCCTCATATGCGCTGTTCTCGGTGATACGAGAAATGGAGCTGAGTTGCTATGGTTACGGCCTGTTTGAGTGCAGCGGCCATTCTGGTTTATGGGCGTGGTGTAACCTGGTTATTTTCAACCCTCGTCCAACCAGCGAACTCTTCCCTCGTTCATACGTCGTACAACGCCAACGAGGGGGATGCTTTCGACGATGAAAACAAAATCCAATATCCAGGGGTTGAAGTTTACGTCATACTCGAGTTCCAAGATGGTGCTGCCGTTGATAAATTACATTCTATAGTTCAGTTCTTTTTTTTCATCCACAATTCCCATTGGGAGTTTTTAATCACTTGTCGTTCAGTGAATTTGGACAATTGCTGGTAAAGCTTGAAATAAAAATGAGCTCAAAATTCCATTAGTTTCTGTGCTTTTTGTTCTGCTCTGACGAAAGTAAGAATTTATTCATTTATTTGAGCTCCAAATTTCGTGGATAGAAGATTTTTTTTTTTTTTTTAGTTAGTAGAAAAACAATTTTCGAATTTCCGAAAAAATTTACTGACTTTAATTCGGAAACATATCGCATAGGATCCCAGGGCCGAGATGTTAAGAAAGTTTATAAAAAACACTGGATATTGATATATTTTTTTGAAAGATGATGAGTTTTTTTTCTTCTCGTATTTATGAAACGTTCTTATATTTAATTATGATAATTACAAGTTATTTATACTTTGTGTTAAACTTGAACAGAAAGAGTGCACTAAATATAAGTACAGAATAACAGAGGTCTTACCTGGTAACGCAAGGAAGTCTTGAAAAACCCTTTTTCCCCGGTTGAGTCATAAAGAAACGGTTAAAAAGAGGGCAATAAAAGCTGAAAAAAGCTATAATCCGTAGAGCAACAACACTTCTTGGATAATATAACCTTATATTTCTTAGCTGGACAGTCTGGTGTGTGGGATAAATTTTTTCGAGGCGTGAATACCAGTTCAACAGAAAGAAACATATACATATATATATTTTTTTACAAACATGACACTCCTTTGAATTTTTGAATTATGTACCAGTGACCCGAATTACCTTTTCTTTCGTTGCATTTTTATGGCAGGCCAACTGTATCGAATTCAGACTATGGTTGTGCAAGGTAAATATTGGAATTTTTGACCAAACTCAGTTCTTCCTCCAAATATAATGGATTTGAAGGAATTAAAGAAGTCTTAAGAACGTCCATCCATTCATAATTTGGTACATTCCACATTTTTTAACATGACATTCTTGTAATTGTATATTTTTCTCAAAATAAAATTCCTGATGAAATAAATAGACAGTTAGACATCAGAATTCGTTGATTTAATTAGGATTTTTATTTATCTATTGGTTGGTTAATTTTTTTAATTCATTCTATAAGTTCATTTGTTTTATAAGTTCGTTAAATTCGTAGTGACTTAGTGCGTTTTAATTTATTATTTCTCTTCTTGTTTCGGCCAACACCAATAAATCATCAACGCCGATCATAAATCAATCTTTTTTTGCGGATTTTTATTGTTTTATTTTGAAGATATATATATAGAGCACTTTTACGATGTTAGGAACAAAATTTCAAATGATTTACCGTCCTGTATCCGAGATATTGGCAATTGCTGAGTTTTTACACGCGAGTTTTTCATTTTTACGTTATAATTCCGAATCTTTCATTTAGATTTTGATTGATTTGTTCACGAAATCAACTTAATTAGTGTAATTTCGATTATATTGAGATGAACATATTTAACAAAATAATTCGACCTTGACAACCAACAACTTTTACAACAAAATCGGATTTGTATAATATTGGTTTCAATGTCATTTCTATGAAATTACGTTTTGCAAATTTGAGATCGCGAACTTGCCCCTGCAGATTTCTCACAAATAAGATAACTCTGACGGTGTTTGAAACTTCCATCGGCCCCGAAGTCATCATCCGTCGATTACAGTCAAAACTAACTGTTGCTAAATGATTATCCATTGAGAGACAAAAATCGACACAATTTTGAACTTTTTTCTGACAGCGAACGGTAAACACTTTACAATGACTCTGGACCTTTCTTCTTTAGACGGAAGATGTCGCAACTCGTTTCTGACCAATCCACTTACCCTCGGAGTTAGGGGTTGAATTTTTAGTCTGGCCTGCCCGGGGTTTCTTGATTCTTCACCAAACTACCGTTAGGTGGCGCAGTTTTCTTTGGTCTTTGAAAAATCGATATGAGCCTAATTCTCGAGTGAATTCGAACACGAGTCCCATGAAACCAATTCAAGTTGTACAAAATTCCAATAAATTCTGCATTTTATTATTCAAAACTTGTGAAAAAAAAAAAAAAACTGTAAACTGTCTCCCTTCAAAATTGTAGAATCTTATTGAAATGTTTCATTCTCCAACGCGATGTTTGTGTAGATCTTACAAAACCCTTAATTGATTTTTAATTCCATTTAATTCCATCGCCAACGACGTTACGATCTTCATTACTTTTTCCGTAAATTACAAAAGTAGCGTCATTGTAATTAGAGAAAAAAAAATACGACGAAATATGACGATGAGAACCTTCTTTACGATTAAACATCATAATAATAATTAATTTTTCCCCACAAGTTTCAAGCGAACTTCCTGTCGACGAGGTTGTTGAAGGTGCGGTCGTTGTCTTTCGTTTTTTGAGGCACAAGGGTCTCTTTTTTTTTACCTGTTTGTCCAAGTTCTCTGAAAAAGCGTTAACGAAATGGGTAAATATACGGAGACCGCGAGAATTCTGTGTTCCGATGATTTTCTAGTCGTCGATTTCACACAGGTCTATGGAGGTCCGACAATTTTTATTTTAACTGGTTTTTTAACCAATTTTTTTTGCATTTTTTCTACACAGAATATTCTTGGTCGAGTTAGCGATATAATCAACGTTTTAAATACGTTTTGCCACAGAGAAACGACATGCATAAGCTTTATTAAGAGGAAACCATCATTTCTGTAGCATGTGGTGTCCGAGCCGAGGTCCGAACACAAGAAACTACCAAACGTTAATATCTGCCATGCTAAATGTATAATAATTCTCCCATTTGAGACTTTATAGTCGAAAATACTTGTTGCCACCAAAGTAACGTTGTAGCATACGCGTGCTCCACTGATTTTCAAAGTGTTGTATCGTTACAGTCAGCTTCACCTTATTCCTCTCATGGGATTGTCGATTATTCTCAAAACCTTCACTTTATTGTATTTTATTGAATTTTTTCAAATCAAATTAAAAATATTCCTGATCAAATAATGTTAGAGAAAATAAATCGCCTTTTGAAGATAAAATATTTTGAGACATAAAAGAGTAATTTCCCGACGGAGACCCTCTCAGGATATTTTTTGTAAAAATAATTCTCTTATAATTAACGAAACCCCGAGATTCCCCACAAAATTCGCTTAGGAAATAAATTCCATGTCATTTATCGATACGATGATTCGCACGCATTGAATTATTATTAGCGAAAGAAACGTGCGAGGTGAATCATCAGAGACGACAATATGACGTGAAAACGAACATAAGAATGAAATTGCACCGGAGAAAATTGTCGGTCGGGCAAGGACGCATAAGCAAAAGAGAGCAAGTGAGAGAGAGAATGAAAGAGTTCACGCGGTCGTCTCGCGGCGCCTGATGGCTGATGGAGCAAAAGAGAACTTGGCGCGTGCTTCATCCGTTCCTCTCTCTCTCACTCTTTCTCTTTTCGCCTCTTCTGTGTGTGTACACAACTATTAAGTGCTTACATTTATGCCTGTCATAATTGGCTTCGTTAAATGAAGAGAGTGGCCGAGGAATTAGCTTGCCGGTAATAACGCGAGGCTATTTATTAACACGTGAAACGAGACTCCTTTCTCTCTCTCTCTCTCTCTCTTTCTGTCTTTCGAGTACACACTAACCAATAACCGTCGTATATACGACTATTACAATGATGTAGACTTCTATCTGTGTTTTTCACCTTCGTTTTTTCTCTCCCTCTCACCCTCTCTGTCTCTCTCTTTCTTTTTTTCTCATATACATTCGAGCTACTCAATCCTACCAACGACTTTACAAACGTCATATAAAGTTTGATAGATGTCCAACTAACGAGCACGCGATTTGACAATGTTGCACTGTTCCGACTCGTTCACACATTCCATTATTTTCTTTTACGAAAAATTCATTCATTTTTGTCTGTTTATATCCTTTTTTCATATTATTATATCAGTTTATGCTTCTGTGCAGCTTTTTTAATTATTAAAGTACTATTTCAACATTAATCACCAGGTTCTTTGCTTCTAGATGGTCAGTGGGACCAGTAAATAAATAAATAAAATATGAATTGTCGTTATTCGTCGATTGCACAAAACCCACTCAAATATATTGTCGCATTTTACACCTTTCTTAATCAATGAATTCATTTTTGCTACGAACATCGGGATCGACATTTTTTCACGAGCTCAATACTCTTTGAAGGATTTTATCGAATAACTCTTTTTTTTTTCATTTTTCTTACGATGGTTTTTGTTTAAGAAAATGAAGAAGCAATTTTTTTGAATTTTTAAAGTTCGAGTTCGAATTTGTAATCAAATTTCAAGTCAATTGCACGTAAAGAAAATTTATGGCTTTTTAAATCTTTTTATAAATGCAATTATCAAAGCATTTGAGGTTAAATATGAAGATTAGGATTCAGTATCGTGGATTATTTGTTCAAATAATATACAAGTTTTTCGGGGAAAAATTATATTGGAGTTAATTGGAATTTAAGGTCGTTATTCACGCGATTCAATAAATATTTTCATAGCTCAAGCCATGCGGCGTTGCTTAAAGAAATTTCAATTGAACTCATTAAATGTTTGGCTTTTCCAGCGTGATTTACAACAAAAAGTCATTGCCGCAGCTCGGAAATAGAAAACTCTAAGAATTCTGTGAATCAGTCTCGAGAGGGAGGAAAAAAATGGAAAAGGGTCGGGAGAGAAAACTCGTATTTTTCTTAGTGAGAATCCCGCGGGGTTGTAAAAATTAGAAAACCCGCGTCCGTGCCCTAGATTTCTCTTCTAAGCACCAGGGAGGGCTTTTTCTTCCGCGTTTCACTTGCCAGCATATCCAAAGGGCTCGAGACACAAAGAGTGCCGATACATGTTCTTTCGAAAGTTTTTTTTCTCCCTCTGTATAACATCCTCGTGTTTTTTTCTAAAAATCTCATCTTTTTTGTCGGCTTTAACACGCTCTAGTTATTTTTTAGCTGTATATTTTTCGAAGACCCAAAAAGTCTGTTCCTTTGAATTTCATCTGACATAAAAAAAATCTTGAAATGATTTTTTTGTAGGAAAAACAACGACAGAAAATCAATGAATAAAAGTAATTTTAATTAAATTTTTAATTTTTTATTTGTTTCCATTTATTATAAGTTGCAATACGAAGGTGTTGACATTCGACCTTAAAACGTGTTTAATATAGAAATAAATTAGTAACTTTTTCTGGCACACACATAAACATTAAAAAGCGATAAAATGTATTGAAAGAAAAAATAAAGACAAAGGAATGAGAAAGCAATTGAGATGATGACGATAAATAGTTCAGTGATAGTCTCTTAAAATAGAAGCTTCTTAAGAATATACGACGATGTGCTTAGTCGTCGTTGAAACGAAATGGCACAGTAAGAGTATTCGCCATTTGTGACAATCCTTGAACGTTCGTAGCATGAAATGTTGTACTTTCGCAGCGTTAGTTAGTTGTTCGTCGTATAAATGTCAAGAGGGTGCTTTTCTCCTGCTAGTTGTCATCTGTTCGGTATGTACTCGTGTATCTCGATAGGTTCCTCGATATCCTCGTTCTCCACATAGCTTCCGATTTCAAATAAGTTCCATTGACATCGTTATCCTTCAGACACGTGAGCACGAAAATACACTCCGCAATGAGAACAAAGTTTTATTTTTTAAATCGTAACAACTTTTTTTCAACTTCAAATATTTCAACCCTTAGTAAAAAAAAAGAAGATATCTCGACTGGATTAAAAATCGATGTATAGGATTTTTTTTTCTTAGCACATCCGACAAAAAAATGAACAAATTTACATATAAAAATGAATGGGTTTTCGTAGGAGAATAAATTTCATACCGACGCTTCGCGCCTATCCAAGAACGAATAATAAAAAGTCTCGGAGATTTACTATTGAAAGAGAAGGGGCGAGAGAAAAGAGAGAGAAAGAGAGGATGAGAGATATCATTCGTGCGGGTATATTTGCTTCTTGTGAAACCTGACGGGGGAAGTATGCGGCAAAGATTCTCTCTTGTCTCGATTCCACTTCGCGTTATTCGAGCTTCTCTACACCCATTAAGAGGAGGAAAGGGTGGTGGAGGAAGGGAGGAAAGGAAGGAGGGAGTCAAACGTGATTTAGGATCCTGGGAGGGAGCTTATACCATAAGACCGTTGAGCTGACTCGCTTCGGGCCCCGCTGAGTGGAATGAGCGAACTCCCTCCGAGCACTGATCCTCGCCAAGGATAATATCTCTCGCGCCCACCACGAAAAAGTCGATGCTGTACCAAAGAAGATCCTATCCGAGTTAGCTCTCGATGAATCCGCCATTGGGCGTTGCTCTCTTCTTTCTCATCTCTTCCCTCATCCGTCTCTTCCTCTTCTTCTTCTTCTTTTTCTTCTTTCTTCTGTCTCGAATATCTTTTTTTTCTCTTCGTGTTCAAAGGGAACTTTTAGTCCCTGCTGTAGATTTTTTTACTTCGAATACGACGGCCATGCCAAGATGACAACTTACGGGATAAAATTTAGGGTCGTCGTTCACCTCGTGATGTGGAAAAAATAAGAGTCGCCTGAAATTTCGATGCAGATTCCAATCGCGGCTCAGACACTAATCTTGCAATAAAAAATACAGTTTTATAAATTAAAATTAATATTAATGAGGGAAAATCAATTAATTCATGAAATTTACATTTCAGAGCTTAATTTATTGTTTGTTCAAAGTCAAAGTCCGGGGTCCAAAATTTTAATTTTAATTTTTTCAACAAAATCCGTTTTCAGTTTCGTTTTGCGCTGTTTGTACACTTGCAAAGTTTACAAGACAACATGCAATGCACTCTGCAAAAAGAGAAAAAAAATTAGAGAAATTGTTATACGTACGAACGTATAAACACAGCATTTATATAAACACGTTTAAGAGAACGTGTTGTACTCGCTTATTATCCTTTCTCGCTTGGTATGAGATTTGCAGTTTAGTCGAAACATGCATATGGAAAGTTTGAGCACTGGTATGCATGTACATAAGCAGCACACGTTGTCGAGTATTTCTCTCCACATCTCGGCCAAGTGGTCCGACGAATATACCCGCTATTATGTAGACAATAATGGTCCGAGCATAAATATTCACGCGCTGGCTATACGGTCATAAATGCTACCGAAGTTATATACATTTATGCATGTCTATGTATTTGTTAGCAAGGAATAAGCGTGAGCCGAAACGGCGAGAACTCGCGGGAGGAACTAAAGCGAGAAATATTTCGCCTCTTCCTGTCCCTACAACTCTGACTGCACATTATTCGAGTCCTGCACGAATGTTTCTCTGTCCCTTTGGTTGCAGCGGCCATCGCGTTCCGTGGTCCCTTTAAAATCGACTCCTTCACAGTTTTTTTCATTTTTTAATTATTATTGAAACAAAGAAGTCTTCTTCGTTCGGAGACGAAGTCTATTTGCTACAGTTTAGTTATTCTTAAATCATTTTAACGCTCACTACTCATTTCAATAGTTTAATGGAACGAAAGATGAGTAAATAATGGGAAGAGTAGTAAGAAGAATATTTCTTTGTTGACCTGTAAGTAAGAATGTTAGGTGATGAATACAACGTGTGAAGAAAGCAAATGGGCTTCGTTAAAACGTCAGTTTGAGTCGAATGAGTTATTGACTCGTGATTACTTTCTGGAAGAAAGAATATTCGAAAACTAAAATAGTGGGCTGAGCAACCACAAAGCAGAAACTCTTAGATCGATAAACTAGAAATATTTCACAGGTAAATTCCGTTACTTAGACTAATTAGTTATCTTTATATTCCTTTTAAACCACTTTGAACCTTCTTCGATAAGGTTTAATATTCATAAAGGTCCTTCTATGACTGCGAGTATCTCTGATAGGCTTACATTCTAGTATAGATCGCGGCGCAATAAAATCGAGTTATTGCGCAAAAGACTTTGTCGAGTCTTTTGGTATCATCGTCTTGAGTGGTCGAGAGTTAGATTAAATGATGGAATGAAAAGACAAAAAGACACAAGTATTAAAAAAGGTGGTAGTAGAAGTTGAAGGTGGAGAGTTGAAAGCCAGGGTGTAATCATCCTTATCGAATGACATTCGGCATTGAAGATGGTCTCAAGTTTTTTGTCGACGTTGCTTCCATTCTCGGACGAGTTGGCGATAAGGAAAAGCAAGAAAGCTGAACAGTCTGATCTCTTAAGTTTAAATATATATAGAGATAAAAATAGTCATGTGGAAGCTGCATATATCGTTCCACACTTAACCGTATAAACGATTATCGACTCGCGAGATCTTCTCGTGGATGAGAAAGGACGCGTACTCAACTCGTCTCGCTTTTATTGCCCTCAACGACGACGTTTCGTCTCTCTACCTTGTCCCATCTTCGTCCTTATATCCATTCGTTCCGCATCCCATCTCTCGTTCGTGGTATACACCCGGAGACTCTTTTCTATATCGTGTCATCCTCGGTGGCTCATCTGTCGTCCATTTCTTTTTGTTCTCGTTGACCAACGCTTTCGTAGATTGGTTAGAAACAGACGGACGTAATCGACACTATTTCTGACACAAAGTAATCCGGGTTCCACCATTTTGTTGGCTGGAAAGTCTTGGTTTATTTATTTGTCTCTCTGACTCCGTCATTTCGAAGATGACTGAAAATTCGTATGAGGTGGTCACCGCAACTGAAATTCCGCGTCGAAACCAACTCTGAAATAAATCTTCTCATTGGATACGGCGTAGGTATAATATCGAAAGTCCTAATCCAATGGCGAACGTCTTTTTTTGTTGTATTTTTAATACATCATCAATCAATTCGCGTCCGAAGCAAATTTTAGTTGGAGCGTTTTTATTTTTTAACAAGCGTAACAGCGACGAGTGGATCGAATTTTTTCGAGGTCTTTTTTTTCACGATTTTCTTATGGAATTCTGGAAGGAAATGAGAGAGTAGGAGCTCTTTTCGGTGGGGAAGACGCGGGTCGAAGTGAAGAAATGAAAAACCAGCGGGATTCGGTTTCGACGCTATCGCCACTTCCAATTTGTGCCTTTCCTTTTGAGAAAAAAAAGCCATTAAAAATTCGTGGCACTCCTGACGGTTCTCGCGGTGAAGTGATTTGTGCTCTTGCTCTCGGAGAGGAGAAACGTGTACCAGGGCGACAAGAGATAGGACCCTCATCGTATTTTCGAGGTAACGCGATGGCGGATAAGCCGCGAGCAAAAAAAAAGGGAAGAGTCAAGCGGCGTGAGAGACAGAGAAAAAAAGTAAAAATCCAGCGTGGGTTGGTGGGATTTTCGAGTCTTTTTTTTCCTTCAACTTCTTTGAGTTCTCCTCCCTTTTGAACTTGACACGTACGTGTACAACACGTGTGGGAGTGGCGAGAATTATACTCCCTCGGTTCTTTCGTTCGTTTTCCACGACGCACGAGATTCTTTCCAGTCTTTCATCTCTCGAAATCCTAGAGGCCAACACGTTTCTTCATTTAATTCCATCGTTTGTACGATCCACCCACTGAATTTCTAGTCCTTTAGAAAAAATCAGTCCCATAAGATGATCGCCATTTTGTATAAATCGAAGAAACCCCATAAAATAAGAAATAAATATTTAATTGAGTTGTATTCGTAATTGCATGGAAGCATTAAAAAATTACGACGAAAAAATTAGTCGCGTCTACTGCTTTTAACGTCAAATCAACGTCCATAAGATTTTCTCTGAAACATCTAAACACATTTTCACCAAAATCTATTTAAAAATATAGCAAATGCTTAATTGAAAATAAATGATAATAAAAAATAAAAAAATAAAAACACCACAAATCCAAGCATTCACGATTGAATCGTCGTAATAAATTGACTGCTGTTGCTCGTCAGTCATATAAAAATCCTCGAAATTATAGTATCTTTCGAAATGGTCCAATGAAACGAATGTGTTGCTATCGCGTAATAATATAAATGTGTAAATATTATTGTGTAAAAAGTAAACGACTAGAAAACGTAACGCGTTAATAGTTATTTCGCTAGATTCTCGCCTGTTGCTCTGCTCAAATTTATCTTTGTACACGTGGAAAACTTACGATACATGAAAACCATATCGTCACAGCAACCCCTCAACGACACTACAGTCCTTCGGAAGAGAGGACGCGGAGAGTATTTTCCTTGTAGTTAATCGATAACCACCAACGCGAATATACCACCAAATATATCACAGGCTACATGGACATTTCATATATCTCTATGTATAGCTCCATATAATACTTGCGCGCTTTAGATTTACGTGTACACCGGTACATATATGTTGTACATACGCAAAACGTGCACCTGCGACGGACACCTCTTTATTACCACGGGTGAGTTACGAGAGGGGACATATATCGTCGTCATACTATACAAGAATATTTCAATATCTATATACACAAGGCGATGTAACGGGTATAACTAACTTTATTGGTTTTCGGTGCTCATTTTGAAAATCCCCGTATTCTCGTAGTTTCGTCATGTAGGGGAGATCCACCATATCAGGGTATTTTATTGTCGAATGTTTTTTCAAATGGAAATTTCGAACGGAGTCTCTATAAATCACAATTCCACGTGATGCTCGCACCAAGAAACAAACGCGTTTTATAAAATCTTTATATTATTCATTATTCGTAGAAATGAAGATGAAATATGAAAGAAGAATTTACATGAATGAATATTTTTTTTTCTTTTTTTTTTTTTTCAATAGATAATTTTTCATTTTTTTAAAGTTAGAGAGAAAATATTCTGCGTTGGTTAAATTTCTAGTAGACGACGAGTTGAAACGCTTATGTTCTTGAATAATATTTGAAAAATCTTCGTACCATCAGTTATTCAATTTTTCGTATCCTATAATTTGGTGGAATTGGAAGAACGTAATTGATTTAAGAAAAAAGGAAAAAATAGAAAAAAATAAAACGAATTAGCAAGAAATGAAAACGTGAGAGGTATTTGTTTGCAAAGGCTGGTCTTTGCTTGTGGCTTTTGGTTCCCAGCGTGTTCGACTCCCTTTTGAGGAAGCGTGTTCGCCGATTTTTGAGAGAGGGAGCTTTCACGTTTTGCTCGAATAAAAAGAGTAAAGTGGTCGGTCGTAAATATACGTGCAAATATATTGCAGCCGTAACGCTCTTCTCTGCTGTTAAATTGTCCAGTGTGCTTGTATTTTACTATATAGACATATATACGTGTGTAATTTAACATGTAAAAGATATACATGTATATAAATCGTGTATAGTTCGCCTGTCAAAGAGCCTAAGGTCAAATCATTAAAACACCACTGGCCCTTGCATCTTTACCAAGTAGATTTAATTTTAACACGTTTACCATTTTTTTTGTAATCTGATCTTGTGAAAAAGGTCAAAACTAGTCTTCCGTCAGGTCGATAAACCTCGTAGAAACTTTAAATCTGATAAATAATATTAATTTTAAATTCAAGGATATATTATTATTCGAGTAAATTTGGCAAGACTCAAGTATTTTCGTTTCTTTCGAACCTTGAACAATTTCGTTGGACACTTCCTGCCGTAAAAGTAAAATTGCGTGGTTACGTGACCACCGAGACAATCGTACGAACCGTCAAAGCTTCCAGGATTGTTTTATTTTGCGTTTTTTTTTCTTTTTTTGCTACATTGAGAATATATTATGGTCGAAGGGAAAATAGAGTCTTAGAATTAGCCAGCGTTTTGAAATCCTTGGAGCCAAAAAAAAGGCTTGCTGTCGGCCCACCAGAACGTAATCCCCGAGCAATAAACCAATTAAGGTCATGAGGGTCTTTTTTCGGGTGTTGCTGATGCTCTATTCCCCTTTCGACGCCACCGAATAGCACCTTGAGCTTATTCAGGCCATTCTTCATCGATCTCTCTCTTAGTTGTTGCCTCGTTTCGAGAGAGAAAGAGAGAGGGTAGAAGAGAGAGTTTCCGGGTTTGAAAGAGCAGGTCGTCTTCCAGATGGATGAAATTCCAACGGGTTTTTCAAAACCCTAAACTGTGGCTACGATCTCACGCAATATCTTTTTCTTTCTATGCTCAATTTTTTTCTCTACACGTCTCTCTAAATCTGTCTCATGCTACGAGTGCCTGTAAATGTATTGTTTTTTTTAACCTACGGAAATACAAAGAAATCATTTTCGTCTCAGTCCAGTCGAGTGACATATTTCAATGACAGTTTTTATAAAAAATTTGGCATAAAATCAATTCGATTAAATTTCGTACAATGGAATACATATTTTTGGTTCTTTTTTTGAGAAGGAATCGACATTTTCAAATAATCTCGTTGACGTGCTATTTTTTTTAACCCCATTTTTAAGTAGCCGAAAATGTTATAGAATAAAAGTGAAATACTACAAAAATTCTTTACATAATTCATTTCTATAATCGAATGAAGTTGGACTGATTATCGGATTTCAGTCAAATCGATGAAAATATTTGTTTTTCTATCGAAAAATCTACGGGGAAGGTCTCTTGGTTATGGTACGTCCGTCATTATTATATCTCATTCACTAAAAAATATTACCTTCGTCTTCATCTATAGCCAAGCGTTATATATACGTACTCCAAGCTTTCAGAGCTCTTGTGTTTCGTACCCGCACTGTTTACATTTCGGATAGCTCGTTGATGGGTGCCTTTATGGTTTATGACACTCTTCTCGACAAAGAGGGACAAAGAGAGGAAAAGAGAAAGAGAAAGCTAAGGTCTCGTAAAGTTGCTATTTGAACAATCATCTTGGAAGAGGAATTAAGCTTCCTCGATACGTGTGGAAAAACAGACGAAAACATCTCAGAACCAAGATTATTATTATAAAATGTCTTTCTCACAATTAAAATGAGATTGTTAAAAAAAAAAAAAACATCTCCAATTGTCAAAAGAAATATTATTTCGTCCAGAATTGTCTGACAAGCAGGATTGAAATCAAAATAAGAATCGACCAAAAAATATACGTTTTTTATTAAACATTCTCGTCGTTTTCATGATAATTAAAAAAAAAACAAAAGTAATTCCGTGAAATTTGAATTTTTCTAAGTGTGTGGAAAACTGGGAAATTGCCAATAGTGAATCCTTTTGAAATTTTGCACGTATATGTGTCTTTAATATGAAAAAAAAAAAATGCAAAAAAAACACTTTGACGAGGCTACTACCTTAAATCTTGCGGTTTTGCATACAGCCAGAGGAAAATTAGTGCCAATTCTATTAAACGATCCTTCTCGTCGACTCTAAACATTAAAAAAATGTAAACACTCTTCTCGCAAACAACCACATCGCGTTACACGACGCAATTCACCACAAGATTCCGAGGATCGTGACTTTTCTGTGCTCAAGCAATTTTAGACATTCCAGAATGCAAATGATCGTCCTCTCGGTCCGAAAGCCTTTTATTCTTCCCACGTACATGTTCGTAGCTTTGATTATAGCCAACCGCAAGCGTTGGACTTGGTAATGTGATTTAGCTTGATCATAATGCATCCTCACTTACAATTTACATAGTCGTCAAACCTCTAAACGATATTGTAGTTGAGAATAATTATTTGAATCCTTTTATTTTTCAAAAAGTCGAAAGAAACGATTAAAAAATGAATTGAATTTACGAAATTTTTGTGAATGCCATTCACGTGTATGGATTGACAAAACAAGAGTTGTTTTGGTCCCGAATCTTCTGTAAACATCGAAATTAGATTTTTATTAGATTATTTTAGCGATTTTCAGTGAATACACGAATTTCTATAGAATCAGTCGTTGGCCGAATCATGAAAATCGAGGCGATTTTTATATGACTTTGCAACCAGGCGAAGGTTTCAACCTATAAAGTAAAATATATAGATGTATGGGATTTCTCGGTTCTGGGTTTGCATACAGCGCACTTTCAATCGTTCTCGAGTTTCCGGTATGGCGAACGACGACGTCGAAGACGAGCACGTATATATAACGCCCGCACATGAATACATACACGTATATATTTATATATAAATGTATATAAATCGCAACCTGCGAGAGGGTACCGGAGAATAATAGTTCGCTGGATCGTAAACCTGCTTCGCTTGAAGCCTGGCGAGAGTAGAGGGAGCACAGAAAGACGAAGTACGCATTGCGTTGAGTGATATAGCTGTATAGACCTTCCCGGATCCGTATAAGCGATGAGAGTACGCGTAACTATATATACACCTAGTCGCGGATCCACCCTACGATCCATAATGCTCCACTGTTCGCCACCACTCGTATACAGAGGCCACTTCACGTGTAACAGCACATATTTTTACTCCCAATTTTTTTTTACATCTTTCGCGGACTCTGAATGTGGCTTTTCGAAAGAAATTCCTTACTAACAAATAACATATCAATGAATTTTCCCTCGTTTTTCATTCTTTAATATTTATCATAATAAATTCAGTAAAAATAATACATTTATTTGAACACGTGGATTTAGCTTATTGTCGGAATTTAAAAAAATCGTTTATCCTGGTAAAAAAGCTATTGCAGTTCTCAAAAATATTTCTGGAGTAAGGATAATTGAACCCGTGAGATTTGTTCGGGTTAATATGACCCAGAGTCTCAACGAAAAGTTAAAATCGAGTTTTTTTTATATCATCAGTCAATTAGTTAATGAGTGTTGAGGCGTTGAAAAAATCCGCGATTTCCGCGAGACCAGGGCACCAAATTTGGGCTCAAATCAGTTCTAGACACGGAATATATTCCAGGAGCTCAAAATAAGGCGAGTTCTGGAATAATATTGTCGAACTAATGTCCAGTAGCTCAATTCATAAGTTTTAATTATTAAAAAATGGTTTTACTTTGCGTGGAAAAGTCCATATATTTCGTAACATGGGCACATACACAAGCAAAAGTCAGTGGAATGCTTAGGAGCGTTTCGTGAAATAAACGCGAGTCCGTGACCAGAGATTTATCGAGCTTGACGAGAGAGAAATTGGAGTACGAGGGAAAATGGTGGAAAGCGCCGGTAACGACGATTGGAGGGTTGATATTGAAAAAAATGAGGGTGGTTTCGAGCCCTAAGTTGGAATTGCTGTATGTAATATCCCATACAGTTTTATTTAATATTCTAAGAAGTATAATAATTAATTATATTTGTGTTTATTGCACTTAACCCGAGTGTGTTAATTAAGACGTAATTTTGATTAAATTAAAAAGCTTTTCAGCTGAATTCTTAGGGTGTGGTTTAAGATTCCCCTATTTCGATAATTAAATGTCACAGTTTATCAACAAGGCATTATTGTCCATTGAATTTTTTTATCTGTACGTTGAATATTGTCTGATAGACGGATTTTGAAGTGTATAAGTTTGTACGTAAAAGCTGAGGTAAAAAATCGAAAAGTCGAAAAATCTAGTACAGCATCTCATACGTAATCCAAAAGAACGAATCGAAGCATGTCTGGGAACTTGGAGAACTCCGAAAAAGACGAAGGGGTGGGTTATGTGTTTTCTTGGCTCGGTTGCGTCCTCACTCGACATTATTATACGTACCACGTGTCAGTGTATTCTTATATATACAATATACATTCATTTCCCTTTTCGAAATCGGCTGAACGTCATAAGGGCGTATTCTACGTGGTTTTAAATGGGGAAAAAAGGGTGGCAAGCGTCTTTGCTAAATCAGGGGATCGATGGGGTGGATATAGAGACGGAAATAACGTCATCGTGAAGAACCCCTCTCGTCTAGTCCGCCGAGTGTGTAACACGAGTATAATGCTCGTGAGTCTGGCTAATATCCGGCAAGGCACACCCCTCTTGAAGCTCGAACCATCCCTTAGACAGCGAAGCGAAAAAAAGAGAGATATAGAGTCGCCATTTGCCCTGTACGCTTGGGTCGCTTCCCTTTCCATAACTCCCTCTGAGCATACACATCCATTCGACGTCCAGTATCCCAGAAGACGTGCCCTAAACTGCCAGGAACCCTCCTATCCATAGAATGCAACCCCTCGTACCGAATTCTGCTCCCTAAAACTCTCCCCCTCTCTTCCTTTTTCATCCTCGTTGCTGTCGGGTCCACCCACGTTTGAAAAAGGTTCTCTCGTACACAGACTCGTGATTATACGGCGTTCACTCATGGTCCACCGAGTGAACAAACACGGTTCAGAGAATTCGCGATTTCTCTCGATGTGTACAGAGTGATTCATAACACAGGGATCCTTTATTTCTATAGAATTATTCATCCCAAATTATAACGAACGTAAATCGTTTATTTAAAGATGAAAAAAAAAACACGTTCTTATCATTTTATTGACGTCTTGGACCACAGCATTTTTCTTGTAAAAACGAGCGAAATAAATTTGACAAAATATCATACACTCGCCAGACGATTTTATTGATGGCCTATTAATTGTAATGCACAAACCATTTTTATACATTTTCTGAATTATTTCGATTTATGTACAGGGGATTATATCGATGAAAGGGAACATAACTTGGTGTATATCTTTGTCAACCCTAATTGACGTCAGCAACCCTCGATCCTTAGCTCTATATATTTCATTTCTCATTCCCTTATTTCGAGACTGCGTAACCCCGCACTGATGTGCATCCTTACTTCTCAGGGTTTTGATGTATTTGTACATTAACTATATATCTATATGTCTATATATTTTCACGTTGTAACTATAAACGCGAAGCTTCGAGCATAATAAAGCCGTGTCGTTAATGGTATCGCTAATAGAATCATGGTGTGTTTCGTACGTCGTCGCCGGGGCTGTACATATATATGTATAAAACCATCCTCGATATGATTTTCTCTGCTTGTGCGTCTTTATGCTCGTTGCTTACTCTCACCCTCTGGTTCCTCGCCAGGGCTTTTTCATTTCCGAACACTGTACACCGATCTTCTTCTCTGGTGATATAATTCTGACTCTCAGAATCTTATATGTCTCCCTCGAACCTCAACGCTACTCCATTTTTATATGAAACTTCGCGAGACCTTAAAATATTGATGTAAAAGTGATACATTCGTCGTTAATTAAACAATAATAATTTCTGCATATCACCACGTGGCTTCAGTTTGAATTTTATGAAAAATTTGACGTTTTTCCTTAGAATTTACTCTGGAAAATCTAGCAGTTTATTTATGGAAAGTGAAGGAAATTAAATATGATTTTAAACACACTTGATAAATGGGTGTATTTGCGACTTCTGCGGAATTCAAGGAGTCGAATAGATCAAGCAAACTTTTCGTGACAACAGTATATCGCACTATGATTCTCTGGGAATGTTGAGAACTTGACTTTCGGGCCTGGCTGGATCCCAAATTTACTCTTTAAATTATCGCACCACGTCTGTCGTGAATTCTTCGACGTAAGTCAGCCCGAAGAAGAATTCAAGCTGTCTCCGTAAGATACGCACGTACATGGAATACCGCACTCAGCGGTAATTGCTTTGCGTGACTCAACCAAGTCCGTGGTAGAATGAAACGTGTGTGTGCGTTTCTTCGAAAAAAAAAAAGACGGAAACAAATCATAGATATCTGCGAGCCAGCGTCGACTCAAAGGTACAGATTAGTCGAAAATGTCGACGTTTACATTTTCAATAAATTCTACATTTTATTTTAATTTTAAAATCATTTCCAACAAAGAATTATGCAAATGCTTTTATGTCACGATCGTAAATAATGATCTTGAATAAAAAGTATGCGAGAATAATAAGTCACAAGGAATAATAATCCTCGGATGATAAATATTGGTGAAAAAACATGATTTTTAGAGAGAAAACAAATCCATGGTAACTTCAAACTCCTTAGACTTTTGTCAAAGATTCATTGAAAGGAGAAATTAATTTTTTTTTTAATCGCTTCATAACATTAAAAAGTGCTTTAATTCGGTAATTCAAGTGTTAGTAGAATAATACAGTCGTCCGCGGACTTACCAATGATGAAAAAATGCATTTTATTTTTGCTTAAAAGTTTTGAAAAGACTGTTCTTAAAGTCAAGATAAGTTTATTGTCAGGATCTTGCTGTCTCGTTGTACAGGCTCGAATCATGTCCGTAGATCTTTCTGAGGCAGAAAAAATTTAGCATTATGACGTTGGTTACTCGTTCGTATGGTGAGTATAGTAACGCTTGGAAGGTGTAACGACGAGATGGAGAAAAAAAAATATAGAAACAGCAGAAAGATCCGCCAGAGAAAGAAAGAGCCACAGGCTGGAGACTTTTTATTTTATACTTTAACGACGCACCTTAAGCTCATGATGTCGCGAGAGAAACTTGGCGCAGCTTCAAATTCCCCCTGTGTGTTACTACGGGTAATATATATCGACGCCGTGACACGAGAAGGTCGAGAAAAGAACGATTAATGTCATGAAATACGTCTTTCTGTTATTTAGCTGTGAAAGTATTTGTATATTTATGTTTATCGGTGCCTGGCACCCAAAAAGGCGTAACTATTAAAATTCACCTCACAGGCTAATGCAAATTTTGGCTTTTTGAGCGACAGCATTTTATACAGTGTTACAAAGATGGTTTACGTGACACCATATACAAAAGTCAGACATTGTCATTGGGTCTCGTGCGAGCTCAAGAGCAAACGACGTTCCTCTTCGCCTCGTTCTTCCCTTTGCACGATTTTGCCTCATCCCTTATTCATGAAACTCAATACACATCCTCCTCAGTATCCCCCCCTCCGTTCCAGAGGCATCTTTCCCTTTGTTCGGTCGGCCAGAACTCCGTCCTTTTCCCTCATACGAATTCTTATTCGTAAGCATACAAAGAAAGAGATTGCAGTCTTTATCTTGAGTTTGTTTCACAATTTCACAGACGTCATGGTCCGCTGACATTTTTTTTATTCATTTATTCCATTTTATGGTTAATAAATCCATGACAATTAAACCAGAGGCTTTTAGAATCATATCAATTGAAGTAACATTCAGAATCTTGTTTTCTCCACGTTTTTACATAAGGAAACAATTGTCTATCCAATCGTACATTTTTGACAGTCGAAGTAGTTCTCACATGTTGTTTTGTCCATCGACTTCTTCTCATTCTCTTATGGCGAACCTCCTCCATTTTGTTTCTCTCAAGCGTTCAGCCAAGTCTCGATATTCTTTTTTCTCGCGGAGTTTTTGTTGCTCCACGACAGGCTTGTCAGACGGGATGATTTCCTTGAGCAAGGGGAGGATCTTGGTGCGAGCTTCTCTGCTCATGAATTAGGTGTTTCGAGCTGAAGTGCTGCGATTATAATATACGTCGTGAGGCTTGTTTCTCGCGTGTTCCAAGTCCTGGTGAACGTCGAAGGCAAGGAGGAGTCGTGGCAAGAGGATAAAGAGTTATTCCAGAGAAAAGTAAAGGCGCTTCGATAATGCCGAGGCAAAATACTAGCGAAACGATCCCCTCTTAACGGACAAACAACCAACGAGTCACGTCAAAAACGAAAAAAAAAACCCAAAAACGAGAAACGAGATAGCAAGAGTGAGAAACGATGATCGTTACGCGAAGAATTATTGCCGCGACGAGCTGACGCCTCAGGTGTCTTTTTACTCCCCAGACTTGGTTGCAGATGTTAAAGAAGCCAAGAAGAGAGAATATAATCGCAAACTTGCTACGAGATTACAGACAATTTCAAAAAATAGCTGTTCCCGACCATCCTCCAGATTGCGAACGAATTATCAGGCGAGAAAAAAGCTGCAATTATTTCTTTTTCCACACCTCTCTTCACACCATCTTCGAAGAGATTTATCTTGCTGGTGGTTCTTTGTTCTCAAATGAGATTCCGGAGGCTGGGTCTTCTCGAAGCAAGAATAAGAGTGGGGGATTGTTTTTTCAATGGGAATGTTCAATATAATCGATTTTCTTACAAAGAAATATTTCACGATGGCGGAGGAATAACAGATGTGAACATTTTCAGGGCCCTATTTCTTGAGACTAGCTCATCCAACCGTGTGTCACATTCGATAAAAGATTCCTGGGGTTCTAGTTTCTTTCTTGATGGACCAAAAAGAGGGACTCTTTACGAGAATGCAGAGCTCTTTTTTTTTTTTTTTGGTCGTGTGCTGAACTCGATCAGAGGCTCTGCCTTTACAGCACTCGTATTCGTAGCCATGAAGTCTTCTTTGGATAATGGGGTACAAATTTGTAAACGTTTATTCGATTTATTCCATTCGTTCAATAATATTCCCATTGGGTTGCCTTCATGGTCTTTCAATGTAAATACTCATGATTGATAGTCAAGAGGGTTACAAAAGGCAATGGGATTTTTTTTATTACGAATATCCGTCATAAATTATTGAATTCTATCATTTTATCATTGCGAGGTTTTGAGGAGTTACAATTTTTTATGACAAACTTAAATAAAGTCATTAGAATCGTATTTTATATTGAAAATTTCAATACAAAATAATATTTTTTTATTATCATATTGTAATAACGGTCCCCTTGGAAATGCGAAAAGTGATGAATTGGTGGTGCAAATTTGCACCGACGATCATCTGGAAGTGATTAGAGCTTCGACAATCATCAGCGAAAAATGAGAAGGGAGCGATTGAATCTGATAACAAATTTAAAAAAAACCTTAACATTTATGGTACTGATGTTACAATTATTTGAAAAAGTGAATTAAAAAGAATATCGTTTTCATTTCTACGTCCATAGGATTGCCTTGATGAAAAAATAACTCTGACAATAATTATTGTATAATTTTCGAACTCATAAATATTCACGACATGATAATAGTGATAATAACGTAAAATTATTGAGAGTGTTAAGCATCGATTTCGAAGATAGTTAAAATTTCATTACGTAATGCTTTTCAAAATGATTAAATAGTTAAAGTAAAGTGATTACGAGTTTTCCTCCCTCACGAAGAATCGTCTTGTTGTCTAGAGCTTCCGAAGGATTTTCGGGTTGTTTGAGATGTGCGTGGTTACGATCGTTCATTTTTTTTTTTTTTTTTTTTTTTTTGGCAACGAAATTCCATCTCGCTTGCGATTTCTTTTTCTTTCCCTTTCTGGATACTGGATGCTGAGCTTCGAAGCGCCTCCTTCCTTCCGCGCGAACGACTCGACGGGGGATACGATAATTAAAGAGAGATAGTATTTCATCGTTGGGCACGGCTTTCTCTCGCAGAGTAAGAATATATCCCGCGTGTGCGGAGCTCAACCCGCGAGCACCATCGGTTTATCGTCCTACCCGGGAAAGGGCTGTTTTACGAGGCTTTCGCGGTCCTAGCGTAACCCGGAGCTTCCACACCTTCGTTCCTTCCGACATTCTCACTCTTCCCTCCGCCAGGCAGAACCATTAGAAATGCGAGAAGGGCAGAAACTCCTATAAAGGGAATTTCTGAAAAACTCTAGTTTCTCTTCCTCAGACTTTTTTCATTAGTTTTTCTTCCATAAATAAAGACAAAGTAGAGGAATTATTCAAATAGATAAAAAATTGATCAAATCCAAATATTATTCAGACAACATAAGAGAAATTCTGGTTTTTCCTTTAGGGTGTAATTTGGAGTTTTTTTTTTCGTTTTTAAAAGTCATGTTGTTCATGAATATTGATTTTTGTTTCAAGATTTTTCATTTACCTGAAAAAGGGACAAATTAAGAACCAGTGACCCTTCTGATGCCATGTTTTTTTTTGTAACTCGATATTAAAAAAAAAAAAAGCAAACCAGGACTTCTATCGAAGTTCCTCGAAAACGACAAAAAACTGAAATTGGTATTCTTGCAACAATGACCGGAAATCCCAAACAAAAATGTACAAATCAGTCAGTTATAAAAATGTTGGATCTTTAGGTGTGTGTTGCTGCAGATTATTTATACGCGTTTTCGCTGAAAGCCTAAAAAAATTCACTTAATTTTTATAAACTTTATTTTCTAGGGTATTTATCGAAAAACTTGTCAAAACTTTGTCTTCTCGACGCACTTTTTGTTCCTATAACTTTGTCGGTGCGGCTCGCCATCTCGATTTTTCTCAGCAAAAATGATTTCGCGGCGAATGTAGAATGGAAATGTTATTCCTTTTGTTGACTGCTCCGGCTAGATTTTTAAAAGACTTTCGTAATTATCGAAGGATTTAAACGCAATAAATAAGGATCGAGAAGGGGCGAGAAGAGGAAGAGAAGAAAAAAATAATGGAGAATTCTCGACGAACACCTAGAGCGTCAGGATTGGCAGCGAGGCGGTCGCGAGACTCTGTAATTTGCGTTCGTAAAATTCTTTCTCGAGAGAAGCCTTCGAACCGATTTCTTACTCGTTCTTTGCTCGTGTTCTTCGCTTTGTATTTTTCTCTACCTTTAGCGAAGGAAAATAAGGTAAAAAAAAAAGACAAGATTGAGCAGGGAGAAGAATGCAAGAAAGGAAGAGGCTGAAGTAGAAAGGCGCTTGGTTGGTTCGTCTTTCACCGTAACTTATAGATTTGAGTTGCTCAGAAGCATCATGAGGATTTTTATACACTCATTTATATAAATATATATATCTATAGTTACAGGAAAATTGCGAGTTTTAGTTCGCGTGCATTCACAAATGCGCAGAATTATTTTCTCGAAGATACAAAGGTAGAGAGAGGCCAGAGACCGCTCTTGGCATTAGTGGAAGCAAGAGAAACGCGTACATAGTCAGGCTGCCGTCAGGTAACTCGCAATTTCGATCGTCAAAACGGAAAACGGGTGTGCACAGACTGGTGGCTTTTTATGAGGGAACAAGCGGCCTTTGAGAACTTGACTATCGTCATTATATCCTGAACAAGCCTATATATGTAAGTTCGCAATGGCCTCTGCTCCAAAGATTGCACGTCTCCATATTCGGGACTTGGAGATAAAGTGCCGAGAACTAAAGTGTTGCAGTAGCAAGGCCTATATAACAAAAAAAAAGAGAATATGATCGAACGATGAGGCCGCACTTTTTAGGGACCTTTCTCAGTGTATCGTCCATAAAAATGGCTGATTTTTCTGTTTTTTTCTTCTCAATCAATGAAATTTGATTACCAGTCCAATTTTTTCTGTTTATTCAAACGAATCACATGAAGCATACAAAGGATTTTTACAATTTTTTACTTCTATTTGTTTTATAACGTTTTATTTTAAAAAGATTTTTTAATCCTTTTTCGTAAAAACGTGAAATATTCAATCGACCAATATTTGCAATATTATCATGAATTTTATTCAATTTAGACACTCAAATAAATGAAAATTTATAGGTTATATTTACGTGGAATCTTGACCCTCTCGATTTAGCTGCGACTACACATTTGCGAGTCTACTTTTCTCTATATTCTGGGATAGGAGGCAGCATTGTGCTCCATGGGGGTGAACCTATAATACATACAGATACATGAATATATGTGGGTGTGCGTTGTATGTATATATGTATAGAGAAACGTTGGTCCATCCAACTATTCGTTGGTTTACGATGAAGCATAAAATCGTAAACACGTGCCATAAACGAGGAATGAACGTTACCGAATATCTGTCAATCGAATGGCTGTGCGCGCTACGTTTCCACTCGCTATACCCCCGCGAAACTGCGAAGCAAAACTGCAAATGATTTTCAGATAGAATTGAACTCGTGCCCAACGCTGCCAGGGTATTAAAGCGTGAGGAATTTTATGCGATGAAAACAAATTTTTTCGATTACTTATTAATTGGATAATTCCGAGTTATCGACGCTATGTTCCTCGAATTTTAACAACTAATGATTTTTTTTTGGAACATTTATTTCTCGTTGAATAAAATCAAACGCTAATACCTTTTTCTTCTTCTTTTGCCTACATGGAGAGCATTAAAATTGTAAAATTATCGTCAGTAATGAAAGAAATGAAGAAAAACTTTAAATTTTGATGAAATTTGAATAAAATTTCGTGTATTTCCAAAAAAAAGTAACATTTTGCACAGCAAAAATGACGAAAAATTCAAAGTCATCCTGCGTTTCTATTTCTTCACCGGCAGTTTTTCCATTTTTACTGTCTCTGTGAATCGTTATTCTATCTTTGTTTTATGGAAACTCCTTTTTCGCGTTGTTTAATCGATCGAGAAACAGAAGAAAAAAAAACAATTACTTTACGACGTTTTAACTTTGACTCAACATTCGTAAACCACAGATTCACGATTCCAAGAATAAAAAATCGGCATTTCTACGACGATTGTTTTTTGCACTGCACACAGAATTCAGATAAAAATACTCGAAGTTGGATTTAACGTCCGTCTGGAACACCCGGATCAGATAACTATTCGTTGGACGTTTTGCATGAGCTTGTAAAGCCGAAACCAAAAAGCGCTTTATCGCTTGTACGCGAACACCTCGATTGTTTTTACAAATAAATGTGAAAATAAGAAAACGTTGGTAAAAAAAAACGAAGTTTCTTGTGTGTGCGAGTGCATTAAAAGATACGAAAGCAAATAAAAGTGTTTATAAAAAATGGTGTGTTGTTGAAGCGCCAGAATCTTTTGTTCACGATAAATTTCACGATTTTTTTCAACTGTTTTTCCCTGCTTTGAATTGAAAATTGATAGTTCAACTAAAACTGATGAAATAAATCGTAATAACTACACGAATTGAAGCACAAAACTCATGATGAATTGTTATATATATAACATTACGAAAGTCCTTCATAATATTCCGTGTTCCGGATTCTCTTCTCTCCTTGAAAGTAATACGAAAAAGCGTATAAAATACGTAAGACAGTTTAGCTGTAAGTTTCGCGGGAGGGAGTGGCCTGGATGTTAAGGGCTGGCTGCGATCGCTGGAGAGAGTTTAGTCGTTGCAGCGTTGCACCCTATGGCGATCGCGAGCCAGCGTAACAAAAGCGTACAATTCTCTCATGAAATACGAAGGCAGAGTATTCGAGAAAGCATGAGAGAGAAAAAGCTTGAGAACTCAGAGTTACATTATTGCTGAAGTTGTAGAGTGTGCGGGTTTGGAAAGGAGAGTATAGAGATAAGGGCGATTTCCAAGGGTTGCGGATAAACTTTTCCGTCTTTGTCTTTTCTTCGTTGTACGTGCGTTCGCTCGAGCGCGTTGTTCGCTCGTATAATTTCGCAGAGTGCTTCGTACATATATACGTATTTAGGATGATTGTGAAGCTTTGGGGGTGGAACAGGCGAGGGTTGATTACGAGTGCGCCGTGAGTTTCGCGCAAGTGACGAAGGGTGGTAGAGACTGACGGGGCGACGGCGCGACGTTGAAGCTAAGAGATCGACGCCGACGCTCTACGGCGAATCGCGCTCTCGCGCCATCCAATATCCTCAGCAACCCCCGGGATCCCAACCAGAACCGCCGGGATTCTCGGCCAACCCCCACATTTCAAATTTTCTTCTCGCACACGCGAGAATCTATTTTTATTTTTATTCTTTATTTAACTCTAACTTTACGCCTCGTGACGATTTTAAAACGACGTTAAAAATTAACTGCGATACCGAACTTCATGTCATGTCTCACTTCATAATGTTCTGTTGCTTTTTTTCTCTACATTTTTTTTGCTCGAGCGTTGGGATTGTTGGGATTTTGGAGTTTGAGGGTTGAATTATTCAGGGGAAAGCTCAGGTTTTTTAATCATTAAGGTTTTTTTTTCTACGAGTGACATTCGTCGGTTTTTTCTACATAATCGAGGGACCCGAAAAAGGAAAATGGTTCGACAAATCGAGACGTTGAGCACAGTCATGGACAAACATTCTTGTTGATGGCGTTCCTTACTAACCAGGGTAAGTCGTTTAATTTCATCACTCATTCAATATTTGCATTCAATTTTAATCGTTATCATTTTACCAAATCGCTAATTCCGATTCTCTTGCTTCGTGCCGAGGAAAAATGACTTGAAACCATTTTTTACGAGCTGCGAAGCGAATGTGCGATTGGACGAACGTTTCGCGCGTGCAAACAAGAATTCTTGTCTGATAACAAAAAAAAAAAAAAAAAAAAACGCGATGACACAAAAGTTTTACACCCCGGAACTTGGTGACATAATGTTTCTCATGGTTTAGCTTTATTGCACGATTTTGGAGGGAAGTCAGTTAAGATTGTTCATTTACACAGTGAGCACACGGTTTGATAATTTTGTTTATTTCTCAAACAAAAGTTTTAAGTCGAAATCTCAAGCGACGGTGAAAATTGCGGTGTGGCAAAGAAACTTTGGGACAACTTCGCCCATCGAATTACAGTATGTTTTTATTTCCATTCACAACAATAATAGAAATTATAACAAACTTGATTATATAGATATAGAAAAGGAACCAAACGAAAGTTTTTTTTTCTTAAATTTTGAGAATTTTGGGTACACGCAATTTTTAGTTTCAATTATTCAATTTTTATTAATAAAAAAAAAAATAGACAAAATATTTAATTAGTAAATGACTCAATTTTAAATATTATTTTTAATTTTCATACATTTTTATAATTTTGTATTATTACAATTATCATCACACCGTATTTATAGGATGACGTGTATTGAAAAACGAATTGAGTTTCTTTGACAAGTATTCAAACAGGGACGATTAAGATTTGGAACAAAGTCCCTTGTTACACGAAATAGTGATAAAGACAAACGTATATATTCGTATACAAACTCATCAGCGATTAGACAATGTGATGGTTAATGGCGTTAGGAGAGGCGTGCTTCGAATCTCGCGTGAATACACTCATCGTCACTGTGCTCGCATTTACCTCGTCGTTTTGGATTGATAACTCTCGCAGGCGCTGTGTTTACGGAGGGGTAACATTACGCGAGTAGCGCTAAAATTGCAATTCGGATGTCGATCGTTTATCGTTTCCCGTTATAATTTGTACGGTGTGGTAAACGATAGATTCAAGCGAAGAAGAGCATAATTTCACGTGCTTTGGGATCCTAAATTCAATTTCTTCGTTCTCTGTCGTAATTAAAGTGGAAAAAAGAGTTTTTTTTTTCCGAGTTATCCGGCGAAGTATCAATATTTCGATAACTTGCATATTTATAATATTCTTAATAGTCGCGTAAAATTTAATTTCCAAAATTCTTTGTGCCCGAAAGAACAAAAAAACAAAAATAATCGATAATTTTGTTGCATAATTTAGTTATTCGAAGAAAATAGTAAATTATTATTTTTCAATTATTTATAATGAACAATTGTAATTGGTGGGTTGAGGTAATTGGAGCGTTAGACAGGAACAAAGATTTAAGAATCATCGCGATCGAATCTCTGCTCTCATCCACTTGGAGAGCTCGGTAAGCGTTGAAGATCGATTTTGTTATCGGTATCGTTAAGTTGCCTTTTCCAATCCCGTTGCTCTTACTGATATACCGTAGTAATTAAGTCACAGACGCTTCACTTCATATATATATATATATATATATATTTGTTCACAAGTGTATCGTTGTTTCACTCGTGCCAAAACACATACACAAAGTTAAATGCACTGGTGGCTATCGCCATTTTGCAACACTACACATCACACGAAAGCTACTGCGCGCGTGACTAACGTCGTGTTATTTGGGTCAGTATACTCTCGGCATCCATTGACTTTATATTATAAACACGTGATATAGTTAATAAATAAATAAGAGTGTGTACACTCGTAATTGTTCATTGTTCGAATACGAGTGTGTACAACTGTAATAATAGTTCATCCGTCAATGATATTAAAACGATAAATTGGTAACAGGAGCAACGACGCGTGACCGATCAGAGAGCACCTGAACAACTGAACCTTCATTTTTCGTCGTCTTCAAACTCTCAAAATCGTTTCCTACCCTAGAAACTTTTTTAAACTCATTTTATTTGTCATTTTTTTTGAGAAACACTAAAACTGCTCCCTCTGTATTCTCGAAAGAGTTCTTAAAAACGATTTCACCATTTTTTTTTTCATCTTGGCGCTTTCATACGTTCGTTTATCTATTATATTTCCAACGTTTCAGGGAATTTGAGTTAGAAGAGAATGAAAAAAAAAAAACTTTTACGAACGCGGAAACGATCCTACGAGTGAAATCTGCTTCTTTTGTAAATCTTGGGGTCTCTTGCGTGTTCGGTAAAAACGTCCACTCGGATCGAAATTTCGCTGCGCTCTCGTTTCTCATTCTACCCTCACCAGAAATTTTAACCCACATTTTTTTTTCTTCGTTTCTCTCTCTCTCTGGCCTTCTTGTGATTTCAACTCGATTTGCAACGGCCGAGAAAATATTTCCGGCAACAAACCAACCACAGCTCTTTTGTACTCGCTTTCACGCTTTTTCTCTCATCGTTGCGTTCCATAACCGACTCGACAAAACCTCACCCGTTTCTCCTCGCCACTTATACGACCACGAGAGCCCGTGGTCAGCTGCTCAGAAGAGACCGAGAGACTAGAAAAAAAAGGGGTTGGAAAATGCTTTGGAACGCGGAAGCAATCTGTGGAGCTGATGTAAACCAGGCAATAAGAGGTCCACGCATACCCAAGATATATGGCCTCCTATCTCAGCGTATTACAGCACCATTAACCTTGCCCTTGAGAAAAATGATATTTTAGATCATGTCGTCTCATCCCACAAATTCTCGTCATTTTCTTCATTCTTATTCCTACAAGTTTCGTTTTTATTCCTTAATAAATATAAATACATGCAATAATAATTCGTTCAACAATCATCAATATTATATAATCACACCCTGAGAACGGTTTTTGTTGGGAAAAAAAAAAAAAAAAAAAAAGATTTTTTAACAAGAATTCTCAAATGATAAACTTTATTGCCTGTTAATCCGTACATTTCGATTTGTATTTTTTTATTTATTTATTAATCAAAAATTGACAATGATACTTTCCCTTGAATTTCATTTGAAAAAACAGTTTTCACATATTCGTGAACAGTTCGAGCTCCATTTAATATTGAAAAAACGTGATTTTTAAGTCAAATTTGTTAATATTCGTACAGCAGTTACAAGTGAAAGGAATATTGAATATATGAGAGAATGTGAAGTATAAGGAAAGTTGTTTGGAAGAGGGAAAGAAGAGATAGAGGATATGACGACAAATGCGTTAATTGGCAGGTGTATAGTGTATGAAGGAAGGTGAGGATTCTAGAGAGGGACAGCTGGAGTTTTTCGTTGATGTTGATTTGCTTGAAAGTTGGTCGTCGTAGTTGAACGACGAGCACGCGAGTAACGGTACAAAGCTGGAGGTTCACTCGGTCGAGGTGTTAATTGCTCGGTCAAATATACGATAGAAGAGTCTCGTCGTGGCGAAGGACACGAATCGTTGCTCATTCTTATGCTCGAACTTGCACTAAAAACTAAACGGAAGATTATTTCGTATTCTTCATCGTTTACAATAAAAAATAAATCAATAATCGAGTTAATGAATTAACTAACGACTCGACGAATAATAAATTTGATTTTGATGTTCACGAGGAAAATCCTTAATTGTCACCATTCGTTTCGTTGTTACGAGATATTTACGTCTCGTTTCTGGCATTGATTTTACGATTACAGCACGTGCTATAATATTCAAAACGTCGATTTAATATTATTTTATATTGCACCGCGAAATGAAAGTGTTTCGTGGTAAGTAGCACTTGATGGCTCGCCAGCATAGTCCCACGAACTCTCTCTCTCTCTCTCTCTCTCTTTCTTTCTCTCTCTCTCTGTACATATACATATATTTTGTACATTTAATATATATCTATATAAATGTCTATAAGTACGTATGTAGACACCAATGGAAAGAGCAAGTGAACACGAGGTTTGAAACGTCTTTTGCGATCGTTCTCTCTCTGTCTGTCTCTCTTTCTCTCTCGTATTCGACTTGCCAGGGCATGAAGCGTTTTGACGCGGTGTTTAATAGATCGTAAAGCGTATTTGAGTATCTCGATAAATATAACAACGATTCTGCCAGAGAGCCAGAAGAGATGTGGCCCGCGTTCTTGGCTTTTCCATCGAATATTAGGCATTTCCCTCGCACCATCCTGTCAAAAAATACGAAAGAAAAACCTCGAACGAGTTTTCTAGGATGAGCAGGTATACTGAACGATACAATTTCAATTCTCCGTGAAAGTTAATAATTTTTTCATCATTTCAAAAATAACAACAATCAACACGTTAGAAATGGCGTGCGGGCCGTCGATATTTTCTCACAAACCACGAATATACTCCTTTTCTCTCACTCGATTCACCTCCATTTAACGCTCTTCTTGGAACATTTTTAGTACGTTCGGCGTTAACGAAAAATAATATCTCATTTTCACCACCTGTCAACACTATGAATGTGACTTATATTTTTACGGTTTAATGGAATGGGGTTAATAAAAAAGCTCGTAATAATCAAAAAGGACGATTTTTCATTAAATTGATTTTTACGATAATTTTTTATTCTTATTTTTGTTTATCATCTTGCATCGTCGACTCTCTCTCTTATTTTCGAGCATACGAGACTCATTTTTTAAAAATATTGGCTGCGCAATAATAATTTATGTCAATCAACAAATTACGTGTCATAATTCAGGAAATATATTATTTTTTTCGGCGAAAAAGCATTGACAAAATAGAATTTTGAAAAAAAAAGAAAAAGTAAGAGATAGAAAATGATTAAGCGCGCGTTGCCGGAAACGAGCGAAATAGATGGTGTGTGTGTGTGTTTGCACGAGGCCCGGGCTTTTCCTCGAGCCTGGCTTCCCTAGACGATCGATTCGGGCTGTGGTCCTCCTCTCCCAGCCTCCGAGAAACCAAGCGCCCGGACACGCAAAGAGGAGAGTCCCGCAGCTCCGTTTCCTCTTGCGAGACTTTTATATTTATATATCTATATATAGGTCTTGACATCTATGTACATGTGTCTGTCCTCGCATCCGGTCATCTCGAGCATACAATATTCCAGAGGGTTTCTCTCTTGAGAGAAGCGTCGTGACAAGAATAATTGGAACACTCGTTCTCCAGAGAAAACGAGGAGGATGTTCATCCGCCTCTTCTCTAGAATCGTCCACATTCGAGAAGCTCTATACGACAATTTTAATGCTCTTTCAAGCACATACGTATGGCATCTCCGGTTTTGTATCACACTATTTCAGCGACAGAAAGCTCTCGTATCCATTTAAAATTCATGGAACACGAACTTTATGCTCGAGGTTATAACTGATAATTGTAAAATTAACTCTCGGAAAGTGATAACGATATCAAAGGTCATTATCAAATGTTTATATACTACACACGGAGAGAAATTAATTTTTTTAAATGATATTTACTAAATATGTCAAGTGCTCTTCACATCTATTAATTATTATTATTGACAGACGTGTGACAAAAAAAGTACATTCGCGTTGCCGGATAAAATCCCTATAAACTCTCTTGCTTTCGTGATTTTATGCATTTTTTATTTTTCTTTAAACATTCTTTAGAGGTTATTCTCACCTTTAAGGCAATCTCTCGTACTGACTAAGTTGGCATAAGAGCAAGAAATATTGCTGCAAATTTAGAAGATGAATTCTTATCAGATCGTTTGTTAGACCAGAATAAAAAAGTTTTAGCCCATTTCTGCCTATTTTCTGAGTGGCCTAAAACTTTTATTATCCCGATCGAACGAATGGTGTGGAAAAAATTCAATTTAGAAAATTTCGACGCTCTGGTTGACTGATCTGCTCATTATTGTAGTTGAAAACAAATGTTTATAATTTATTTACATCCAAAGCAGAGAGCAAGTTCGAAAATTCGACTTTTTTACTCTCATATTGCTACGAAAACTTTGATCTCAATATAAAATGAAAATTTTTTTATTGCGAATGGTATTTTTTTTTTCTAAATAGTGATTCGAACAAAAAAAAATTGTTATTTGAAAAATTCGATCCTTAGATTCATTCATCTATTTGTGCGAGTAAATTTTTTTCGTGATGGCACATTTTTGTCTTTCTCGTAGTTCACAAATCTTAAAGATCATTAAAAAAAAATCTACACTTGGATAAGGATTAAATGATGCGAGGGCGAAGAGCGAAAATTTCGCGCACGAGGCATCGGTCGGTCTGACTAGTCGTTTCTTCAACTCCTTGTTGGTAGTGCGCGGTGGTATGAAGAAGGGGAAGAGGTAATCAGGGATCGTGGAGTCTGGTGATGAGTGGTTGGGATGCTGAAGTGGCTGAGGCATTGGTCGACGCTGTGGGAGCTTCGTTCTCATTGGTCGTTGAACCGTTGGGTCGATGCGAGGTGCGCAAAGCGTGGGAGGTTCACGAAGTTTGTGAACTCCGGTACGATGCAAGGGCAGCGAAGGGGTGGAAAAAGATGAAACGTCGGGCAATCCTCGATGGCGAGAAGTAAGAGGGGGTTCGAGAGAGAAAGAGAAAATAAAGTATAACGTTGAAGTATCCGAGATGGTTTTTCTCTCTCACAGAGTGCGCGACGCGCGTCCAATCCCGGAGAGATACCATGAGACTCGTTTTACAAAAGCAACGTCAGACCATTGTTATGCTCACGAAAAATTCTTGTATCCACTTTGGAGAGCATACATTGTTGGCGTTCGATACGTACGCACGCGCGCCGACTAAACACGAGACGATTAAATCCAGACCACGTTTTTCTCCTTTCACGTCAACGATATCGCGTTCAAAATTCTAAATCTTTCATCGTCATCATTCTCCGTTATACGATTCATTCGCAATTCCGTACAAATTTCAAAATAATTAATGACCGAATTAACGCGGTACTAATCGATCGAATAAAACGGTGGTAAAAATGTGTTTGCGACCCTTAATTACGTTATTTTATTGTACTATTTAATTGAAACGATGTTTCAAATAGATCGTAATGTATTTTTTTGCCCTATTCAATGAGCTTGTGTCGCGGGAGAAAATTAAACGATTTTTTATCGACGGGGGAGACACAATTGTGTTAATAAAAATTACTCTAATCTTCGATTAGTGTTTAGTTATAATTTCGTGATTTTTTACTTGTGATTTTTTGAAAAAATAACCGACAAGGGATCCGACGGATAATCATCATGGGAAAAATTACTCATCGGACAAAAATTCTTAACAATAAAATACAACACTCGGTGCTAAGTTTGTGGGTCGACTGTGAAATGTCAGCGGTATAATTATTATATAATTTACGTTACAAGGATCAATTTATACTCGTGGATGTTCATGAGGTCGTAATTATCCATCCAAAGAGCAACCATCAAGGATTTTTAGCTCGACGAAAATCAACCGTTTCTGAAGGATAAATAAAGGTATGTTAAAAAATATTGAGCAATGAATGTCAAGCAAACGATTTGTTTATTCGAACGACATTGACTGCCCGACGGAAGGTTTTATAATCGAAACTTTGTTTCTTCTCTTCCATTTTCCTCTTCGTTTAATAATGTATCAATCAATTTATTTTGTTGTCTTGAACGAATAAAATATCTTGATTTTTGCTCGATTCACGATAACTGGATTCACATCACTCGATCTTCAGTTCAAATCTTTTCGTCAAGTGGATCAGATATAAAGTTGAATAATTTGTGATCCAGTTTCTGTTCGTAATTATCTTTTAATCGATTGAAAAGTGGTTTTTCTATTCTTTTTCTCTAAAAATCTGTTGTTTAGACAAAAACTTGGGACCTCGGGAACAGTAATCGTCCTTGTACTAGTGGCTTCTGAGGCAGTATTTCATTTGGCTTTGAAAAATCATTAATTTGACCGAATAATGTGATGAAAAACGTGCAAAATCAATTTCTGGTGATCTCTCATCTTGCAGGGGGCTCAGTTGGTATTTCATTTGATTTTACGAGATATTTAATCAAAACTATGGCACAAATGAATTCGATTCGGTTCGATTTTTAATTCGATATGAAAAAAGTCATTTGCACGCTTTTGTTCGTCGTTTCTCTTTAACGTCTTTTGATCCAGGGCTCGTTACTGGGCACTTGAAGATGAAAAGAAATGAAAATAAATCTTTTGATAAAAGCAAAGTCGGCGCCGTTTTGACTGCGGGGGTTTTTGTTATGCTTTTCGTATATCACAAAACGAGGGAGATCTCGCGGGTTAAGGTTCGGTTACTCTTATATGTACGTACAGTATACGACGTATATACCGACTTATACTCTCGTCGAAGAGTTTTATGATTTTCGTGAGAAACTCTTAGGAGCGTGATATCATTCGCCAGACCGGCGGCAAGAGCTCTCGGATCAATGAACTTGAACTCTCGCATGATTCACGATCTATATATGTCTATATATGTAGACCGATATAGCATAAAACTGGGGATTTTCTGTTCACATGCAGAACAGCTACTTCATCAAAAGCTTTAAAGTATATTCGCAGGGTGTAATTTACGTACGAGCGTGAAGTTCGTAGTACTTTTCTGGCGAAACAAACGATCCGATTGTTAGGCTGCTGTTAGAAAAACGGGTAATGGGTGCAATCACTAATTAGACTTGACAGATTTTATGACTTACGTCTGTTTCTCGCTTTCTTCAATAAATCTCGATCTCGAGTTGAACTACATTACGAGGAATTCGAATAAAATATCTTTCGTTTCCGAGTGTATACGCCGCAAGCAATTTGAAAATTCAACGAGCATAACGCACCCGATAATGGGGAACCTCAATGAAAACCGCGAAATTTATAATCCCATATCGCACTTGGAATTACACCATCGTACTCATTCTCTTCATCTTGGTTTCGTGCATAATTACAGCCTCTGTAATTATAATTACAATTACGAGGTGATGTAATTACTCGTGCAAACGTTTTGCCTGTCAAGCTCCATAAAGTTTGTGTTGGTGTTATTTACCGTCGTAAATACCTGTGCACCAGAGTGCATCTCTTCATTATTCAACCGATGTGTCTATATTTACTCACACGTACATCATTTATTTTACTTTTTCATGTTTCGTGACTTTCCAACATATCTGTAATCTTATTTGCCATTTATACACATTGAGAAAAAAGTTTAATTGAGTTAACTATGAATGTTTTCGTGAAATACATCGAAATCAATATTCGGTTAAACGAGTTATTTGTTTTATTGAAATAAATATATGTTGCGTTGATTCAACAAAATGTAGAACAAAAAATTCATTTGGTTCATTTAGCAAACATACTTTTTCCGTGTAATACAATCAATGATTCGTAAAACTGATGAGTTTATTGAATCAACGAAAATAGAGGTATGACTAAACTCTGTTTTTCTCAATGTGCACTCGTGTTTCTTTGCGCTATTGCGGCAATAAAATTTTTAAGAGAATCCCCATAGAAATTCTTCTACAAATAAGCAAAACGTTGATGATACCATGAATTATGTTAAATTCACAGATTTACGAGTGTATCGTAGAATTGTACGTGATGCGGTAGATTTTTAACGAGGTCGTACTAAACGTTGATTGCTTACGGGACGATCTATTAATTGGCAAAGGCAGGGAATAGGATGAATAAAACGACAAGCGAGTAGGAGAATAAAGTAGATCGTGCGAGATGCACATATCGAATAGTTAAGTACTTATTTATTTTATTTATGTACACGAAATAAGAGAGGAGGAAAGAAATGATGAGTTTATACTCATACAGACATCAATCTTGTAATTTTCTTTCTCTTTGTATTCAAAGTGCCAGGTAATAATTTATCGTGTAACGAGGAACGAATTGATTGTGAAATGTTCATATAAGAGGAATAACTTTCTTTTTGGTACTCAGGCAATCAGGGTGGGAAAAAATGTCGTATTTCATTTGACAAGTTACGTTCTATTATTATTCTGTCCCATTCATAATAAATATATACTGCAACATGGAGAAAGATCGTGTGGGCGACGATAGCAACACGCGCCTGTACATACAATCCATAGATAACCCTCTGGACGACCGGTTGTTCAAACATCAAGTCCGCCAATGTTTATTCAACTCTAGTGAGTTAATATTTGTTGATTTACAAGTGTCAAAGAGCCAGGTAAAGTGTTAGCTGAAATAATCAACTGTACAGTGCCAATGTACGAGCTGTGCGCGACGAGAGATAATTTTTTTGTTTCTTGTTTGACTTGGATTTATCTTCTTCGTAATCTTGGAGGAGGTTTTCTATCCTATTATCTATTATTCCATAAAAGAGAGACAGGCCTCAAATATTTATAAAGAGCTCGGAATTTATGACACTCAAAAGTGATCTATTTTTGATCAAATGAGATTCTTAGTTCGAGAATCATCCATTTTCATTGCGAGAACGTTAAAGGAGTGATAATTTTTCTACCCATCGAAGGTTTATTGAATAATAATAATAATAATAATAATAATAATAATAATAATAATAATAATAATAATAATAATAATAATAATAATAATAATAATAATAATAATAATAATAATAATAATAATAATAATAATAATAATAATAATAATAATAATAATAATAATAATAATAATAATAATAATAATAATAATAATAATAATAATAATAATAATAATAATAATAATAATAATAATAATAATAATAATAATAATAATAATAATAATAATAATAATAATAATAATAATAATAATAATAATAATAATAATAATAATAATAATAATAATAATAATAATAATAATAATAATAATAATAATAATAATAATAATAATAATAATAATAATAATAATAATAATAATAATAATAATAATAATAATAATAATAATAATAATAATAATAATAATAATAATAATAATAATAATAATAATAATAATAATAATAATAATAATAATAATAATAATAATAATAATAATAATAATAATAATAATACCACAAAATATCGACAGCTCGTTATGGAGTGATTATTGGAGTACGAGAAACACTTATTTCAGATGTTTCTAAATGCCAGCAAAAAATTATGACGTGGAAGTTGTTTTTTTGTGTGTTGAATCAATTTTTTAATCGCAGATGTGTCTACACAATAAATTTGTCGCTTTGATTGTTGATAAAAATGATTACAAACGGATTATAAAAACCCAACACTGGGGGAATTTTCTGACATTGTAAAGGCTCAGAACAATGAACTATAAGAAGATCGATTCTTTGAAAATTCTGAAGAAAAAAAAATGAATATTCATTAGATAACTATGACTTTTCTATTATATTGTTTTTTTTTCACGATGAGTCAATGGTTTCAATAATTTCTTCACCAAAATCTCGACTGCTAAATCTGTAGTCAGAGTATACACGAATACAGTATAGCCCGTGAGTTCAGCCATGTTGTAATTCATGATGGCCGCCGAAACACGATGTTTCCCGGCATAAAGGCCTCGCCCTATGGGAATTCTGCCAATGGCGTACCTCAAACATGGTCATTCATCCCTTCCTGAATTTCCATCGTGCTTCCCCTCGGGTAAACCGGGAACACTGGAGCCTCTTCTGCTCTTCACCCAATCGGGTTCCTGGTAAGCTCCGAGGCTGGCGGCCATCGTAGCGATTATGCGCGCGCAGCATTCCCAACGGGAGGCACCAGCAAATGAACAATTTATTACTGATAGATTTTCTATTTCTTGTTATTAACAAAAAATTATGTAAGTTTGACTAATTAGTTGGCAATGATTCTTCATGAACAGTCCAATCAGCTTCATTTGCAGAAGTAAAATTGGAGTCGTTGGTTCTTCGAAGTTGATAAAAGAGTCCATTGAGATTTTATTTATTGGTCGAGAGGCTGTTACGAACATGTAAAATCGCAGTTTAGTCAACATTAGAATCCATATGGAGAGTTACATTTTTTTTCTGGAACTTGACTCTATGGATAATGGTCAATGAAGCATTGAATAGAGACATTCGGTTGGTCGATGGTTCAGGAAATTGCGTTGCCGGCTGCCGGGATGGAGGAGCTCATGCGTTGCCGCAAATTACTCGAGCCCATCGGCCACCAACAGAGTTCAATAAACACAGAAACGTGCACTTTCCGAGAATTTCATCGAGTATACGTGCATAAAGCAGTGGAGAGCCGCTTTTATTATTACAATTTACACCTTTTATAGTTCATAAATTTAAACGGTAACAAAGATGTTATGAGAGACTGGAGCGATAAGGTCTCGAATATCTCGTGAGACATTCGATTTCAATGGTTACATTTAGCTGTCGATACAAACATAACTGATCGTTATTTCCAAATGACAGAACTGTTGCTTGAAAATCGTCGTTATTTTGTTTCATCTATTTTTCACGTTCAAATGTCAATGTCACAGTTTGAATGACGATAAAGAATAAAAAAGAGCCAGGGGTTGGAACCTGCCATATCGATGGTGGTTAAAGTTTTTCTGGATCGTACTATCTTCGGATCAAAATAATACCCTCTGATCCTGCGGTAGGTAGGTCCAGGGTGAGTGTTGGTAAAGAAGGTCGTAAGGTAGAAATCCTCAAGACGGTCGGTACTTTGGTACTGGCATAGGCGAGGATTTTGCGTGAAGGTTCCAGGACTCGCCGTGTCTACAATGTTGGAAAGTTCTGTGGTCCGAAGTATCGATTCCCCAAGGATCCTCATCCCGAGAGTCCACTTTTCTTTGTTCTTTTTATTCTGAGACGCGAACGTGGATTCTCACAAAGAATGTTGACTTCGCGGAGCTTCCTCATTACCCTAAACAATCGAGGCATAAAAAAATGATGGGGCTTCCGGGCTGGATGATTTTCCTTAGTTTTCCCCGGCTGCAAAGTATCCTGCGTACAGGCAAAGCTAATTTATAGAGAGTTATTTAGAGTTGGTTTTATCCTCGTTCCTGCTCGAAGATCAGCATTTATTACGGCGCAAAGCACCGCAGGCGTAGCGAGTCCGTTGTATACGATCATGTAGACTGTGCCGTGTTCTATCTCGTAATTTTAACATTAAATGATGCAAAACGTCGGCAAAGAAGTGGAAGCCCATACACGGTGGCTGGTAGCATCATGAGCAGGGTTACAACGCCTCAGAGGACGACGTTGTCGGAGTTGCTGCACGATAGAGTAGGGGTAATTACCAAGTTTGCCGGAGCTCTGCCGCCGTTATCAGCCATCCGGAGTACCCACGGCGCTAGAAGCACTCCCGACCATCCGTGTGGGTACCTAATCCACATGCCCGTATCCCAGCCACCAAGCCCTTATATATCTTTGTGTCCGGGGGTTTATGTACCAAGGTATACATGATTCTATATTTACCCGGAGCCGTACTCCAGCCATGTAACAAATTGTGACTAGAGGGTTGAATTCTCCACACTCATACATGACGCTCAGCAAATGGAGTTCATTGCTTTGTTCAAACGACCCAGGCAGGTATTTCCCTGATGGAAGTTCTCTGCTTTATTTTCAGCAATAATTAGATTCTAACGAAGAATATCAAAATAAATTCGGTGGAAATTTGATTGTAATGTTTTCGGTCGGGTCTGTAAACGCTACACGAGAAAAAAAACGTTCGACCTCGTAAATTTCACTTGCTTGGCTTCTGGATCGTCATTCTTCCACTTCGTTTCCTAGCAAATCGTTGAAATGTCTGTATATGCCAATCTTGATGCATTAGCGATGATTCGTTACTCTTCGGAATGATGGCTTTCTAATAGCCTGATTGTTTTTTTTTTTTTTTTTTTTCATTGTATGAATCTTTTCTTCAGAGTGTCTATTAGGAATCGATCCAATAAGGTTTACCGTACCAAGCACATCCATATGCATGTGGAGCTCAACGTGTTTCGCTACGCCTCTATAAACCATTGAGAAATCCCATTTACTCCCTGGTCCATGTAGCACTATACAGTTCACATGTGTACAGAGACGTGTGTACCAGGATACGAGGTCCAAACATGAGCATAGCGTATTTGGTAGTAATCCGAGGGATAGCAATAAATCTATAAGCTCTACAATGTGCGGGAAAACGTAGATATGTTCAGACTACAGGATGCCGATGATTACCATTTGGACAAGACGGTAAATTGTATAATCCTCTGTTGGTAGAAATTCTCTGGAGAATAATAATTTGTAGCCTTTATTAAACCGGGAAAAACGCGCAACTTTCCTGGCAAACTATATGCGAGTGCAAATTATCCGGTATCTCAAGTGTAGAATTCGTCGAGTTATTTATACCTGGACGAAGAGAATACTGAGAGATGTTTTGCATTTCCATCTGTGCATCCCTGATGCGAGCACGACCACCCAAGCTCCATCCGCCATAATTTTCATCCTGCGAGTTTACCACGTGGAGTTCCTGAGAATCAAGGTCTTGAGCGTACCCTCGTCAACGTCCGGGTAGCCCCAATTTTTTTGCCACCCACCTCTCACTTCGGGTTTCTTTTCGAGCCTCATCTTCCATCGCACTAATTCTTTGAGTACAAAACGTAACAAAGAAAAATCGATTACGGACAAAGGACGTTTATTTGGCAGCTGATATTCCATCACCATTATCATTCGATCCTCCCGAGATAATCTCAATGGGTTTCGATTTTTCAAGACATTATTGCATACTTTGTATTTCATTCGAATCGAATGAATCCAGAATGTGGTTGTTCCCACTTCTTCAACGCCTTCCCCACTCTTTCACGTGGGACACAGTCCTGATGTTCCTTCATTTCTTTTTTTCGCCCATTTAGCTCGCCACTGTACCTCGGTAACAGCAGCGAGTTCTGCGCCGCGTACCCAGAGCAGTCAACCAACCAGATAAGTGGGGGTAACGCCGCGGCCATCGATTTCTACTTCTGCTCACTTTGAAAAGCGCATGCGCGAGGAGAACCGGTCTATAGGGAAGTCCTCACTTTCCCCACTCCTCCAATATTATTCCCCTGGTACCTATCTTTCTTTCCCTTCCACTCCTTTTCTTTTCCTCTGCTGTACCATGCTGCTCGATCCTGAAACAGCGTGGTTAGCCGCACTGTATTGGAGAACAGCCACGTACACATACTTTATAACAAAGTTTAAACGTGATGGTGAGGATACATGAACGCACCCCCGAGACTACCGAATTAGGGATGTGTGCCTCGTACCCAAGTATAACTAGCAACCAAAACCCTCTCTTTTTCCCTTCCTGCTAAAGCCTCTTGCCACTTATTTAATTCAGTAACCATCCCTCGTACTTCATCCTGCTTCTGTTCTCTGCCCCCTTCACCAACCACACCGTTCTGGAAGACCCTCCAGCCTTTCTTTTTCTACGCTTAACCATCCCCATCACTCTGCAAAAGCTTTTCCAGACCATCATCCTCCGTCTTCTTCTTCTTCATCTTCTGTACTTCCATTATCTGCGGTTCGGCTTATCCTGGATTCACCACCCTCTTCTCCCATATTGGAAAAGTTTGATAGCCCTCTCGCCCTCTTCCAGACAATTTCTTCAAATTCACATCTAGTCATTCGAGTCTCTTAGGAAATACCGAACTTCGCAATAAGAGTTTTTTTTTATTTATTTTAGGCAGAAGCTTGCGATGTTTCTAGAAAATTACTCTGTCTAGAGAGTGAATTTAAAAAATCCAGAACAAAAGATTTCGAAACATACGAACTACTCAACTTTCTTTTAGACCGACAATCATTTAATTTTATCCTATTTGGACGTACCGTTTAATTTTCTATGAAAGACTCATGCGAATTTTGACACTTCACTTGGAAATATTATCCTCTGTAAACGGTTGACGACGTGTAAGTCAATTGAGTGATAGAAAGCGCATAATTTTTCGACATATTGTCTTATTGACTAAAATTGTTGTGAGAGCTGTTACAATGTATAATAAAGTAATATTTTGTGCACCATAATCGCGTCAATGTGTAATTTTTCAAAAATATACTTTCAACAAAACGTCAATCAAAGTTTAAGTCTTCAAAAAAATGCACTAACATTATATTTTCATTATTATCTCCGATAATCCCTTTTCTGATCGCTTTTTCGTTCTCTGTCTCAACCTCATTGTGAAATTCCCCTGGGTCATTATCTGGCCATCTTTATTCAAGCCCCCGGGGTCCGACAGGTTTGGTGGGTTGTTTTTCACAGCGATATGAGCTTGGAGTGAACGCGAGGGAAGTAAAGAAGAGCCTCCCGGTGTTCTCTCGTAGGGGGCGAGGTTGACGTTCTTTCTCTTTTCCTCTCACTCTTTCTCTCTCTCTGTCCCTTGACGGGGCTAGGCAGAACGAAATTTTACGAGGGCGCAGAAATCTCCTCATCAAGCTTCCGTAGCAGGATCCCACCAAAGCTTGTCTACTTTGCAAAGCGCTGTTATAACGTAACCCTCCGTCGCAGTGAAAGAGCTTCAGAATGATTCGAGAGCTCGTCTGTAGTCTGGAAATTGTTGGGAGGGGGGGGGGGGTGGTTTTTGTTTCCAGCAACCCTTTCTCAACGAGATGCCTCATCCTTTCGAATCCGAGGTACACACCAATGAGGCCGGAGGCTTGATTCCAATTATTCGGTAAATTAAATACAGGATAGAGATAAGGGGAGCTATGAACCTCCCCAAAAAGGCACTCATACTGGTCCGTGGAAACCTGAAAATCTTTTAATTCAAATGGGTGTCTCCTGAATTTGTATCCATGGCGAATTGACCGAAAAAACAAACACATAGACGAATCTTTAATAATCTATAATGACTGGCAATTTTTTCGAACGTGCCACAACAGCAGCTGAAGTTTTGTTATGAATCCGTGACACCCAGACGTAAGGCCTTAGTAAATTTTGAAATTGCAATTTATTCCGCAAATGTGAATGCTCTGAAACTCTGTGGAATTTTTAAGCGTAATTTGACTATGGATGAGGCAGTTTTACGATGGCGTAGAAATCTCCTAATCAAGGTCCGAGCGGACGCAGCGAGAGCTGCTGCTGTGGAAATTGCGTCCAAGGGTAGGTTTGGCTTTTGCCTCATCGTTGTAGAGAGGATGCGCGTGTAGATCGTGCACACAAATGAGGCAGCTTGATTCCAATTATTCAGTAAATTAAATGCGCGAAGTTTACGGTCGTGGAGGGCCAACAGGGGGTGCAACGGTGGTGGCGCACCCTCGAGCTTACTATTACAGTTTATATGTACGTACATATACATACGTGGACTCAATATACGAGGCACTACGTTGAAACACAAGTGAGTGAAAGGGAGGAGGCAGTCTGTAGTATGTACGAGAGTTATTGTCGAGGGGAGAGTAGGAAGGAAAGGGTTGAAACCGCAACCGGCGAATAGTACCAGCCCATCCAATCCTCCCGTAACATACAAACAGCCCGGAGCTTTCCCATTGTACCGGAGTATCCTGTCGTGGGTTGGCTGTTATCTACAGTTAACACCGGGCTTCTCCGAGGGTTCGAGATGAAATTTCAGGGGTTGGTTGCGATATATTTAGTTGCAGACACATCGAGAACCCAACCCTCTTAGTCCTCGTCTGGTATTACCAAATGTGTTTTTCTTTCCGAAACTATATCCACCCTCGCTTTTTTTCACCCCGTTTAAACTTTTGTATATACCGAAATATATATGAAAAAGAAACTTTTAAAAAACAATCTCATACTGAATTTCATTTATCTGTTCAATTTGTCTGTCCATTGAGAAATTTATTGACAACAAAAAAACGATTCAACTTTTTTATATAACGATTAACATAATAAACGAATTTTATATACTTCAGATCTCGTTTTGGGTTATTTTCAATGAAAAAAAAGAAACTCTACGAAAGTACGAAGTAATGTTGGCTCTTGGGATTTCCGGGAGATCGAAATAAAAATAATGAACAATTTTTGCTCGGGGATATTAACTGTCTATTTTGTTGAAAAAAAAATGGATAAAATAACGATGAGAATTCTTTGAATTTCTGGAGGATATATTCTGGATAGATGCGTGTGCAAGGGCGACCTCATCGTCGTCTTTGCCAAGCAACTTCGTAATTTCGTATTTTCTTTGGAGATTCCGTGTGCTCGCGAGCTTCTCGTATTTTACGAGCGCGTATCTCCCTCCTCTACCTCCCCCTCTCTCTTTCGTGCTTCTCCAAGTCGTATACTATGGAATATATAGGTGATTGATATATATAGCTATACAAGATTGTATACTCAAGGAAAGAGAGAGAAAAAGATATCTGCAGAGACGAGTTTTCCCTGTTTCTCCAGGAGGACCAAGAAAGCCAGCATCCCCACTACCTCAACGTAACGTCTTTGCTGTTCGGCTCCCCCACTGTGAGAACGTCTTACCCCGCCCACAGGCCGCTATCATTCTTCCCCCTTATTCTCTTGTTCGTCGCATTTTTCTTTTTCCTTCGTTCTTCTTTCGATTTTTTTCCCTCCCATTCCTCTCTGCTCCTCCGGTCTCCTCTTTCGTCTCGTCCTCTTCTTACGAACAGGGGAATACGATTACGCTATAGTTTACAACGACGTATATACCCGTTGAACTCGGAGCCCACGAAGGGGGTGGTTTCCAGCGAAAGGGAGCGAGGAATTTCTCTTGAACGCGGCATAATATACGAGTCGTCTTACAAAAAGGGAGAAGAGTCTAGCAAAAAGAAAAAAAAAAGAAAAGATAGAAATAAAAAATAGATGGAACGAAAAAACTAGGGTCTGTAACAGGACGAGAAGAGATGAAGCATAATTATATTCATGTGTGTACTCAGTTGCGTTTCTTTTCGCTTCACGAAGCTGAAACGTCGTCGTCAATCGAGGGAAAAGAGCCATAGAATATTCAGTCTAGAAAGAGCGAAAAAAAATGGATGAAGAGAGGGTAACAAAGTCGAGAATTCGCAAGGCAGATCCGTCACAGCGAGATGAAATTTACAATCCGTAACGTTTCCGGCTTTCGTTGAATCTCCCTATACGAGAATGAGCTCCAGAAGAAAACTCCCTCTCTCGTACGTGGCATTAGACTCAAAGCTCCCTAGATCTCCGCCCCCTCCTTATGCCCCTAAATCCATGAATAGAATGGTCGCCACAGCGAGGAAACTCCCAAAATTAACCTCGAATTCGTACAAGTACACGTCAGATTTTGTACCTTCTAAAAATATTCTCCTGTTTCTGTTTTTCTTGGTGAATGGTGGAAAAAGATCGGTCGAAAGCTGTGTGTGATTTGTATTTTGTATTTTTCGAAATTACTGCTCTTTTCTTCTTCATTCTTTTCTTAACCATCGTCTTTATATTTATCTCGTGATTCGTGTCCTCCACAGTCAAAGATATTCGCTCTCTTTTTCTCTCAGTTCGAGCAGCCCTCGACTGTAAACATTCGGATTATCTGGACAGATTCGAGAAACGATTCTGTGAGCCAGCTCCACTGTAACACGAGAGCATCATTTCAGTGTGGAATTCTTTTTATAACCATTTATTTTTCTCAGGATTTTCGTACGGTCCATTTACTGTATAGCTATCTTGTGAGAATATTCTATTTATCTGTGTGTTATGCACAACTCTGACCGTGTGTGTCTGTTTGTGCGTACGAGGTCGAAAGACCTCGGAGTACATGCGCTATATACCAAAGTCCGACGGATGCAAGCTGCTAAATTCGAGATTTTATGCGCGAGGTCGCCAGAGCCAAGTCTCCAGATAGAAAGAGAAAAAAGTACAGCCAGAGTATTAACACCAACGGAAAAGATCCTGAAGTGTTCACGAGCCAAACTGCAAAAGAGATATGCGCCAAACGTGTACGCCATATCGTTCAGGACGATATTCTGAATATTTAAACTACCCACGCGATTTACTCGAGCTCATATACTCTGCGGGATAAATAAATGTATACTAAAATATATGATACATATGTTTGATTATATTTTGGCTAAAATTCTGTCTACTAAATATGTTTAGATGTTTAAACTGTCAAAGAATTATGACTGGAACATTGTCAATTGAGCGAATGGATTATTTCGATATATTTTCTCGAGTCACAGTCATTTAGTCACTGTTTTTAAAACTGTCTATTTAATCTATCGTGACAATCAATCTGTTGAAGAATTATGACGACACCAATCGATTTTTTACTCAGTAAAAAGACTATGTGATCTTTTAAAAGTGAGAATTTAAAAAATGAACATGTGATTAGAGCGCTCGAATGTCAAATTATGGTTTTTTTTTTGTTTTCAAGTCATCACTCAGTACAAAATTGACGAATTCATTCGCAACCCGAATATTCCGTCGATCGTTTCGGTCTCGAATAATGTTATTCAATTATTTCCACGAAACTCCTACAGTATTTTTTCTTTCTTGTTATTTTTTCTTTTCTTATGTGACGTGCATTCGTTTCTAGAATCACTTGCAATATATTTCGAAACGAGGGTCTCGAAAAAGCGTACGAGAACCGATAGCTCGAACGTTCGAGTGTAGATAAAGGTACGTTTCGAAGAGATTAACGAGTTTATCGGATTGTGCGTCACGTTCGAAGCCTCGTGTTCTCTTCGTACAATGTACCGTAACTATACGTTGATTATTTTATTTTTTATTTTTTACGCCATCTTCCCTTATAAAGTTTTGTGCGGTATCGTTGATTCGTAGTACAAATTCGCTGTATGCAGTTTCAATGTAAATTAAATATAAATACACGAACGTGCCGCGTAGTTTCGTGTATATAAAACGTGGGATGAGAAAATTTAATGCTCTTCGCTATCCTCGCATTTGGCATTTACATTTTACAACAAGATCGCGATGGTACACGCGAGAAACACCGGCTTTATATCGCTTTTAACTCTGCTAAAACCCGATGAAAGGTGAGCATCAAGATAAATCAAAATGGATCTGAGAGAGGAGCTCCGTTGAAATACGCTCGTACGTCCAATCGTTTATAGTGATTTATTCATGGCTGGAAAGAACGAGTTTGATTTGTTTTTTGCCTCCGTTATTCAGTTGATTTGTTTGTACAATCAACTTTCATTATGTCTGGATGATAAAGACGAGTATATGAAACATCGATAAACCACTTTTTATATTTGGAGAAAACCGAGGGGAAATCATTTCTTCATAATACGAAGTTCCAGATGGAAAAAAAAATTGTTTTTGTCTAGATAAAATACGAATTTGTATGTTATTTATGAAATTTCGTTCAAACGACTCTCGTCAGATATCAAATTTGATAAAAATCGAGTAGCAAATGCTCGTACACACGAAATAAATGATTAAATCGAAATAACAAAAGTCTATATATTCGTTACATCGAAAAAATGCGGTTTTTCACAATCCCGGATGATCGACGATGTAAATAAATCAGAAGATATGAAGGCTGAGAAAAGTAGAGAGCGAAAAATAAGGGAATATATATGAAACCGTGTATACACGTCTGATATAACAACGAAGACGTCGGGCGCCTCGCGACGGCGACGCCAACGTCGTTATGGCTTTCGATTTATGCCGTCACGCCAGTCGCGATGGACGATTGCTTTTCTAGATGATAAGAAAGCGAGAGAGATGTGAAGTAAAAAAATAACGTGAAAAACGTTCGAATAATAAAAAAACGTTGCTTTCTGGAAGGAAAAGAGAGAGAGAGAGACAGAGTTTTTTTCGTCACTTTCTCGTATTTTCTTTATCACGTTTTTTCTTTCGTCTTTTTCTCTTTTCTTCTTGAGCTCGTACGAACGAATCTACGAAAACGGAGACGCCGAATGGTCATAGTGTTAGGCTGGGTGTATAAGAGGGTGGTGAGACGTGACGGGGCGGTGGAAACAACCCTTATCGGGACTCCGGAACGCCATGAAACTCACGGGTCCGTGATATCAGCGGCTTACCGGCGGCGACGTCAATGGCGAGAATCCACCAAGATGGCCGACGCCTCCTCTCAGCTCGTTCGCCGACGGAAAGCACTCTTCGCTTTAAAGCTTCTAACAATTTTTTATTTTATTTTTTTTATCTATTTCTATATCAATATTCGTCCTTACGAACGGAATCACGAATACATTATTCATTGGAAACAAATCGGATTTATAATATTCAAATAAACTTTATTTGAATTCAATGAATTTTTATCGGAAGTTATACTTTTCAATCATACATGGATTATAAATCATGATTTCTTGCAGTTTATTATTTATTGTCGTTTCTATGAAATTATTGCTAATAATTATTAGCGTCGAATCAATTTATTCGATTTATACGTAAATTTAATTTAATTTGCCTTTATAATCATTTTCATTGAATTCAGATTTCTTCAGTAGTGATATCTTTCTGTGAGTGTTATTTCGTTCGTAATATTTTTTGTTGATCTAAATAATTATTACAACCCATACAATCAGGATGAATTTATTTGAAACTTACTGAACAGTCACGCTCCAGTTAATATTTAGTTTACAGCCGGTTTTGTCAAATGTTTGGTCGAACGACATTTTTTCCACACTTTTAAGAAATCTGTTGCAAAGATTCGTATTAGAAAAAAAAATGACAAAGAGTCGCGTCTTCTATTAAGTCTAGACGAAGGTCACTCCACCAGCGACCACTCGAACCCTCGTAATGGTCTTTTTTTCATCCCCCAAAGGTCGCTCGCTTCCGGCAATATACTCCAATTTTTTGTCACCCTCGGTCATTGCAGCCTTTCTTAGACCTAATCGAGACTCAAGGCCGTGTCGTAAAGTTCCAAACAACCCTTAATTTTTTTTTTTTTCAATTTTTTTTTCACCCGAGTTTTTCGTTTGTTCAAAGTTACGTGAGAAGCTTTGAAAATACAAACTTTTGTCAGCTCAATTGTAGGATTTCGGCATTTTTCATCCCGGAAGACTTCTTTTTGCTATAAATATTGTTTATATTTGAAAAATGCAGATTTTTCATTAGCACGAAATACATTTTTGTGCAGGAAAAAAATTGAAGCCCATTAATCTGAATAGAAACTTTTTTTTTCAACAATTCAACAATTAACAATAAATGAGTAACGATCATATGATGAAATGACGTTGGTTTGAAATTTCATTTATTCGAAGCCAGCCAATTTATAAAATAAATCCATAATTCTTTCCGCAATCGCTCGCCAAGGGTTAGAGTCCCAATGGGTCCTTGAAATAATTTGGTTTCCACGGAACTTTGCTTTCGGCGTTCCGCGGTCCCTTCCGTCAATACTCCAATTTTTTTTCAGTCCTTCAGTCGAGCCGCTGCACACTATTAAATCGAGAATGGGGCTGATCCAAGGCCGTGTCGTAACGACCAAGAGTTCGGTTATATTTTTGTTTTTTTTTTCTTGTTTTTCCCTTGACACCTCTTGTTCGAAAAGTTTTTCGAAAAATTCTTCTCGTTCGTGTTTTCTAGTTCTAGCAAACCCGTGGCAGTTTCAATCCCGTCGGCGCCGCGAACTGACGTTACAGAATCTAGTCCACTTATTTGCCTTTATCAAAAATTGTATATTTTCTTAATATCTTTAACCTTTCCGTGACAAGTTCAACGAAACGAAAATCCAAAAAAAAAATCACGATCACGCCATTCCTCAGAATATTTCACAATAACGAAATTATTCGGTTCGTTAAAGTCACTTTTTTGTAAAAAAAGAAAAAAAGAAAACAACAAAATGAAGTTTACTTTTGTGCAAAAGTGTTGGAAGTGAATAATCTAATCTTCGGTTAAATACTTTTTCAAAAGTATGGCAATTTTTTATGTTAAACGTTACAAATGCCTGTTTGAACAAATGTGGAGTTTTTATTCGGTCCGTTGCGTTTTATTCGTTTGTTGCATTTTACCGACGGCCAAAAGTGCACGATGATAAAAATAATAATATTCGCTTGCTCTGGACTCGTGATTCGAGCCTATGAGCTTCACGTCGTCGACAAGGTAAATATTAGACAAAAAGTCACTCTGAAAATATAAACGATAACAATACACTAGAATACTGATAAAAACAGTATAATTTTAATTTACAATGATTTTTTACATTGTTGTGAAGCCATTTACATACCACACGTGGCCGACATTTTTATCGCCCTGCTGGAATAATCTTTTTAATTGAGCTCCATTATTCATGATCGTTATTTTTCAAAAATTTAGGAATTCATGATAATTAGCCGATGAAATTTTTCAAAAATAAAACACAGAAAACTCGAAACATTATTTTAATATTATAAATTATATAATTCATAAGATTGCACATATTTTTCGAATTAAATTTCCAAGTTCGATGATTGATCGAGTGTTCATCGAAATATGGGAGTTTCAAATTATTTCAGTGGTTACAAAACACACTGAACAAATCACGATCTCACGAATGATACACAATTTTGAATTTATTGAAATCTCATCAAAATAATTCGACTGCAGTTTATTGTTTAGAATATTGTGTTTCTATGTAGACACGGTGATAGGAAGAACGTACAGAAAATCGTATAGAAGCGCTTACCATCAGAGAATAGCTCGCCGAAGCAGCGTTTACGAGGTGTAGCTGCTCATCGAGTGGCCACTATTGTTTCACTAATAAACGCGCTTAGCTCAATATGAATATGGAACGTCGTTCGAGGAAGCTTTGAATTACCGGGCGATGTTGGACAAATTGTGACCCATGTTAGTCGTTGTTAGATCCTTCAGAATGACCCTAATCTCACCCTGGACTTTAACTTCATTCAATATATTATGCAACGTGAAATCTGCAGTTTCCATCACAATTATCGATTAAGAAGAAACAATCTTGTGAAATTCGAGTTAAAGTCATTTAAAATATATCACGAAAGGGTAACGAACGAGATTTATGATAGAGACATTTTACAATAATACGATCTTTCAACTAAATTTAATTGAAAAAATATTCGGTCTATATATAGTGAGTATATATAGTGAAGAAAAAAAAATTCATTAGAGTTGTGGGTTTGAGAAACAATTAAATGTGAATTAGCAAATTTCGAGTTCAAATTACTTGTCAGTGAAGCCAAAAATGATCGAGTATCAAATTTCAGATCAATTTCCACGTGAAGAAAAATGTATAGCTAAAAGGGTGAAAGCAAAACTGAAGAAATATTGCAAATTGAAAAACAATTGAAGAAATTTTTGATTGAACTGCAATGGCAACTGCTTGGACTAAAAAATCAGACAATAAAACGATCAAGATATAAAATGAAATTTCTTATAATCGAAAACTCTAACGTTCGTTGTTATTTCTTTATATTGCCAGAAATCCACATGCGGCGAGACGAAAGGTTCATTCTTGACGAAGCTTCGTAATCTCAGCTCATTGAAGGTAAGTTTAAAAATTGAAATTTCATCTAATTTAAGTTCAGTTCTGAATGTCTGATCGAAGGGTAGCTCGGGCGCGTGCAACCGTATGTGCAAGTTGCAGAGTTGCCGCTTCGGTATTACACGGTGATTGTTTTATTGTCGCTATATTTCATGTTTATTAGATGTGTGTACGTTAACTAGCGGTGAAAAGTGTGGCTCGTTTAAACGGCAATAATCTCGTGGCCAAGATGTTGGTGGTGGTTGTGAAGATGTAGATATATAGTTAAAATATATATACAGGTATATTATTCATTGAAAAACAAAAAGCGTTCTTATGCGGACACTTGAACAGCTCGTCTAACGTGTGTGGCACATGAATATATATTTATAACGTTTATACAGGTAGAGAGAGACACTGTCTTACCATAACATTCGCTTTTTCACGTGCAGAATAATACATATTAACCCTTTCAGTTGTAAAGGCGTCTCTGGTGCCTTTGGTGCGAGTGTTAGTGACACACAATCATATTTTCTTGCGGCCCAAACAAACACACATAAAACTCCCACTATTTTTCTCACCGAATGGTTTGCACATTGAGTCAAGAGGGTCAAATAATTGTCCGATGAGTTAGCGTTTAAATGTCACGTTAAAGATTTCATTAGCCTTAAAATACCTCTTTACGATTTGTTTCAACGCTAAAAAATCGCTCAACCTCTTCATTGAACGACCCAAGAATCGATTCATGCTAAGATTTTTTTTTTCGAGCTTCTCGTACACGAAAAGAATTGACGTAAAGACAATTTCACGTTAAAATCTACGGTCAATATTGTCGTGATAAATTGGAACGTGAGAATCAGTGTAAAAGGAAACATAACTGTAGAAATCGGTTACTACGATACTCGGTTAAACCTGAAATGCATTTTGAATTACTCATAAAAATATACTGTTTTTTATTCCATTTTTATTTTTTGTAAATATGAAACGGTGGATTTTACAGTAAATTTTACTTATACTTCGGAGTTTTAACTAATTCTCGAATTATATTACTGTCTCAAAATATGGAAAATTTTAACATAAAATAGAAGATTCATTCGTGTGACGTTCAAATTTGAATTTAGTTCGACAATAATGTCATTTTTATAGAAATATAATTCTTTTAGCGTTTAACAGAATTGATTGATCGTGGTGTAAAGTTTTCGGGGTTTGATACTAAATTAAGAAGATTTGTTGGTCCTCCGGTTGATGATTTTCTAAATTGCGATTTAATGACGTTAATAATTCTAGATTTGGTCCTCGTCCATATAAAATTGATAAACACACGTATCAATCGATCAAAGACGATTTATTGATTGATTCAAACTGAAAAATGAAAAAAGAAGAGCAAAACCGTTCATATGACAGTTTGTTGCTGGCATATGATATATAAATCGCGATAATAGTTTTCTCGCACGATCGCGTGCTGCTCGCGTGATGCTGGACTCTCGCCGATAGCTGTTTTCCGTTATGCGATATATTACGCCTCTTCGGAGGTGTTCGTACGTTAGAATCGTTAGAAGTTTACGATGTGATAAAGGGAGAGCAAGCTTTCCCGTTGTATGAGCGAGAAAAATAGAGGCAGAAAAAGAGAAAGAGAAAAAGGAGGATGAAGGAAAGAAGAAAAGAGTTGCTTTCATCACATGACCAATTTATAGTCGCTCATATCTCGAGAGATTCTCAACCGCAAAAATCTTAACTCGAAAAGTCTTAACTGTTTTGACTAAAAGCTCGTAAGAGATTATTCTAAATGCCATTGAGGATTTTTTTGCACTGACATTTGTGTGAGAAAATTTTTCAACCGAAACTCGAAAAAACATTTTTTTTTTAAATTGACTCTCGGGCGTGAAAAATGGGAGCTACATGCATGAAATTCTCACTATATGAACTCTTTTGCTTGCTGTCTTCATAGCTCCTCCGAACGGCTATCATAAAGCCATTAACTTTATTATACCGAGTCATTAACTTAAATATTACGACTCGCGTGTCGTCGGTTCCCACTACCTCTCTCTTCTTTTCTTTCTCTCACTCATTCTCGCACTCTCGTACTTTTTCGTGATTTATTGTACCGCAAGAATGCACCGGATCTGTTCACGACGTGATGGACTTTCCGCAACGCGAACGTGTTTGATGTTTTTCTTCCGCTCTTCATTCTCTGCTTAACTTTGCATATATTCACGAAAAAATGTTTCAAATTTCAAAAATGCAGGTTGCAAAATGTACCGAAATGTAGTGTGTTAGCATCCGATGGACCCAAATTGATGAAAAATTAAGTAAAGTCTGTTTTTTTAATTTAATCAAACGATCTGGTTATCAGTTGAATAATTGATCACCAACTTTTTCGCTGACTTTAATTTTTTGCTCTAATAATATTGGGGATCGATCGTCACAACATTTTCAAGATGGCGAAACTTTTTCAGCTACATATCGAATCGGTAATTATCAAAATATTTGACAAAATACAGTTTTTTCCTGAAAATTTGTGTGACCAGCACGCACAGTTAAGAATGCCACGTTTTTGCTGTAAATTTCTTGTTTTTTATTGGTTTAAAAGATAATAATAGTGATGAAAAGTGAGAAAAACCATTTCAAACCTTTCTATTTCCGGACAGAGTTACAAAAATCGGAAAAAAAGAATAAAAGGCGTTTCTTCTTCGTGTTGGTGTTCGAGATGGTCGTCGTGCACGTTGTGCTCTTTGGTACAGGGATGAAGTGGGCATGTAGGAAGGATAGGATTGGGGTAGGGGGAAATAAGCCAGAGCGCGGTGATATATCAAAGGCGTATTCCCCGCGGCAGCAAAGTTGGACAGAGTTGAGCAGAGATCCGGAGAGGTGGTCATGTGTGTTTCTGTATTCTCTCTGTCTTTCATAGTCTCTCTTTCTATTCGTTTCCGCTGCGATCTCGCGGAAAGAGGGATAAGCGTACAGCTCTACGGGGTCCAGGACCATATCGGGGTATTTTATACGAGTCTCGGGATTCGAAATGAGAATTTACGGGCGGTCCGTTTGCGAACTTTCCACAGGAAAGAAAGAGAGGTAGAGAGAGAGGGTGCTGGGGGGAAAGAGGAAGACTCACGATAGAGAGAAACATTGTTTCAAATAAGACGTCTCTTTGGCCGAACTTGGTCGGTCATTATACACGTGATGCTAGCAGAAGTTTCACCATGGAACCTAACCTTTTATTTATATTACTTTACTAAAGTAATTTTCGACAGCCATTTATTTGCAGAACTGCAACATATCAAAACTCTCAATTTATAAATTTATTCTCTTCGATCTCAAGAGATAACTGCTGTCTCTTTCAGTTTTTTTTCTTTCCCATAAAGATGGCAAGTCTCCCGTCGATTCACGAGACAAAAGATCCCAGAGAATCCATAAATTCACCTGAAACGTCTTTGTAACTGGTGTAGAAAAAAAAAACGAAAAAAAAAAAAAAACAATAAGTACTCGGACTGGAATAACTCTCTCGTCGCCTTGAAAGGAGGAAATACAATGATGAATCAACGTTCCGTTAAATTACCAGAAACTACCATAATCTGCGCTCGAATGAATCTCAGTACTTTGGGCAAAAAAGTGTATACTAATCGTTAATCTAAGATGTTATTGCGCCGGACGTAAAGAAAGCTAATCTTCTTTTGTTTTTTTTTTTTGTTGATTTTAGAGAGAAAGTACCAGCAGTACTTATTAGTTGAAAAATCGACAAGATATCAGGGAATGAATATTTATATTTATCAGGATATTTCACAGTCGATCTAATGAGTATTTTAATGAAAAATCATGCAATATTAACGATTCCACAATTTCTTGTTTTCATGCTTTGCTTTTTTCATTAGAAAATCTGTTGATTGGAAACAAGCTTTGATTGGAAAATACGGAAATAGCTTTACATACAAAAATGGTGGATCCATGCTCTTGCAGTTTTTTCGTCTCTCATTCTCCCGTTCTCTCTGTCTTAAGTGGAAAAATGATGATCTCATGTTTAGAGTACTCTTCGTCTTTGCATGAAAAGGCATTCTTTATATTCTCCATCGTCTTTTTATTTGTCTCTCATTTTCGCTTCTTTTTGCTTCACCTATTGGTGCATATCGCTTTATCCCCTTCCACCCAGAAACATCATCACCACTCGTTTTAGCAGCCACCGATCTCTTATTCCCTCTTTCTCTTAGTTATTTATTTTTATCATTGCCGGCAGACTTTTGCCATGGCGAGTGTATACAGCGGAGCATACTGCTTTTCTACCGTTTCTTCTTTGGCCGTCGCACCGACGTCTTTATGAACTTGTTATTATACGAACCAGCGGATAATCAAAGAGCGGTTCCCATATGCAGTCGAGCTGCGAGGAGAGCGAGTTTCTCTGCCGCTACGGTTGGATATCTGGTTGCTTTTTTCTTCTCTTACATTTATATATATATATATATATATATATATATAAATGTAACACACATACACATACACCTTTCCGACTTTGCGTCATCGCTTCGATCTTTGCTACATCGTCCGCTCGCTCGCCCTCGCGTTGCTCTTTTATTCTTCTTCTCTTCTTCCTTCTCGTATCCTCCCCCGCGCTTCGGGGTCACGTTCGCCACGAAAGATCTTCTCTCGCTCAGCTATCGTTTTCACGCTCCGGCTTTCTTCCTCCCTCGAGCCTTCTTCGAATTAAAAGAGATAAAAAAAAAGGAAAAAGGAATGAAAAAGAAACTTGCGATTCGTCGGATCAACTCTCCCTCTTTCTCTTTCTCTTTTTCTCACTCTCTCTTCCTCTTCGATAGGATAACCCCAACCTCCTCGAAAGTACTCGGATGTAATACCAAAGCGAAAGAGGCACAGTCGAGAGACAGGGAGAACTACATCCCGGGGACGCTTTTCGAGAGGAAGTAAGAGAGAATATATTTTACGATCCAAGTTTCCTCCTCGCCTCCAGAGTGCGAGAGTCGAATTCCCAAAGTTGGAGTCTCCGCGTGAGTGGAATTTATCCGCAGACACGTACTCGTGAGTCCTCGAGTATCCTTCTCCCTCTCTCTCTTTCTCTCTCTCTCTCTTCCTCTTTCCCTCGTTCTTGCTTTCTCATATTCTTGCTCCTCTAGTGAAACTATTGGATGCTTCTCCCTGCTTCGTCAGAAGACCGAAGTCAAGGTGGAAACCAAGATTACTTTGATGACTTTGCGAGGCGTTCCTGACACCAGCGAACTTCTCTTAACCTCTCACCCTCTTTCTTTCTCCCTCTCACTTCTCTCCAAAGTCGTTTTTCCAGTTGTCATAGTCTTATATGACATATTGCAGGAGATGAAACTGCGGATGTGCATTTCGAGCCTTCACATTGTTCTCAAGTATTTCCTCTTGGTGATGAAACTCGAGGACTTTGTCATTCAATGTTGCGATCTTTCGTGTCAGCCATTTTGCGCTGTGCTACACTGTGGTACACGAAATACTTTCATTCTCATAGCCAAACGACCAAGTATCGCTATGTGAAAAGATACAACAAACGATAAGCAAGCGGCTCTTCGTAGACGTGACATGCCAATAGAACTGACATTCTTGAGTCGGTATTGAAGGTCCTTGACGTTTATCCCGTCACTTATAGAGCGTTCGAGGAGCATCTACTAAATTTTTAAATTAACATCCCTTCATAGCAAAAACATTGAATGCTTAATCTCAAAACTCCAGTCATGTAAAAACTAAGGAATTTAGAAAATCAACAAAAATACAGTGAAGTTATCGATAAAAGAGAACCATGGGATCCTCCAAACTGAATTCGCGCAGATATGACTTATTTTCATTTATTTATCGAAATAGCAACAAAGCGGATTATGAATCTTGTAGGAATGTCAATTCTACACAATATGAGATCTTTTTAGAACATAAACGTTTCTCTTAATTCCCATTAATATACCATAGCAATTAGAAAAGAGGGAGATATAATTTTGCCTGGTATTCTAGCAGCAATTATCCACCTTCGAGTAAACCAGCCCTTCCGCACCATCCGGTATATGTGGAGTTAAAAGGGGGTGGGTTTTAGTTAGCGAAGCTGCAAGGGTAGTTTAGCTCGTTCTTCGGAATAGAAATGGAAGAGAGTGTGCGGAGAATTTCAGCCCTCACAGTTTTCCGTGCCATCATTGTTGCACAGTACTATGGGGGAGGATTTTGGCTCCAGGGGCTAAATAGGCGCGGTCGAGGCTCCAGCTTTTGGCCCTCTTGTATTGATCCGTCCGGGATGCCATGAGAAACAAGGGTGGGGCTGCAAGAGGGGTTGTTTTTCGCCCCTCTCCAAAGCTTCACTACTGCACGGAACGTATGAAGCGTTCTCATTGGTTGAAGCAAAGAAAGATGGCCGACCAGGCTTCTTCTTGAACACGTACCGCAAACGTGACGCTTCACATACAGTCACGATGGACGTTTGCCGAGAAAGGCGAGGCTTTCTCTGACGTTTCCATCCTATTTTTTTTTCTACTCTTTATATTTTTTTCCCTCTTTCTGGTTCCCTCTTCGCCATTCTCCCTCTTCATCCCCATGTTTTCTGCTTGCAGAAGCTCACGGCCCCGAGAGAAATGAGCTACACACACGTCTGTACCCCTTTACTCTCTTTCGCGTGTTGAGGACGGTTTTTCTCCTTAACTCAGTCGGCTTCCCCTGGAAATCCCTTCGTTCACCCTTCGTCGTATAAAACACGAGACTCGGGGCTGTGCACCCCCTCAGTGAACGGGTGAACGGAACTTCATATATACGTTTCAGTGCGCTCCAACTTTTTCTTTCTTTCTCTCTTATCCTTCCTCCTTCCCTCCCTCTTTCGTCTTCTTCTCTCCTCTCCGTTGCCCTCGAACTTATACTCTCATTTCGTTTTTCTTTTTTTCCTCCTTTTCTTTATCGGACGAGAGTGAGATCTTTTACAATCTTTTTTCTTCTTTGCTTTTTTTCCTCCCTCTTTCTCTCGCTCTCTCTTGCATTATTTTTATATACGAGATAGAGAGCAGTGCGATCTGCGCGTCCAAGCGAACTGCAGCTTTTTGCGAAATTTATTACAGCGATATATTCACATCCATTAGATGCCTCGCTTCTTTCTCGCTAAGTGCACTCTTTTTCCACCGAGATCTTGGAATCCGTGACCCATTACACCTTTTTCTTTTTCATTCAATTTTTTTATCTTCCATTTTCTTTCCTGAAGCTGCCTCGCGCTTCGCCTCACTCTTTCGGTAATCTGCAAATAGCTTTTTGTGATATTATACTTCTCCCTCTAAGACTCACTCGAACTTTTCTTCACTTTCTTTTGGACTCGCCAGGATTTAATGAACTGCTCGAGAAAATTTTATATTATCCAGAGCTCGTGAAAAAAAAAAAAAAAAAAAAAAAAAAAAAAAATTTGCACATGAAAACATCTCTTTGTTAATAGACAAAAGCTAATGAATCTCGTACTTTCTTGGAAATCACTGATTTATTGTCTCAATAAAAACAAGTTCCGATTTTTAACTGCCCTCTGAACTTGTTGAATTATTTATGCCTCTTAATTGTACGTTAAGAGGTATAAAAGTCCCACTTTTATGAGCATTTTGACACCTGATCTCATTAATCCGTAATGGATAACGATTAACGACGCGGTCCAATTCTTTTTATCGTTATCTTTTACCCTTACATATTATGTTTTTCAATGTCACAAAATGATACCTTATAGAATCGAGACACGATTAAAGAGTAAAAGATACTTTTGTCAATTGAAACTAATGGTTAGGACATTAGCGAAGAATTGTCAGCGATATACAAGCGATATAACGTTGAGAGACCATAAACTTGTCGTACTTACGCTCAGGTACCTGAAGAAACCACCCCTTCTCTCTCTCTCTCTCTCCCTTTTTCTCTATCTCTATCTCTACCTCTCCCTCGGTACGCTCGATCGGTTTTCTGTATGTGGCAATTCTCTCTTCACTGCCTCTTTGCCCCTGCAAACTCGTCAAAAGCTCTTCTTTTCTCGTTTGCTGCTATACACGTAACTATATACGCACCAATAAGCCACTCACGTTCTCATGCCTATACAACACTCAACCTTTATTTCATTCGCCACTTTTTTTCTTTTATCTTTCAATTCACCTCCTTGACACTTATTTTCCTGTGTTCTCGTTCTCTTGGATCGTTTTTTGCAACTTATCCTGCGAAACGGACCACTTTACCGTCGAATACTTTCATCGTCTTTTTTTTCTCGTTTGTAAATAACATGCTGTTCTTTTTTTATTCGAAGTGCATTAGAAACTATTGCGACTGTAAATTGTGAAAAACAAAAAACATTTAATGGCCTATGTTGAAATTCAATTCTATTCTCGGAATATTTATACTATTTTCAAACTATTGCTTGGTAGAAAAAAACATGAATAGAAATCGAATTTTTTTCATCAAACTTTTTTCAGGGAAACTTTTACAAGCGGCTTTTTTTTCTCCTTCGCTCTCTACTTCGGCCAAATCTCTGGAACTCCGCATTAAATCTTAACGTCTTTTCGTGTCCAAGGTTTACGGACATCGAAGGGTTGCAAAAAAAAATCTACCCCTCGGGCTTGTTACTGTGGGATCGTGACAAATTCAAGGCGAAACAACTCGTTAAGTTTCGTGTAAACAGTCTCGGAAGGGGTTGGGAATGATCTTTTTTTTTTTTTTTTTTTGCATAACCTCGAAAAAGGGAAAGTTGAGGATGTATGACAAGCTTCAGGTCATCTTCGAAGATATTTTACGGTCGATTCTATTTATTTCTTTTAGCCAGAGACTGAAAAAAATATACGCGACTCTTACTTTCGCAGCAACAATATATTTTTCATTAACAATAACATACAAATATCTCTTGAAGTTCATACATGAAAAAATTACAATAAAAAGCATATTCTCTCGTAATTTAATTGGAACAGTAATAAAAATAGAATTTTACAACGACACGAATTGGCACAAAAAATATAAAATTTCGACTCCCCACGAACCTGCCAGTCATTGAATAATGCACGCGTCAAAATATCGGAAATTATTTGACAAGTGTATGATTTTTTTGACGAATAATGACGAATATGGATCATTAAAACACACGGAAGCGTGAAAACGCATGTGATGCGTTCCCACGTCTCAGGAACGTTTTAGAGTCACTTCTCCATCCTGATGGCACGTGCGAGTTCTCAAGAGTGAGAGAGAGCGAGTTGGTAGCGCTCGTTCACTCTCGATTTCAACGTGCCTTTATTACGCCTCTTAAATTCGCATTTATGAGCTCTTATGTTCTTTCTCTTTCTCTCTCTCTCTCTCTCCGTCGTTTCTTGGAGCAAATTCTTGCCGTGTACCGTGCGCTGATGTGCTTCCTTTTCTCCATTCTTCACCTCTTCTCTCTTGGCATGTGTCGGCGTAAAGAGCTTCCATTTCTCTTGGATTTGCGAGAGTAAAACATATCGTGGAATCGTCTCTCTTTTTCTCTTTTGTACTCGACGATCTATGCATCAAAGTTTATACACGCCCTCTTCGCACTCAAGACAAATCGACATTTCGTAGCACACGAATGACCGTTATATGACCGTGATGGATGGATGTACAACGACAAAATTGCCATCGTTTATTCACTCAGGATGAATAATAACGATTACAATAAAAATACCCATACGATTACAGGAAACCTCCGAGTACCTGTGTTACAAGTATAAACCATATTATTATTGCGGCTGTAAATTTTTTATGAACTCTCTCTCTCTCTCGTCCAAATGCCGTCAATATTTTGTATACTTTTGTCCCAGACTCCCAACCAGACGAGTCAAGTTCAATGGTCTATTGTCTTATACGCGCGATAATGTTGTTTGCTTGTTCCACCATCGCTTTTTCACGTTCGCTGCTTGTAAAAATTGTCACTTTTCTCACTTTACACAAGATTTTAATGTTATCGGAGTTTTAATGCCATCGTGATGAATGAAAGACGAAATTTAGTGACTCATTAATAAAACCCGAAGACTTCGATTCCTCTCGCGACTGATTTCACTTATTTTTGTTTTTTATAGAACTTGTTGGGGGGACGGAAAATATGTTATTAATAAAAATCTTTGTCAGTCGAGATAAAATGATGGTTTTAATCATTAGAATTTATTTTTGTATATTTTGTGTATATGTTTACTGTGACAAAGATACCGACACTTTGGCACTCGTGTTTTTTGCCTCGATTCCCTCGGAGATCACAATTTTATAGACGCTACCCTATCGCTTTTGCGTGAACTTTGTATCGTGCGAGATCTTGTGAGGCTTCATATCCTCGAGCAGCATCGCTTGGCGAAATATGATCGACTATAAATTATGGTTTTTTTGAGTTACTACACTTTTTCTTCCTTCCTCGCTCTTTCCCGTTGCGTAAACAAAAAATGAGAAGAAAAATGTACACGAGGACTAATATTTAGCCTTCTCCTCTTACATATCAACTCGCTCGTGTACCGTGTGTTTTTAAAATATTTTTTTAATATTCATACGTATATACGTCGCGGCAAATGTATTAAGAGGCACTAAAGTAATAAAAAATCATAAAACCCTCGTTGACGGTTCTTCAAATGCTTTTCCAAGTAGTCAAAGCCGTGGCTGTTTGTCTTTACAATTAACAGATTTCATCGCGTGTATTATAATTTGGTGCGATTAATGTGGACTCCGCGAACTTAATTATTACAAAACATACAAATTATCACGTGTTTCATGTCCAATTCTTGAGATATTTTTTTATGGACTTTGTATTAATATACTGATAACACGTACGAAATAAAAATAGTTTTATTCTATATTTTTTCATTACGATGCGTAATCAACTCACTTTGGAGGGCATTGCAATAGTAAACAATAGTTTATAGATATAATTATTTCGACCCAGGCTCGTTCGTAGTCCAACGAGATTCCCAAATCGTCAGCTGTGGCTTCAAAATTATTGAGACCAACGCACGCCCTCGTAGGCCATTATAACGGCACATGCACCTTCTGGCATTGCCCGATATATGTATATTACATATTCGCAGGATGGAAATAATGTCTGTCGTGCAAAACGAGATGCTCTGCTTCAGCAATGCTTTATACGCTTCCATACGTGCGTGCATTTTGTGGAGGCTTTGGACACGGAGCCTCTCTGTTGGTAATGGATCTCCGCGTCAGTCGTGCCCCAAACATGAGATCTGGCACGAATCGGTCTCTCGCTCAATCCTGAAACGCGCCCAGCAACTAAATGGGATTAACGAGAATTCGAGGGAATGAGAGATTCGTATGTATGTGTATGTACAAAAAGGGAGGGAAACGAGATACGTCCATCGTTCTCGCCCAGCCATGATGCGAACACGCGGTGGCTTTCGAAGCAACAGTGATATAGATATATATAAAGCTACCCGTGCAGTTACGAGCACCAGGCTCAATTAAGATATCGGACTTTCTCGTTTTCTGGTGGGCTGGCCCCACGAAAAATCCTTCTCCCTCGCAAACTTCTCTCAACATCTACCCAATCGACGAAATTAACGCTGAATTTCGTATTTCGGACTTTCCCCCTTTCTTCATCTTTCTTTTTCTCGTTCCTTTTTCGTCCTTTTCTTAGCACGAAAGAGATGCCGCTTTTTAGCTCCTGCGGAAGACCATTCCCACAATGTCCCACGCAAAAGAATCCGCTAATGGTACCTGTCCCGGTGAATACTGATGAAAAAAATAAAATAAAAAAATAACCGCCTTCAAGGCAATCCTCAACGTTTTTTTCGCAAAATCACAAATGTTTCTTCGTTTAATTACGTGAATCCGCAAATTCTCCAAGTCCTGCCCCTCGCGAGCTCTCCGTGGTTACCACTCAGAACGATTGAGATGTCTGATAGGTTTTTTTAACGATGAAAAATGGCGTCCGGATTAACCTTACGACCGCCTTCACCAACCACGTATATATATTATGCCCATATTATTAGCGTTATACTCCGAGGCTCATTTCATCCGTCATATTTATAACCCGACTTGCCCATGGGACCAATCAAATTTATCTGCCTTCCATACATTGTTCCCATTAAACAAACTGAGACAATTTAATGCTGACGTCATTTCTCACGTGGCATTAAATGTATACATGCGATAACGAGGTTTGGGAAAAAGATTAATACAAATCTTGCCCACAGCTTATTTTCATTATCTTAGGAGCTCACGCTACTGCTCAACTTTCATTCAAGCTACGATTAATCATTATCATTCGTAGAGGGAGAGAGAGAGAGAGAGAGAGAGAGAGAGAGAGAGGCAGAATAACAGGAGATGAAAAATATTCGACCCCGCCCAAATTTACCCTCTTTTCGACTCGGTCACCCTTGCCAGAAGCTTCTTCCGGATTTTGCTTTTATTGACAAAAGCAGCCATTCTTCTTATCCCCCCTTTCTCTCTCTTGATCAGTTTATTCATCCGCTCTATTATTATGATTATTATTGTTATTATTGTTATTACACTCCAACTAGAGTAATAGTATTAATCTTCTATAAGCCGTATCCTCCTCTCCGAACAACCATCCGTGAGAAAAGCCTTCGTGAAATTCCCCTCTACGCAATATCGTCCAATAATAGTGAAGATTTGAGCGAGCCTCTGGTTAGTGTTACCACCAAAGAGGGGCGAAATAGACCGAAGGCGAAGAAAAAGTTTTCCAAGAGGATACTTAGTGACACGTCGTACATCCGCCATAATATACGACGAGAGACATCTCGGATCATCGAATTCAACCATAATGGTAGACCCCATCCAACCACAAGCCTGAACCCTAATGTATTGGCCAAAAGACTATCGTCGATATATCATCCGCGATAAAATATTTTGGCTCTTGTGTCTTCTCAAACAATATATGTATTTTCGTGGGAAAATACAATACTCGCCTGACACTTGGTCGCTTTCATTTTTTTTTTTTTTAATATTTTGTCTCTTCTCGAGCGAGAAAATCCAATGACAAATAGCCACGATTTACGTTTTAGAGGTTCTTCAAATGATAATCTTAGAGCTAGCGCAACGAAAAAAAAATCTCATGAAATTGGATACTAGACGAGTCTAAATGGCGACTTCCGGGAACATTTGCCGTTGGGGCAAACCGCGTAAATCGGCACCGAGTCAGAAGACAGAAGATCGTGCATATCTTTCTTCTTCAACTTCTTCTGACACTATGCTGATGCCGCTGAAAAACATTGCGAAAGATAAAAAAAAAAAGACAGGCTCTTGTCTGCGGCTCTCTCTGCTTCAGCTTCGTGCGCGAATCTTTCCTCCTGAGGGCCTTTCCTCCTCGAGAGAAGAATCCTTTGAGAGAAACGCGAGAATTTCTTGGTTGCGGCAACCGCTCGCCAACATCCCAGCAACGATTATTATTATCGTCGAAATGAAGTACGCGATTTGCCTCAACGCGGAAAGTACGAAACTTAAGAGAAAGAGTAAAAAGTATAGATATACAGATCGTTGGAGTGTTTTGCCACGAAGAAAGAAGATTTTAACCGTGTCGGTTGCCCCGTCTTTCTCTCTTTAACTCACAAGCAACATGGCGGCAACAATACTCGAGCTAAACGTTTCCCAGAGAGGGAAGAGCTCAATCAATGTCGGACCTTTGTCTCTCCGTGGTCAGGCCGAGTTTTACTCACTGTACATGTATACCGACGTATGTATATGTATTCGCATTTATTTTTTGCTGTTGGGTAAAGAAACTGTGGGAGAGAACGAAACAGAGAAGAAGAAGAAGAAGAAAACGCGAGGAGAATGCGGCACGAGGGAGAGAATATGGGCGAGCGAGGGATGAGAGAGGGATGAGGAAATGGGAGATAAAGGAAGAAGCTAAGAAAAAAAATACTGTGCTATAAACCAATGAGGTACTGAAAGCCGAGAGTGGCGAGCTTAGTGACTCAATCGGCCATTTCTCGTCCCTCTCCGTCTCATTACCTCTGTTTCTCTCTCTCCCTTTCTGTCTTTTTCATGGATTCTCTTTCTTCGGGACATAGTTATATCGTTCATTTCTCTCGTTGGGCAATCACAGCTTCCTTCCAACTGAGCAACGTGCTTTGCCATCAGCAGCGACACGATTTTGCTCTGCGGGACCCGGTACACTCGCGTTTCTTCTCAACGTCTTTTTTTTCTCTCCTCGATTTCTGCGATCCACGCTTCTGCGTTAACCATGAAAATCATCGAAGTATATCATTTTTTTTAAACATCGTTATCATTTCTTTGCAGAGCTTTATAAAATAATGTCATTAAAATTCTAAGCAATTTGGAGAGTCAGTATTTTCGGATTGTTTATGATGACATAGAAAAATACACCGAATTCCTCGGATATTAAAAATAAAGATCAACAAGTGGCATGCATCGAACAAGCGGATTGTTTGACGTCGATTTGCCTATCGAATCGCATACAAGTTACGTCTTTTTTTAAATAACAACAAACGTATATCTATATTTTTGTACATATGGCCGCAGGTGCTTTTGCAACACGCGTATATATACATGCACTCACAGTACAGAAGATCTGCCATATGTTTTCGCCAGGTATGAAGAGGAATATTAATACACTTTTATGCGAGAGAGAAAGAGAGATACGGAGGTGGGCGCCTGATTGGCTTGCCGTACGTTCAGCTCCATCCTACTGTTGGAGCGAGTAAGCCTGAGCATCGCAGAAAGAGCGAGAGAAGAGAAAAGTCAAGAGCGAAGGTATATCCACGCAGAGAGGGAGAGAAGATAAAACAGAAAGAAAAAGAGTGAGAGAGATGATATGGTAGCGAGAGCAGACCAAGAACTCGTGAACCAAGAACTCAAGACGTGCGTTAGTTCGTTGCTTAGCTCGCTCTTGCTCCTTCTCTCATAAATATATATATTTATATGAGCACGCACACTGTTTTGAGCATAATAATTCTCGTTGGCCTCATCTCTCCTCATTTTCTGTCCCTCTCTCTCTCTCTCCCTCATTTCTTCTTTCTCTCTTCTTCACATTGATCTTTCGTCCTAATATTTTCTCTCTTGCACGTTCTTCAACGTTCTTAGTCTCTCTGATTCTTGGTCGACGCATTCGTCGTCATCACCGTCGTCGTCATCGTCATCGTCGTACGCCAACGTCCTCCTCTCGCATTCCCTTCAACCTGTACACACGCGAACCTCCCAGTAAAACCTTATACTCTTTCTTTCTCTTTCTCTCTTTCGCGCTCATTTTGCACTGGCAAACTATAGCTCAGCTCTGCCAAGCTTTGGCAGCCGCCATCGCTACCAGCAAACATCGCTCGACTCCACCGTTCACGAGGGAGTGAGAGAAGCTAGTCTTGCCAGCCCCAGAGTGTATTTCTGTTCGTAGAATCGTGGCCGCCGTATACACGCCATTATACTTGTAATACAGTAGTGGAGCTCGCGTGAGCCTCTCGAGTGTTTAATGTTAGGTGCGTACCGCGAGCTCTTGTGCGCGACTTTATTCCCGATCGCCGAGAAAACACACGGAAAATTCAGTGAAAAAAAAAAACAGAACCGGCATTTTGTGCATATACAGTTCGCTCTTTTTCCCTTTCCTTGTTTTTTCACAGTAATGTGCTTCGCCAGTGTATCACGTTGCGTGCTCTTTTTGAATGATCCATTTTCCTCTGTTACAAAATGACTTTTATCGACTTTTCTCTCACTCTTCAAACCCCTCGTATTTTATATACTCATTCGAGGAAAAATCCTCACTCTGCGTGACTGCTCAGCCCCTTGTACACACTCTTGAGTACTACTTTTCTCGATTACTCCATTTGTCCTTCCCCCATTCCTCTCCCTCTCTCTCTTTTTTGTCTCCTCTTCTTGGACACGCACTTTTATCGATCGTTTCAACGAAACTGACAAGAGTTAATACCGCCCGCGAACATAGTGATATCACCGAAACTCCTGCTGATGTTTACTTCTCTTGCATTGCCCAGCGACTATGAAATATCGATCGGTGATTGCGAGTCAGCAGTGACGTCGTACGAAGTGAATCTTCCATTTCTGTTTCGATAAAAGTGAACAAAAGTTATTCAGGTTTAATGGGTTTTTCTTTTTGTCCTTTAATCGTTAACCTATTTATTTTTTCTACTACTCTTCGCCCGATGCCTGTTCGCACACTTTTCAGCTGTACATGCATAATAATTGGTGTGCTTACCAGGCCTTCTTAAGCTCGCATCGTACCAGCTATTGGAAGGGTTAACCGCGTGCGAGGCGAGTAAGAGAGAGAGAAAAAGCCAGTGAAACTCACACGCTTTGTACACCGCACACGAAACTCTCCTCGCATCGATCGTGAAACAGTTGTTCCTTAAACACGATGAGGCCAATAACGGGAGAGTTGTGTACCAGTGACGACCCAAAGTTCGCGTCGGTAACCCAACACTTCGTATATATATCGCTCCCAATGAACAATTGCTATTTTCCCCTCTGTATTGGCTCCTCTATTCTGGATTAAATCATTACGTTGTCGACGTGATCGTTACGCATCAGCAAAACGTAGCGTCGTCGTAGAGAATGCATCGCCTGCTTATTGAATTTCCTTGTTACCGATTAATTCCGAATCGGGCTAGTGCAACGTTGAAAATAAAAAATGAGAAATTTAAATACGAACGAGTGAACGAAACATTATATTTCATAATTTTTTATTTGAACTGAACCAGTGAATAGATCGTTGAATTGATTTTATGTTTTGGCTTCTCTTGCCGTCGGAAATAAAAGTTCTGTTTCGTAAGTTTAACTTGTTGTTTAAAAGCGAATTATTTATTGATTATGATTACGAGATCGAAGTGATTATGCGAACGATGTGTCGCGAGTTTGTCGGCGTAAAGTTTACAGAAACTGTTGTGCACTGTCGCGATCTATGTCCCGGAAGAACGAAAAGATCCACTCGACTTAATCTTCGTCGGCGTCGACGTTGCAGACTGTGATGAACAAACAAAAATAAAGAAACAAACGAAAACGTGTTGATTGTTTCAGTCGCTGAGGAGCAAAGTATGGAACAGTCGAACGGCAAAAAATAACGTGATATTTAAGAAATATCTTTGGTTATTCAGAGGCTGGAAAAGCATCGAGTTTATTAACAAACTCCGAGTTTCGAGCGACTTCGTCGTCGTCGTCAACGTCGATTCAACGGAGCGACCTCTGTGCCGCCATTACAGCCGCAAGGTGAGTCACTTTAACGACTTTCAATTGCACTCTCTGCATAACGCAATTGTGTCTCCTGGCGAGTATAACAATTCTCTCTTTCCATTTCCACTTCGAGACGTTACCGCACTCGGGTGCCAAGTTTCCACTTGAATTGGCCTCGCTGGAACGAGATTTCATGCTGTTTTTTCATCTCCATCTCCATTTGTACCGTGACTGTTCCGTTACAATCGCCACGCATTATTCTACCGCGAGCTTGTTTCATTTCTCATTCTTATAACGAAATCTGATTTTTTTCTCTGCCATTGAAACAGTTATTTCGATAGTTGGAGAGTGACAACTATTTTGATAGCCAACAGGGTTCGTGGTTGAAAAAAAAATCGATAATATTCCCAAGCAGTCAATAAATTCGATTCAATTTTCTTCATTAGGTTCTTAAAAAAGAAGAATAAACTGTCCAGAAACTCTAACTTGATAAAACCAACATCTCTATTTTTATGATACTGATTTATCATTCAGAAACGAATGCTCAAGCGGAATAATAAAAATGATAACTTTGTACTATCGTTATATTACGAAGCGGACTATCAAAATTTTCTTTTTATTTCGTTGCAATTTAATTCTTGAGATATAATTTACCGAAGTTAATGTCCTCTTGAAAATTTGCATCGAAAATTCCAACGGCTTTAGAGTACCAAGTCAAAGATTGGAAGAAAAATATGTAGCTTGCTGGATAAACAACCTCACAGTGGATACTCAACGTGTATATAAAAAAAAAAAAAAATTATATATGTGAATATATATACGACGAGATTGTCCAAGGTTTATCGCCAGAGGAACATGGATCGAGACACCATATAAATGATATTTCTTTTTAAATACCGCGAATAATGACCCCAGCACATTTATTTAAATACATACACATTTATTCACGTTAAAAAGCCTACAGTGATACAAATTTATTCGTATAATGCAACATAGTCCTTAAGATTTCATAGATATTAGACAGTTTGAGTTATTTATGATTAATACTATATAAATTAAGTCTGTAAACGTCAGTATATAGATATACATTAATACGAATGGCAAAAGCGTTTTTTTCAAACCGCATCCGATCTTCGTTAGTCTCACTCGAAAATTTCCTTGGCCTGGAACGAGGCAAGTGGAGGGAAGAGAAGGGAAGATGAAAGAAGGACAAGGAGTGAGATTGTGTGTAAAGATCCCAGTCTCTCATTAGTGATCTGAACTAATACACAGACACTGAGACGAAGAGATGGTGAGCCGAAAAAAAACAAAATGAAATAAAAGAAAAAGGGTTGATGCGAACGTTGCCATCGCAAAGAACGATAAAGGGATGGTAGATTGGGATTCTCGTTTCTATATGTGTTTGTGTATGTTCGGAGCCAACTATCAACGCGAGCAGTTCGTTTGGTTCCAGTTTTACGATCTTCTACATATACATGAGAATATATATCTATAGATCAAATATATAATAGAGATCGAGATTGTCTGTAGCCGCGACCACTCGGCCTCGTTCTGTATTATTTTGTTCATGGACTTTCTGCAGAAATATCGACCCCACCCATCATATCACCCACTCTTCTTTTATCCACTTTTTTCCCCTAGATTCGCACTCAAGATACTCAGTTCCACCTGCTCTTCAATCCGATTATTCATGAGTTTTCTTTTTCTTCTTTTTATTTTCCACCGCTATCGATTTTCCAAAAATAACTTTTGGATTAAAAATTTGATACTTTTCTGCTTGAATGGCAATTGAGATCGTTCCCGAAATTTACTCACTCAAATTTGCAATATTCCGGGTCGTTTATAATTGAATAAATTGCAGAATCTTTTCAACTGGAGACTTATATGATTTCTGCAATTACACAGACGCGAAAGGATTCAAAGAAATATATTTATTCCTCCAAATAGAAAAAAGATCATTTTTGCCAAGAATAACGATAAGGGTTATTTTAGTTTGTGGTAAAGAAAGGAGAAGGAAGAAAGAGACAGAGGAGTTGGGTTTGCATAAAGTTTATAAAATAATGCTGCTATCTAAATTATGTCGACATTCTTCCCCTTCGTGTAATTCTCCAAGCCTTTCATATACATATATACACCTGTGTCTGGAGAAAAGATGGAGGCGACCATTTTGGTTCGCGATATACTCTTTCAACCGCGAGACGTCCCCCATGTGGGTAGAGCAAGAATACAGACGAGATTTCTCCCTCCAGTTAGCTCTCACTCCTTTTCTCCGGAGGATCGTCGAACGGAATAAAATTCAGAATTTATGGAAACTCATGCTTCAAGCTTTTTTGCTCTTTCTCGAATCTTCTGGCTCACCACAACCGAGAACCGTCTCGAGCTATTTCTTCCACGTTTCTTATTTCTGATCCTCGTATATTTGCAAGCTCTGGCGAACCGGAGAAACCCTCGCGAAGGTTCTTAAACGATGGACTATGGTTAATAGCTCGAAAGGACGAAAATTAAATGATGCGAATTTATAGAAAGAAGCGAAAAGCAACAGCTCAAAGGGGATAAAACATTTTAAGGGATGAAATTAATTTCTAAAGATTTCGAGCTTGATTTCAAATTTATGAATTAATTTTTGTCGATAAATCTTTCGATAAAATAGATTAACGATCGTAGGATTTTTAAATAAATAAATAACTAAGGGAATTTTGAATCTTCTAGCATAAAATACGAAATTTTGAGTCCATGTGATAGCAAAACATGAAGAAAAAAGTGCAGGGTAAAAAAACTTAGCATCCTGCGAAGGCAAGATCAGCATGGCTGCCGTCGGACGATGGCGCGCACGTATTTTACTCCCTCCGAGTCGAGGTCTTGCCTCTTCCGTTTCTCTGCCCCGCCAAGGGGTCCGGAGACGTGACTTCAACTTCGAGGAGATCCTCGATTCGAAACGAGTATTTTTCTATCTCCGTCATTCCTTCTCTCATCGTAATTCTGTCCTTTTTTTTCCAACTCCCTCGTCGTTTTATAATCGGTCCAAAGTCCAAGCTCGTCCCAAACCGCTCCACGAATGCGGACTCGCCAAGAACGAGAAAATGAGTAAGAGAGAGAAAGAGAGAGTGAAAGAGAATTCGTGACTCCAATAAACGATGGACAGAGTCGCCATTTTTTTCTTTCTCCAACATCCATTCCATCTCGTTTTTTTCTCATCTCCCTGCATTTTGATTTTTGCCTTATCTCACGTACACTTGTACATGCAGACTCCTTTATCGCGAAGATAAATCTGCCAATAATGCTGCTCGTAGCTATATTTAAATCGCGATAAAAAGTGCGCGAGCAAAAAATCCAAGAGTTTAAATTATCCTCGAAACGGAGAACGAATTCACCAAGAATTTCATTTCCATCGACGAAATAATCCCTTCAAACCCTCTCCGTTTTTTTTTCACTCGAATAAATACACAAAAAAGGGACTTTGTAAAAGGTACAAAGTACCGAACTGTGTGCAGGCGAATTCCGCCGACTTGCAAAAGTCGTCGAGAGACCACAGTCTTCGAGACTCTCTTCAGGGTAAAAAAAAAAGTTGCTCTCTCGTTCCAAAGGTTATTACACGTACGTATTTACGAGAGATCGAAGAAAAGTGGAGATACGAGATTCCCTCTTGCATAGAATGTCTGCATATAACAAGTAAATCCCTGCGTCCTCCCTCGACTCGCTCTTTTATTTTACATATTTTTCGTTCCACCGACACTGTACGAAACCACAGCGGCTGCTTTGCACACGCGTTTCTGTCGTGATCTCTCATGCCGGGCATTTTGTAGTCACGAGGAAACGATCTCGCCAGCTTGCACATAGCCCGCGTGCATAAGTTTAAACCCGATACGAGAATGCAGCCAAGACCGAGCAAGAGCCAAGGATTTATCCGCGTCTGACAGACACAAGGGCGGATTTCACGTTGTTTCGAACTTCTCGTCGTGTCTTTTAAGACCTTTTAGGTTTTGACAAACTATATATGTACATGCGCGAATATATAGAAGCAGAAATACGTGACGCGAGAAATTCGCTCTCGGCTGGTGCATGTTCTTCCACATTCACCGGTTGCCGTATGTATTCTCGAGTTGCCATGTGGTGAAATATATATATAAATATATATATCTATTTACTTGGTACGGAGACATACGAGAGTTTTTCCTATACATATGTATAAGCAAGTACACAAGTATACATGGCACTGCAACGCTGTGTCAGCCATTTTGAATTCCTACACACCACTAGAAGGTTTCTCGTCGTCGGCAACCTCTGTTCGGCAGGGCCGCGCCTTCCCGAGGATATAGAGAAAGAACGAGCGAGCGCGGGTGTATCCCACCGGCTGTCCTCTTTCGATCTCGGTCGTTTCCTTTTCTTTCACATTTCTTTCTTATTCTTCATTGAAAATCCTGAACGCGCACTCCTTTGGCCAATATTGTTGATAGTTGATGTCGCAGTATCTCGGGAGCGACACATGGATCGGGTTTTACGTTCCATTCTGTGACAAATCCATGTGGGCAGCTATGCAAACAAAAACATTCTTGTTTACGAATATTGTTGCAGAAGGTTTCATGTTTCCGTGAAGATTCAGAGAGGTCCGGGGAAATACTTTTTTTTTCTTTCAAGAATTGTCTCACAATCAGTTTTTTGTGTTGATAGATCAGCACGAACCAGACATCTTGTTTTTGTATTGGAATCAAGTTTGGGAAAACATAGAGAAAATGTTTAAATAGGGAGCAACCAAAGTTTGCAGTTATTTTTTCTCGATCTCTCCGTACAAGAATTATTTTCGAAAAGCCATTCGATTTTACCGATCTATCATTTTACTTGCTTCTCGATGAACTTGGAAAGTCAAGTCAAGGTAAAAAATCAGGACCAAGGAGAAAATATTGAAAGATTTTTCATGGAATGTCCGGGTACAAGAAAAAAATAACGTTTCCGGGCTTTCTATATGCAAAAACAAGTTGCTTGTCATCCTGAAATGTTTTACGAGGCAACATCGTGAAGCCAAACATGTTATTAGATGAATTTGTACGTCCCTCTGAAGTTATATGGATTTATGGCCTTTTGATCAATCTGTTTGAGTGAAAAGAAATCGAATTTAAAATGCTGGTTCAAAATAGCACAAACTCATTTATGCATGCATGTGGATAAATTGTTCCTGGCAAAAGAACACTCCGAAGTACGATTGCATCAAAGCAATTTCTTTGTATGTTCCTAAAGCTATGAATATTATTAGGCAAAACGTATTTCTGTGTTGTTCGTGATAGCTCTCGTGATATTATCTGGCATATGGAATCACCGGTATTAGCTGAACGTACCGGTGGTAGGCATTTACTGTTGTTATGCTGCTATACATATAGCAACATGGACGAGAGAGACAGAACATGATCCTCGATCCAGTCGGAGAGAGACTGTCAAGGTATTGGCGGTACGGACTAAGAATTTCCGATAATTGGACTCGAAATAAACGCTCATGCAATTCAGTACAGCGAAGCTAGTTTTGTCTGCATTCATTTATATATTTATAATCATTGCTCAGAGTCACAAGGACGTATTTATCTTAATTTGACGTATAAGTCTCTATAGGAACGAAGACCTTTAACGTTTGAATTCTCGATATGGTTTAGAAACCAATCCGCTTGCTGAGTCGATTGAGTAACGACGCTACCAACAACAATTTGTAGCGAATATGTCGAACGTAGAATTGTCTCTCCATTCATAATAGTACAGTCTGTAAAATTGCATACGTGCAATGCTACAAACTCCAGATCGAACATCTATCGACCCCGTCAACCAGTCCCAAGCCATTTGTTTCTACGATTCCTCTTTTTTTGTCTACTTTTTTCTCTACGACGTTTCAGCGAATATTCTTTCTTCCACGATAGTAACCAGCACAATAACGACTGTTGAATCAATAAAAGACTCACGACCTGCACTTTCCACGACCTTCGATTTTCTCAGGGTTTATGAACCTCCGGGACTAGTCCCTCTTCAAAAGAGCCATTATTGGAGGAAAAAAAAAAATGTACGATTTTCCTACGAAGAGCATTCGATGAAATAGACCGGTGCAACCTTGGAAACAAAAGCGTTGCCCTGCTCCGACCTTCAGATCGAAAATAAAACAGACCGTAATCTTAGCCGCCATTACAATGGAATTTACCCAATTTTTAGCTTCAATTTCGATCCCAGTTTTCTATTCTTGCACATTTTTTTCAACTCACTCTTTAAAATGGCTCGGTGTGTTAAAAGACCTCTTAAATTCATGAAGTAAGAGTTCAATGAACTCTCTCGGTCCACTTGACTTCTTAAATATTCGAGACTCAAAAAACTGGTTGCGGTTACATGCACGAGAATTTTTTCACATTGAGTACATTGAGGCCGGTCCATAGCATAATAAATCTGAAGAGTAATGAACCGAAGAGTAATAATAACTCTTGAAAATCAAGTGCGTTGATTTTAATCAAATAACCGAGTCTTTTAAAAGCAGCTCGAGTTTAATAAACTCTATGGAAATTTTATCCACCATAACTTTTTTTCTGGCTCAATAAAATCATCTGAAGCTGGTAACAATTAAAATCAGATTTTTCAATAACGAAACAACAAAAACAAAGTCGATCAAACGTTTTTTTCTCTTCCCACCAGACTTCTTCAATTTTTATATCGACAATTTCGCTGTTACGTCGCCGGGCAACTCTTCTCTTTGACATTCAAAAAGATCGACCGTTTTAACGACTCTACCCACTTTTAAAAGTCTGTACGAGGACTCACAATAAAACAAAAAGAAAACTGCAGGTATGACTTGTCGAGACCTCCAGCTTCGAGGTACCTGCTTGTTGGTCCGCTTGCCCAGGTTCTACCGATGTAACTAATTATCCCATTGGCCGTCGTTTATGGAGATGCGTGCCGTGCTCATCGAACATGCAACAAGCAGCGCCAATCGACTCTTTTCGAATTAACCCTCGCCTTGGGTTTGTATTATATTCCCAATGCCTACATGAACCATCCGCACCAACCTTCTGGTTCAAGCTTTCGTTATTCTTCTCATTATTATTCTTATTATTATTATGCCTAGACGGTCATAATCCTTGCATGCCAGCCGCACGGCTAAGACGTTAATAAACCACGCTTAGCTGTGACACTTGGAAAGTTATCGATCTGCAAATGTGTATCCGATCTCATTAAAAATTAAAGAAAAATAATACACTTTGATTTACACATTTTCTATCTTCGTAAATCGAATAAAAATGCATTTCTAAATGTTTTTCTTTAGAAAGAAAGAAATTTTAGAAAGAACACATTGTCTTGGTACTCTTTGAGGAGACCCGCGAGAAGAATCACATAATATTTATCTAATGCAATCTCGAATGACGTAACTTGTCAGTTTCTTTTGTTTAGGTCAGAAGTGTCCCTCAAATTTATGACATCAGGCGTTTCTTTCTTTCGTGTTAACTTTCTCATTTCTTTTCTGCCTACGCTCGACTTTCTCTCTCTCTCTCTCTCTTGAAAGAAACAACTTTTCATCTTGCACAACGCTAGTCACCCTCTTATTTATACACCCCTTTTCTTATGACTCCAAAGGCATAACAAACCTCTCTTTTATTTCTGCGTGGTCAGAACTTTATATGTTTCTATTATTCATATAAATGTGAACTCAGGAAACGATACTTGTTCACGCAACTTCAGCTCGATTCTCTTATGTGCAATCGGATGAGGGGAAAAATTGTTTTGCAACCCTCCCAGTTTTTGGACTCTTCGTGTCCAAGGATTTAATCTCGAAATGGATACTGACGAATTTATTACTTTTATCTGTATTTAGATCCAAACTATTATCAATTTTTATTGCTCTTTTCGAGACTCGAAATTCTGTGTAAAACAATCCATTTTTTTCATTTTAATTGGGAATAAGTTGCTCTTGGTTATCATGTGTGTATTTTTTTTTTTGCGATTTATAATTGTTCCTGGTGAACCGGTAATTTCTACCTAAGAAACCTTTGAAGTTCTTTCCATTTTGTTGTTTTATGGAAATGTAAGATTTTATGCAGCGAAAACGATAAAAGTCATCCAGGATTTATGCTCGGATACATAGTGTTGTGGAATATAATACGTTCGTAAAACTGTCGATTTTGTTCTTGCTGTTCTGAAATTTTCGTACCGACCGACGGTCTCACGTCAGAGTTCTTCATCGCCCCTCAAGCACGAGAAACTACTTTAGCCACTGGTTTTAGTCGTTTGGTCACAGATGGTGCGACGCTCGATCTCGTTATAGCATCGTCGTTTGGATCGGCCTTTTACCGAGCACAGACTGAGACCTCCCTTTTATAGAGACGAGCAAAAAATCAGCCCTAGAAAAAAAAATACATTCGATTTTTTTTCTTTTCAACCTCGATGTAACCAAATGAAATAATTAAGCAAATGTTCGAAATAAATTAGCGAGTAACGAGAATAATTGAGAAATTTAAATGTTTTGGAATTCCATTGATTCAAAAAATTAATGTTTAAAAAAATTAATAATATTTTAAAAAATGGAAAAATTAAAATAAATTGGAATCTGAAAACTTGGTGAGGTCAACATTTCACAAAATCAGTTGCTTTGGATGAACTCAGAACAAAAGAGAGAGATTTGAAAAAAAATATAAACAGTGGCTCATTTGCTGTAGAATGTCCCATATTTGACTTGGCATCATTCGAGCGTTTAATGAACGTTTCTAAAAAGAAATGTTATCTCAAATCAAACTCTCGGCTTTTTGTATTCGCTCCTTCATTAACGTTTCTTTTTTCATCGTATAATCCTTCGTCACCCCTCGCGAGGTGTTTGAAGTAAAAAGAAAATTGAGCTCTCTGCCCCATCTCGTTTTCTGGCCATTATTTATAACTACGAAAGGAAAACTTTCTTTACTCCCGCCCATGGCGTGAGGTAACTTCGAGAAAAAGAAAACTCAAGCTGGTCGAGTCGAATCTGATGGAGAAAAGCAGAAGGAAGCTCCACCCCGAGCATCTTTGGCCTTTTCCATCCTCTCACGACCCCTTCGAGCGACCCCCAACAAGCTTCGCCACGCAACCTTCCATTATTCTTAAACATAGATATATAGATTGTGGGCAAAATCCTCCCCTGGGTTTTTTTGGAATGGCGCGTACGTGCCCGACATACCACTCCCGACTCGTTGGCTGTTTACCAAAAATATTTCTTTTTCCTCCACCTCCAGACTCCGTCAAAGCTTTCAGTTTTCCTCAGCACCCCAGGCACCAATGTTTTTTTCTCTCTCATTCCCCTCACTTTTTTCTCTCTCCCAACGCTTGCTTATCTCAGATTGGACCCCAACATTACGAGAGTTTTTCTTTATATCACGAAAAAAAGAAGAAAAAAAACACATTTTCCCGATGAAATATGTATGGCTTTGCCCAGACTTCGGCCGACTTGCGTCATGCTTTCGAGAAAATGAATTCCCGAAAAATTTTCCATGGCCAAACCTCGAATGCTACGATATAGATATCGAATTTAATCAGTGAAAGGAAACATTTACTGCAGAAGAAAAAATATTCTGTCCGGTGGATCGAAAAATACACTTGAATTTTTTCAGAATATCTTACAAATTTGTAGACTGTTCCATTAGCTGAACGATTCATTTGATTGTTTTTCGCAATGTTCAATTTTTTACGTCAAATGTATAGTTTTCCCATGTTCTGATGGCATATCAAAAAAACTTTTCCCAATCCTCCCTCCAGGGAATCCCTGTCGAGCGAACAAGAAGGAACTGAGTGAAATTTTCTTTCTCGTTTCAACGACTTTAAGGACGATGCAGAAAAGCTGTGCTTATAGTTTTTGCTACGTCGTCCTTCGGCATTCAAACGAGGCACAGTGCTAAACTATCAAAGACATCATACACCACTCGCGTTATGTATATAACCAGCGACGAACGATCGTGCAACAAGTGTGAAAGAACGTTATTGCCCTATTTCACGACTATTCCGCTCGTAGAGTGCGACGTAAAAAGTTAATCGACCCGGTTAGCGCGAGATAGGTACAGCCGACCATCAGTTTTGTCGACCCTTGCTTTTTTCACATCTCTCTTAACTCCACCACATAACAAACCATGTTCAACGTGTGTGGTTATGTTTTGAGTTCTCTAATAACGCAATTGAACTTGAAGCTTTAACTGTAAAGAAAAACTTCTCTCCATACACGTGAAGCTTCAGTTATTTTATTTTAATTACTCGCTCAACGCTCAGATATGTGGCATTTTTATTTCTCATGACTGAGTGGACGTAAAAAACTTTACGAGTGATTTTTATGAAAAATTTAAGAAATAAAATAATCATCTTGGTATTTATCGTGATTTTTAGTAATTATAAAACGTTTTTAATTCAGGATCCATTTTTCGGTAAACGCAAATTCATTTTAATTCAATTATTACATTATGAAACAATGTGTTACGATGCAAAATTAGGTTGAATTGTTATTCTGGTGATTCGAGAATAATTTACAATTAACACCTGATTCTTGCGTTAGAATTTTCATTTGTTTCTGATTGAAAAAAAAGAAAATAAACAAATATTTTCATCGATAACGTCGATACTTGGAATTTACTGTGCAGCGTCTTGAGCGAAATATATTTGAACCAGAAATACGGGACAGGGTGGTCCGAGAACTGTCATAGTTCAGAGCCTGACAAGTTTATCTATTAATAGGTTTGCCTTATAGTTGGATGGTTGGCAAGAGAAATGGCTCGGAGGAATTTTGAGTGTGAGCCAGAAGTCTGAGAGCTTTTTTTTTTAACCAAAACGGTCATTTTCCCTTTTTGTCCGAGAGTGGAATGAGTCACAATGGCAAAGGGTGTTGGTTAATCTCACATTTAAGTGGAGCTGGAGTAGGGTTTGAGTGTAGCTGATGAATACATTTGATTCATACATATTTTTACTTGACGGGGTGTATGTTTCAAGAGCCCCTTTTCACGTCCTCGTAACTTCCATCCCTTTGACGCTGGCCATTTGCAAGTTATTGGTAAATGGACGATTTCATTTTTTTTTAATGGGAAAGAAAAATTAGTGACGTTACTGAGAGAAAATGATGAAAGTTTTCTTGAATGGAACACGAAATTTCATCCCTAACTATTTATACATTCAAACAATTTCCGAAAGCACATGAAAGGTTCTTGAGAAAATGCAAAAGCCCGTCGGGGCTCATGGCGAAAAGAGAGATAGAGAGAGAATGAAGACGACCGAGAAGCGACGATATAACAGGAGGGAGTTGAAACTCATTAAGTTAAATTGTCTCTCAGGATGAGCTCCCTTAATGACTTGGACTCTCCTTCCATCCTTTTCCCTCTCGATCTGTCTCTCTTTACAATCGAGAAGAGATCCTGCGATTCTCTCATCTTCTCATAGCTCGATGCTGCCTTCGTTCCTCATCCTCCATTCGCTAAATCTCGTCTTTTAATGTTTCTGAACCGATAGCTTTAACTTCATTTACATTTAACAGATAAAATACCTAACTCGCCCACTCATCTCAAAGTTTCATTAAGAAATCTGTACATTTATTTTTCTTCCCATCAATTTTTCGGTTCCTCACGACGTGAATTATCAAATTTCATCATTGTATTCACGCAATCCCGTTGCTTCGATCATGAAAAATGTCTCTAAATTTCTATCAGCATAATAACTTATTTTGCGATTGAAAAAGAAGCGATTTCACTTATTTATATAATTCCAAGTCGCCTCATTTCCTTCGTCAATTATTTTCAATAATATTTATTTAAATAACACATTATTTATGGTCCAGAAATCCCCACCGGTTGAAACTCCGAGTTTTTGATTCCTTTCAAAATCTCATAATTTCTCAAAAAGTTTTGAACAAAGTTTAAATTTCCTTGTAAAACGCTTCAGAACACGTATTTGCTGGGAGATGAGAATAAGGTGGCTGTGTACAGCGATAGGATCCTGGTGATGAGATTGGCAGGAGTAGGAAAAGGTGGGGGATATGTTGATAGAGTTGGAAAGCAAGATGGGGTGTGGCAAGAAGGGTACGTTCTGCTATAGCAAGAGTACATCGACGTCGAGGGGTGAAGGGCGTTCTCTAAATATGCTAATACCTTCATCGTGAGGTAATGAGTTCCTTCGAGCTTGACTTGTTGTAGGAAACCTGTCTATACATATATACATGTGTATTCGCAATTTGATCCACCGTCGGACTACTATGCATACATATTCGCAAGCTATAAACACAAGTCAGATCGTTGTATACAACGTGAATGACGAGATGCATACTAGAAGCTTCATTTCCTTGTCTCTCTCTCCCTCTCTCTCTCTCTTCGCCCTTTCCTCTACCTCTGTGCTTTCTTCTCCATCTTTCTTATACTCCAATCTTACTTTTCAATACCCTCTAAAACCTCCGGACCCGGATGCCAACATTTTCGTCGCCAAGGGGAGCTAAACCTCCAACAAACTCCGCCGACGATAGGGTGTGAACTGTTGGATTTTAAGCCTTGAAACTCTCTCAATTATTGCTCAATCGAATTGTTATGGAATTTAATTATTGGAAAACACATTTTAATGATCGAAAACAATGGGAAACAATTGCGTTTGATTGTGTTTCTTTTGTGGAACGTTGGATGAAGAATGGTTTTTAAAATTTGGCATAAATGATGATAAATTGATAGGAATTTGTTCGTTGAACGTTTCGAATTCACTTATTTTTTGATTTGCTTTGAATCTATCAACTTGATTATTTCAACCAAAGATCACGATACCTTAAATACAAAGTGAAGCTGAGAAAATTGTAGAAATATTAGAAAAACCGTTGTATGATATTCTGAGAAGGGAAAATAACGATGGAGGATGTTATGGGAGGAGGATTATGATGAATAAATACGACAGGGTGCCCAGCTGGCACAAAAATCAACTTCTATTAATGGAGTTTGAGTTTTTTTCGGAAGAATAACAATAAGGCACATAATCCTAAATTCTGGATGGCACATGCTGCAGAAATGCGTTGGCTACGGTTGAAAATGTATGGGAAACGAAAGCGTAGCTTCAGGCACATAAATGTTAAGTTAAAAAACGTTTATCTAGGAAAGCGCGGCAAAAAAGTTAATCCAGGAACACGAAGCGAGGCAGGCTGGATTTTCCATCCCCTCAGGTCAATCTCTTTCGTAATTTCCGCACATTCAACATTCTAGCTCTCTCACTATGGCGTCAACCATCATCCCCTCGTCGATATCCCCCATTGCCATTGCATCCAAAAGCTGTCCTCAAATTCTCTCTTCTCTTCTATTTCCCAAGTCCTGTTTCGTCCTCTCTCCCTCTCCCATTTCCCTTTCAACCCAAGGCTGACGAGTCGTTCATCACATTTTCAATTTCCACCACGTTTCCCGTTTCCTGCTGCTCAGGCTCTGTGGCTTCCTCTTTTAGATCGAGATTCTCTCCCTTCTCCCTCTTGCTCTCTCTCGCTTTTACACTCTCCTCTTTTTGTCGGAACAACGTACCATCGTTGGTCCTACCGATCCGACACACATCCAATGAGCCTCTTTCGACTCCGGTTGCTGTGGGAACTCGTTTGCCAGTTTTCACAGCCGCTCCTTTTTCCCTTCTGGACATGGTGTTTCATACAAAATGACTGATGTCTTTCAAAGATCTCTGATTAGGCTTCAAAAAAATGGAGTTTTCATCTGAAAGAGAAACGATATTTAAAGAACAAGAATTCTTGTTGTAAACATGACGAACGATTGATGTTCAAAAAAAATTTCGTATTCACGTTGCAGCAAAATGATGATAAATAATTGTTTCTTTACGATGTGCTTGACGCTAAATTATTCATCATTTGTTTCTCGTAAAATGAATTTAAACTCTGTTTTTCATTCGTACGAACTACTCATCCGGGAAGCAAAAGAGTCAATGATATGTATTTAAGAAGAAAAAAAAAATGAAATAAAAAATATACAGTGAATCAAAACTAGACCAGACCATTTTATGGGCCATCAAATTACGTCGACCACCCCATAAAATACTTAAGGGGGCTTCCGTGTAATACTCTCGCTCACCGCACTCGAAGGTTGATGGTTAGCTTCTGGTGGCCGTTCGTGTGGCTCAAGATCGAGGATATGACTTTTCTCACCGACGAGAATGCAATTGTTCGTCAGAATTTTATACGATCCTGATTATCTTATGTCCCAATTTGTAAAGCAAGTTATCGTCACGACCATCGTGACGTTCCCTGAAAAGATGAAAACGAATTATTCATTTCTGTCAACGACAATTTCTCAAAATTATTGAAAATCGATCGATCGAATAATTTTGATAAATTTTTTTCGCGATTTTCGGCTTTGATCAAAGTTCGATATTACATGCGCCACAGTGTCGACACACATAATGAGTTGTCGATCTAGAACTCGAGCACCTAAATACCATTTGCGGAGTGTAAAGTGGAAAATACGACAAAGATGACGTCGTCGAGTTGGGCCAACCGCGAGTCATAAGCACGCGCGCGAAACCACTCGTCGTTAATATTGCGCGACGAGAATAAACGTCGGTCATAATTCAATATTATAATTAAAGCCTCGTAACCATCCAGCTTTATTGTGCCAATTAATACGCGTCGTTAAAGTAATTGCTGGTGTTAGCTCTGTTTGGAGTCTTCGTCTATCGTGACTCGTAGACACTATATGCTCGCACTTTATTGTACATAAATATTTATATTTATATATATTTATTCATGTAACATACGAAGAGATGACTCTCTGATTTGTTGCTCTTCTATATATATGTCGTCAGTTTTTGCCTCCGACTAGACTTCATTCAACTCGATGCATATGTTTTGTGAACGAACAGTAGGTTAAATGAGCTCGACTCGCGAAATTTCTGGCGACGATTTCATACCTCGTATTTCAATCTCTTGTCTACGAGAATAATTATTAGCGCTATCCTGGTGGTCGCTAATTCACGATTATAAATTGCTAGCAATCTGAAAATTTCATAAAAAAACATTAAAGACTATAATGTTGCGGCTTCATAGAGTTTTTTTTTGCATTTTAAGTAACGTTGTACAATTTTGAGCCTAAGGAATGAATTTTTGAGACTAAAATAATATTCCTCGCGAACACAACTACTTTTTACCAGTTTTGTTATTTATTTTTACGTCATATTTTGGTTCATGAAATTTATGGCCATGTTACAACTTAACTAATGAAATTAAAAGTACCATAAGTAAATTAAAAACGAAGACAGCGCTTTTCTTCGAGTCTCCTGGCTCATGATTTATGACACTTTATTCGGATGTGCTTCTTTCTATCTAATATGCCGAGTATATATACGAAGCCGCCTCGACACGTCGGCCATATAACCCAAGTGTAGAGTTTTTTTTTCTTACGTTTTCTTCTCGTATCCTGTATCGCGGGGAGGTATTCAACGGGAGAGTCAAACACGACACGTCGGTCATTTCGATCGAGGCTTGGAGGAGCGCGTGTCCGGGACCACCCATTCGCAAGCCATATTAGAATCCTTCACGTCGTTTTCGTACGCGTATTCTCTCATCCTCCATTCTTTATGTTGCAAATCTTTGCGGTAGCACGGATTCGATATTCAAATAAGAAATAAGCAAATACAATAATAGAATAAAATGATATTATCGATTATTTTTTCCGACAAAGATCTGGAAGATCTTTTTCGCAATAATCAGCTTGCACTGCCGTTTATGACGTTTTTTTTTTTCAAAATCGGCCACAAAGATGTCGTTTTTCATAATGCAAAGAAAGATCTAATGATTTTATTTAATTAGCGACAAAGTTTTTGGTTTTTACACACAATTTTTAAATTCGTTTTATTCTTTTTCAATGTGCAATCTTTTTTCCTGTATTTTTTTTTTTACTTCTCCCCTCTGACTTTTTTGCGCTCTCGACAACCTCTATCACGGTTTTACTGTGTGTGAGTATATATGTGATCATTTAAATGCTGCTAATTGGCCATAAAAGCCCTGTGCTGAAGACCCTTAAGTTTGCGCTCGCACACTCGCATAGATAAATCAAGTTGTTCGTGTAAACTCTATAAAACCATAACGTGCGTGCGTCGAAAACGACACTGTGATTCTCATTACCGCATCCGGAGCTGCATAAAACAACAACAAAAAAATAATAAAAACAATAAAAATTAGTGAGTCACGATATAAACTATTTGAATGTGTATCAAAATGAAATATAAATATCTTGCGATAGAATCCTTAAAATCTTGAATATTTTGTCAATATTGTTTAACGGAGTCACATTTTACGGAAATTAATGTCAATTTTATACTAATTCACATATTTTCAAGGCCTCGGTCGAAATAATTTGTGAATAGGAAATGAGTGGGAAAAGTTGTCGATGAGATATTTAAAGGGAAATCCTGTGATAATCCCTTTAAAGAATCGTAAATTTATTCGACAATTTAGGGGTGTAATGTGGGTGCCCTTGAATCAGAATATTCGCTCATCGAGTGAACTCGGATCGAGTACCTGTTTCACAACTGGGTTATATTCCATTATATTGGTACGCATCGTTTACAAAATTTTCAACCCCCTGATGTTTTCAAGCTTTGGTTATGCTCTTCCGCGAGAGAAAAAGAGGGATCGAGCGGCAGAGAGACAGAGAGGAGAAACGAGCTGCCGCGCGAGCAGTGGCAAATATATTATACCTCTCGTAAAATTAAGTTTTTACGATCATTTTATGGACGCTCGGCGGCCGTCGATCCTCTCGAGCACGTTGCGTTCACTCTCTCGTGGCTGCGGTGGCTGCAACGGGCACCCGCGTGATACGGGGCACACGCGGGCCCCGACGATATGCTTTTCTAGACCTCGTACTACGTATCCATCTGGCCAAAAGGCCCACTCGCTCATTTTTCAAATGTTTCTTTCTGTAAACTTTCGCGATTTTTATTTATCTGTTGCTTTTGTCAACATTTTCTCGGCCCTTGTAATCTGCTTTCTAAATAAATTATCGTAAAAGCCACAGAAACAAAAAGACAATACAAAACTCTTGGAACTATTATGGAAATGAAAATTTCAAGTTCATTTAAAATCAAATACAATTGGATTTGTTCAAATTGAACTCAAAAATCTAAGAATACTGTCCAAAAAGACAAAAATATATCCAGAAATTCGGCGTACATGCCAAGTCTTATTTTTTCATATACTTATACAAAACATTACGAAAAAAATGAACTTTTACCCGAAACAAATAATCGATGAAAAATCACAGTATTAACGATAATGACAAATTGGAATTTTTGTGATTTATTTTCTGAGCAGGATACAAATTTTTATGTAAATTTAATAAAGTTTTCTGTATTTTACTGAAAAGATGCAATTTTATACTCTCCGTGCGATGAACAGTTTAAAATGAACGTAAAGCAATTCATCTTGAAGGTCGTATTGTAACGTGTTATACGTTGATAATTACCTTACAACTAATACTGTGTATGACTGGAAAATTTTATACTACATACTTGAGTTTTTGCATGTTTTGAAGCTAAAAAAAAAAAAAACTTTTAATAACAAGAAATACAATGTGTACATTTGTCCCTGCGTGCCGCAATATAATGGCAATTTTATTTTGTAATCATTTTCGTGTACGTGCTCTATTTTTCATTGTTGCTTTACTTACTGCATTAACAAGCTTGTATAAAAGTTCTTAGTTTTCATTCTGTTTCTTATCAACATTTCTTTATGGACTTATTAAATTTTCATACATTTTTATTCACTTATCCTTCGAACCTCGGTTCAGATATGAACTTTCCTACTTTTATAAACGAGTCTTATTCCTCTTTGCTACCCTTATCACCCTTGCTTTATGGAAATATCAAATTTTTGTATACTCTCATACGCTCATACGTAGAATCCGGTTACGCTTCACTCACTGTTTTCACAGACTGTTTTTCAACCACTCTGGCTATTATAGCTCTTCTCAAAGTAATATTACAATAATGATACACCACACACGTGGAATATTCAACACACTGGTAAATTACACCTACCTTGCTATTATGTTTGAATATCAAGTCCAACAGACGCCATAAAACTCTTCCACTTTGAAATATAATTGCATGGCAGACGAGTGAATCATTAATTAGTCTGTTACTGATGTACACGTTCATATTAAATTCAATGTGCTTCGATGAACCAGGAAAAATCACGACACAAAACGTTCATCATAATTTTCAAGGATTTTTTTCACAATTTAGATGAAAAGATAAGACGCACTTCAGAGTTAAGCTCCAACGAGATTTCAGGTTGATTCGAGATGAGATTGCAAAGAATAAATAATTTTTGAATATATTCTCCAAGTACTTTTTTCAATAAAAATAGAATATTTAAAAAGATATAATTTGTCTTAACGATGAATAACAGGAAATTCATCGATCATTATGAATTTTACACTTTTGTATGCAACACTTGCATTTTCGACTTGATATTTTATCTTTCTATCACTTCGACATCCGTCAGAACGTACACGTATGAACTGCACAAAGATCCAAATACAAGTGCGACGTTGAGCTGCACGACACATTAACTTGAAAGTTACGTTTTGACTTTCACTTTGTCAAAAAAAAAAATTCAGAAGAAATTTCACCTCAAGAATTTAGGTCACCGGTAAACTCTCGATATAACGGGACCGAGGGTGCAAAACCTTTCTCACGTCCCTTTTATATTCGGCATAAACCCTTGGTTTCCTTTCGAATTTCTACCCTTTTTTTTCATATGCTTTTTCATTCGGGCTTCGACTCAAAGTTTCTCCTCTCATGTTTTCTCTTCCGTTCTTTTCTTTTTTCCTCTCGTCTCTTCCTCACTATTTTTCCTTGCTTCTCTTGGGTCCTTTATCGCAAAGCAAAATCTTATGCGGACGAGACCTGAGCTTCCATTTTCAGAGGGTAACATATATTATTTTAGTTGAATTATTTATAGAACGCTCGCTCCTCGCCGACGAGATAAGTCAAGGAGGAAATTCTGCTATCGGTTCACCTTCTCTGCTTTTTGTTCGTTTTATTAGTTGCAGTGAAATAAATGAATAATACATCGCAGCATTATTAAAAACATGAGAACCGTGAAAAACATTTGCTACATATTTATTTTCATTCTACGCCGTTGATTTTTTAACAGCAAATATTTAGCTCATTATTATTTTGTTATATCATTGAAAATAAGTCCATTCTACTAACATGAAATAATGCGCAAATCAGTAATACGTTATATCAGTTACTTTTAATCAAAAATAAATGAGGAAGAAAGTTCCCTAATCAAATATTTATCTTCCTTTGAACAAATTCCAAGACAAAAATGCCTGAAAATGTGCGTCATTTTTTTTTCCTCACAAGCGAGGTGACTCGCTTGAAATTGCTTCTTGGCGATAAGCTTTTCGTAATGGTGTCTAGAAAGTCTCGGAGCGATAAGAAGAGCAGAATACACGTACGAAAACACACGAGCACCGTTATCGACCGATATTTCGGTACAGAGCGAGTACATGGGCGAGGGGGAGGGGACTGGCTTCTGCTGAGTTTTCAAGGCATCTGGATATTTCGGGTTTGAGAAGGCGTGGCTTCTCTCGATTCGAAGTTCTCTGCACTTTCTCATTTTAGAATGAAACTATCGCGTGTTTCTTCGCATGGCTACTCTTACCAACTCATCTCCATACAGCACTTTACGAAATATAAAATATAGACATTTATCTATATTCACAATATTTTATTGTGACTGAAACCCAAAGATTCCCATTTACGAAATGACAGTCTTCGTTCATCGCGATTGATAAATTAACCACGCTTCGTAAATTCCTTTTTTTCACCCTCAGCAGTCAACCCGCTGATCTCGTTCGGTCGACGCTTTTCCCTGCGACTCAAAATCTTCTCATCTTCGTTCTTTATTCCTCGTCATCCCTTTTCCATAAATTGCACGTTCCAGCAGTGCGCCAAAAAAAATGGAGTTAACGAAATTGAACTCTTACGATAACTTTGCGCTCTCGATCTTTCGAAAATGATTCGTTTCATTGCAAATATATTTTCGGAAGATTAAATCATTTTGAAAAACTGAAAATTCGTTCTATTTTGAGCTACCCTCAAATGTTGTTACATTAAAAAAGTTTTGATTAAAAATTTAGACAATTTTAATTAAACCGTTAACGGATGATGTATTCATTTCGTCGACTGGAATTTTATGCGCGTAAAATTTCGGTACTACCGTGAAATTATGACCAACGCGAAATGTTCCATATATACAAATTGTATAACAAAATCCTCAAGCATGCGAGGCATCTTTGACTCACCATAGACACAGATATGTACAAGATGTCGACGACATCGTCTGTATAATGCAACCGAAATACCAGGGTCCTTGACGATGAAACTTCATGGACGATTCCAATGTTCTCATGGACGACTCTCGCCGTTTCTCATTGTCCCTCTTGTGCCCTTCAAGCGTCTCTCCTTCGCAATATATATAACATCTTTATCCGAGTATTTCTTCATCTTATTCTTTATTTTTTTCTCTCTCATGGCATTATAGCAGCAACTGCCGCCCAGCGAAATAAGCTTATTGCCAACACGCGCCTGCCCATATCTCCACACTTCCAGCTGCTCCTCTATTTCCAGGAGCAACTTCTGGCCTTTCGTGGACAGGCAAAAGTTACAATGCTCTTTGGATTGCGCCGGCGAATACAAACGACTATTTCTTTTTTCTTTCATTATTCTTTCGATCTCCCTCTCATTTTATTCGGCTCTGGAGGCAATGGAGCTGCATGAGAGAATAAGAAAAGGAAATTGCTCTTCCCTAATAGTATACGTGTATATCTTCCCTCTTGTGTATTCTTCTCATAATTCCCTCATCTTGGAACAGCAGCCTCTCGAGGGGTAAAATGAGAAGAGAAAAAAAAATTACGAGAGCAGAGCTTGTTGTATTCATGAAAAAGGTGGCTGCTGTAAAAAATCACTGCGAACGAAGTATGTGAAGCCTCGATACAAAGTTTGGTCGGATTTTTTTGTACGAAGACATTTTTTCGAACGAAATATTGTTTCCAAATACGAAGTTAAATTATCAAAAGATACAACAGTGTTCGTATAACGATGTTGAAGTTTACAGAATTAAATGCAGACGGAAGCATTTTTAAATAACTTCCATATTTATTCATTGCCCCCAAGATAAAAGGTCAGAATGACACGAAGGGGAAAAATCTGTGTTGAAGCAATGGACGTAAAAAAAGCGTTGGGAAAATCCTAACTCTGCAGTTCGAGACACGTCCCTATGCTAAATTCCGCATACCAGATTACTTTTTTCGTCAATTCCTGTTTACAACATTCCCTATCGGAGCCATCAGGCTTTGCCGAATATTTATTATCATAAAGAGTAAAAAAGCTTTCTATATTCAAGCCAAAGGGGGCTGAGAAGGGGTTGAAAATTATTTGCCAAGGGGTAGAAAAGCGAGCAAAGGGCAAATGTCTGCAGGCTCTTGCTCTAGAAAAGATCTGGCAAGATGGTGGTGTGTTCGTGTATCATCTAGGGCGATTTCGTGAGCTAGTGAATTTCTGGAACCACTTAAAAGTTGGAGACGAGCTATTCGGCCAAGTCGTGTGTCTCGTGTACATTTTTCTCCCTCTTTCTCTCTCTCTCTCTCTCTATCTATTTCTTTTTCTTTCTCCCTTTTAGCCTCTCTCGCTTTAACTCACTGGTTTCTATCTCATTTTCTCTTCCCTTCATCTTCCTACAGTATCCCACTGCCATATTGAACGCACACAGTCACATCGTTGGCGCACGGCTCTAGAATTGCTGGCCTTTCATTGGTCCTTCTGCCGTAGACGTTGAACGGCAGGGACGAAGGGGGCGTCGTTCATCGCGGCCTGAGTGCCGAAAGAGCGATAGAGACGGATCGTAAAGCGTCGAGAGCGAAGGGGAGATTACCCAGGGTGAAAGCGAGCTAAAGGGAGACACACAATGAGAGTTGAAAAAGGACGAGCAGCGGGGATAGAATAAGAGAGAAAGAGAAAGAGGGAGGATAAGAACCTATAGTTATATCGCTGAAAGACCCGTCTTGACGCCCAGCTCTGAAAACGGCACGCGTCACATCGTTCAGTTATGGTCGTTTGCCGCTGGCGTCTCCACCGTCGACTCTGCAACCTTTCATTTCTTTTTCCTCTCTTTGTTCTTCATTCGTCTGAATATTTCTCATTCTTTCTTTTTCTATCTTTTTCTCAACCCCAAACTCCCGTCCTTCTTCTCATCCATGCTTTTTTTTCTTTTTTTTTACTGCAAGAAAACAATCTCATGCCATGGACCGATGAATTCGAGAAAGCTTGGATTATAAAGTCACGTCAAATGTCATTTCAAGCTTCGATCATCGTAGAATTGCTTTAATATTTATGTATTAATTATTATTATTTTTATATTGTTGCATTCAACGAACGGTGCTTCGTGTTCGGAAATACTCGTCGAAATATTAGTTGTAGAACAGTTTGCATTTTCCTGCAGAGAAAAGTGAATAAAACTGAGAAGGACTGAAAATTTTTGTTTGTTTTTAAATCATTCTTGAAGTTCCATGCATTATGACACTATCTTTTTTCTTTTGAATTCGTAGATTTTCTTTTTTTTTCGAATCTCCAACACCGACACGACTGTATAGCAAAATTATTCAATCCGCTGTTGTTCTCCTTTCACTCGGATCTTTTTTGTCTCCATGACAAACGATGAAATGTTCCCAAGACCAAGTACGAGTTCGCATAGGATAAATTTTAATTTTTCTTCTACTCTTCGCCGTCTCTCCCTCCTGTACGAATTTCACTTTGCCTGTCGGCGAATGAAGTATTTTTCTCGCTTTCTCATTCGACGAGACAAAAAGGGTTGATCGTCCGCTCGGCTGATTCTCTTTTTTACAAATGTAGTTTTTTTCTTTTTAATCAACGCGCGGTACTCAGGGGCTTTAATTGAATTCAGTGAGCTGCGTAGCGTCGCGAAGTGAAGAGAGCCTCGTACTCTTTTTGTTTTTCATCTTCTCATTTTTTTTTCTTCTTATTCGTTCTTTCGCTGGTCTGTAATTTAGCGGGAGCGAAAAATAGTCTTGAGAAACGTTTCTCTCAGAGTCTCGAAGGGGGGGCTCCGTGAGAAGATTGAATAAAGTTTTCATACAAAGAGTCTTTCTACGCTCTTTCATTATATTGCTAGAAACAAAAAAAACTCTGACTTTTGAAATCGCGCGTTATATACACAGAAATATTTCACATATTACGCAGTTACTTCTGTTATTTTCATTAATTTTATTATTGCCACGAGTACGTCGGAGATTCTGACAAAATATATATCATGTGTATTCTCGTCACGTAAGAAAATAGAGAGAAATTAGTAGAGAGCATTGATACGAGAGGAGAGAGAAACTGGGAAATGTTCCCGCGTTATATTGCCACCGAGCCTGAAACAGAATGGAGAACCCAAAAGGTGGTGGACCTTTCGCGCGCGTCTCTTCTTCGTAGTAAACGCACGTCGGGGAAATTCTCGCAATTCGTTCCAACATAGTTTTCCTCCCTTTACGCGTTCCCATCTCAATTAATCTTTCCCTCCATCTGTACACATACTCTCCGTCGACCCCTTATTTCTGCTTCTAACGTCTCTGTCCCCAAATTCTTCAGGGAAAGAAAGATTTTCTGGTCAAGCGAAAAAAAATGGCCGTGAATGTCACAGCCGGTCGTGGGAGATGTTACATCGCAGGAGGAAACAAGTGGCAACAAATTGAGATACATTGAGCACATTCTTTGCTCCAAATTTATATCAAAATCTTTTGGTTATTAGTGCATAAAACGTTCCAACGATAAATACGCACCTTTTATTAAAATAAAATAATTTCGTGTACTCTATGAGATCAAAAGGAGTATAAAAATTTTATTTTTCAAAGCTGCATTTTCTAATCAAGTGAATGGAGTTTTTTTGATCTTCCTTCATACTATAAAAATGCCACTAAGTTTACTGATAGTGTGAGTATGCGCGAAAAAATCATTAAAATTCGATATTGACAGGAGGAATTAAGAGGCGATAATAATTCATGAAAAATCCTACGCACCCCTTCACCACTCACGGATTTATATGTAAAAAAAAAATCGGTTCGATTGGTGGCGACCGGGTTATAAAAAGTTTCGATTTTCTGTACAACTCATTCGAATAAAAACAGAAAACGAGTCGGTGTTAATAGTCACTATAGAATCTGACTGCATGTTTATCAAGACTTAATGTGAATGCAAAATTAAATACACGCCGACGATTCTGTAGACCACACCCAACACGCGAAACTTCTCTCACACTTGTTCATGGACGCGTTTGTATTTATTCGCGGATATGTTGTACAATTTTATTCGTAAATGGTCTACGATCGTTTTGATGTCATTGACGTACGATCAGAACGGTAGCTCATCGCGCGTTCACGCCAGTCTCGCAAACATACCAACATGGCTCGTAAAAGACGGGCTTGATTTTATTACCGATAAATTTGCACCGTGCGAAAGAGAAAGAGAGAGAGGAAGAGTAAGAGAGAGAATTCTCGCAGTGTGCCGACGAGGAAGTCACCGTTATAAACACGTAAAAGTACATTCTATGATTTTTGTTACATACATTTACCTACTGCATGAATTTTCCTTTTTTTCTTTCCCCGTAGTAAGCGTTTGTATGAAATACAAAATATTTATTAGTCAGACCATCAAAAAATCCGGCGGGCAACGTTGCTGTCGTGTCTGTTGATTTATGTTTTCGTCGAGTTTAATTATTGTTTCATAATTGACTAATTTGTCATCGTGCAAGAAGAAAAAGAATCTTGGAACTGACGAATCGGCAAGACAATATTTTTAGTCGTTAAAAAATATTAATTGCAGTATTTCATGTCAGTGGACAATTATATTGACGCGTTAATCTAGAACGACTCAATGTCGAGATACTGATAAATCTCTGAACTCACATTCATGTGGAAAAAAGTGTAATTAAAATTTTTTTTTTAAGGACTTATAAAAATATCTCAGTTACATGGAAAGCCCAAAAACTGCTATCTGATTTTTGATCACTAGAACTTTGTCAATAGCTCGGATATGTTCATTGCCCTTATCGAGACTGATCGTTAATGTCATTTTGAGGACAGTAAATGTCAGCTGTGCGGTAACCATCGCGTCATTCTCCGCAGGTCAAGGCTACGCATGTCTATATATTTATTAATGGCTTTCTTACATTCATTTCCATCAATCTCATGAGCGACGTCAATTATCGAGATTAAATATCGAACTGTTGACAGGATTGAAAAAAATCCTTATCGCGTCTACCAGATGAATTTGTCGTTGGAAACGATAAAAAAAAAGGGATTTTGACTTTAGGTAAAAGTTTTTTTATGAAAAAGAAACAAAATTGCATTAAATTCAATGAATTTTGCGAGAAATATTAACGCAAGGAATTAATTGCATTACCAAAAGATTTGTAATCTTTACATAAAGGTGGATTTTTAGGCTGTTTCATATTTGAAACGAACCCTCGATCAATATAACATACAAACATAAATTCGTGAACTTATATATATTGGATTCAAGTGCAACACGAAAGAGAGAAATTGTGAGAGAGAATAAAAAGAGAGAGCTTTCTCATGTCCGACTATAGTGCCTCGTCGACCAATCTCTATGTTGGTAACATGAAAATACTGCGAGTCAGAGAGCAACATGTTCCCTCTTTTGTGGTCCCTAGCTTTTACCCTGTGGGGTGTGACATACACGATCGTGTGCCAACCCTCTGTCTGGTCCCTTGCGAAACAGAACCCCTGCGAAAGGTTTCCATTTGCAGTGAGAAATACGACACGGGAAACAGAGAGTAAAAGAAAGAAAAAAAAGAAAAAAAATTCAATTTCATCTCTCGCACCATTTTGAGCCTGCAAAGGATTCAACATTAGTCGTGCTCGTCCCTCGTCTCGTCACTAGAAAATATTTAAAAGTTCTTTCGCCTCGTTAAACATTGCGACCACAGTTTCCATCACGATTTATCATTCTTGTCCCTTCGAGTTTTTGACGTTAACCTACGACGATACAAGTCGGTGAACAATTTTGTGGCAAGAACTTTAGGACCCCCACTCGACTCGAGGCAACGCCCTAAATTCAAGTGTGAAACGAAAATATTCCTCCTTCTCGTCTCGTCGATTTGTATTTTATTGAGCAATTCATAAATCTTAGTGTCACGAAAAACCATTAAATTACAGGCTTCGGGAACCAACGGTTCTCCAACGAAAATTTCGTGATTCTATATTATTATTATTATTTTTTTTTCTTTTCGTAAAAAAGTGAAAAAAGGAGATAAATTGTATGCACTTACGTTTCATATATGCAGAGAGGAATCGAGTAGCACATAACACTTCCTACTTCCTTGAGCCTCGATTCTCATATTCGCACATTTTAACCCTGTCGGATAATGTGTGCGGCCGTAAACTCGGCAAAGTTCGCCCCTAGAGATTTGCCACTGCATTTCTCTCACGTGTTGAGATATCCAACGTTGAGAAAGACAGAATATTCGTATTTCCATCCCGATTCTCGAATCCTCAGACTCTTGACTCCACCCTCCATGCTCGTTCGACATCCCTCGTGTATTCCCCTACATCGCACTCTCGATTTAACATTCATACGAACGGAAATACTCTGAGGAAATATGAGATCGCTTTTCTTCGAGCAATGAAAACCCATTGATTCGATTTTCCTCTCTATAATAATCCAAAGAAAATAAGCCACGCCTTTCTTTCCGGAGAACGTTAGCTCGAGATGCTTCGAAAGCGTTATTGGAATTTTTATTGGTCACTTTATCTAATGAATACGATGTTTCGTCTTTTTAATGAAAATTCAAATAACGGGACCGTTTATATGGAAAAAAAATATTTCTTTCGAAATATAACAAATTCATAATTTAAAAGTTTTGTAATAAAATCAAATTTTTCCGTACGATGGCATACCGCGCAGACTATTAAGTGACAACATGCAATGGAACTTTATACCTGCCACGACATAAAGCATTAAAGTCTCACATAAAAGTCACGTTGACATATAAGCTGTTACATTATTCACTTAAGAACATACACCGCATTTAATCGATCTCGATAAAGTTTTTTTTTTTACGACATTTAACACTTCCGACGGTTTTTATTCTCGTTTGATTTTTTGCCGCGATTTTATTTGTCTCATTCTTAACAATTATTCTACATCTGGTATTTTTTTCATTGTTTTGTTTCTCAAGGCTGACATTTTCCCTCGCGAACTTCTGCATAAAAGGCCTCAAAGTGTTCGGCGCCGTGGAGAAGACGTTCCACCCTTTCGAGCTGTGCAGCAGGTGAGCCTTTTTCATTATATCGACGGAATCAATATTTTCACACGTCCAGAAACTCATATTTTGAATTTATCTAAAATTATTACCAAGATTCAAGAAGTATTTCGTTTAGTAACGAAAATTGTTACACTTTCGATTTAAATATAAAGAAATTCAATATTCTTGTGATTCATGTGTTCTAACAATTTTATTTTTCTCCAAATATTTCAGGCTCTCCCGCGTGTTCCCGCCTGCAACCCTGGCCGGTTTACAAGGTAGGGCCCATTCTTTATCATTTTATTTATTTCACACATTTCCATAATCTGCAATCAATGTAAGAAAAAAAAAACACATTTGTTATTGAAATAATCATGAATGACACTTGGCAATCTGATCATACGATCGAATGTATTTTGTACTTTGTGACATTCGTTCAATAGAAGATAAAGCTTCACAAGGAGTGATGCAAAATGAAATTAGCGATCACAATAAATAAAAGAAAAAATATATTTTTTTCTCCATGGTTCTGTTGCTCGGCGTCGCGTAGAATTTCGTTGAATATTCAAAACAACGCTTTTATGCTAACTTTGAATAAATATACGTCGAAGTAACAATTGGTACGTGACAACGCAATAATTATCAAAGAACAGTTGTTCAGCTAAAAAGAGTTCGAAGCTATTCGCATGTTTTTACTTCTTTTTAAATAGGATTGTTAAAATTTTTTTAATTAGCTTCATTGACATGATTCCTTTAATTCGCGTTCGCTCGGCTATGGTTTTATTATTCGGTAACGTTAATTGAGATGTCTGTCGAAGTAGGGGTTCAATATTTCGAGGTCTACTAATTTTTTTCCAAGTATCACAAGAAAGCCTCAATATTTTCACATTTTCTTCCACTATGAAAATATAATTAGAGGGCGTGGACAGTCAGCAGAGTAGATTCGAATTTGAAACCCGAATTTGAAGATTTTTTTGACTTTCCTCTCTTCTCTAAACTTGCATAGGAAATATTATTTGGATCGTGAGACATTATCGAGTAGTACAGCACTTGTTGGGGAAGACGTCACATTGATAAGTAGTGCAAACAAGTTAAACGTACGAGAATCATTCATACCAAGAATATTTGCAGAATTATCCAAGTTCCAATTGATTGAAAAATATTTTTTCACACTTGGAAAACTCACAATTTTTTAATTCATCGTAAGCCAACCTTCTTGTGCATAAATAATGGAGGAAATCAGTCAATTTTTTATACAATATTCTCCTCATCAAAAAAAAACTCATAACTACTGAAAGCAATTGGCAAAAAATTTAGTAAGAATTAAGTTTGTAATATTTTCAAAACATAAAAGTTAATTTAACAGAAAAATGAATTCGTTCCCTTGTGATACCAATTTGAGCTCAATAGAAAAAAATATTTACGACTGATGAGCGAATCGAATCGATTGATACTCCATCGACGATGTTCTCCAGAGTTTCAAAAAGTCTCAAAAACTTGATTATAGAACAGAGTAAGAAAAAAAAGATAATAGAAAGAAAGAGAGTATGTGTTCCAAAAGAGGTTAATGACGATGAGTTTAGAGTCGGTGATTCGTAACATGTGTTGAAAGCTTTCCGGTTGTAATTAGTTGTGGAGAACCAGGAACAAGATTTAGTCGATAATTGATAGCAGGACCGAGTCTTTCTTGCAATTGGACTAATTTCTGTCTTTTTTGTTGTTAAACGTTCCCATTCCTATCGAGTTATTCTTGTATGTGTTCACGTGTGTGCGTGGGTCGAGTCTCGTGTTATCCAGACGAAGCAAGAGAGAGAGAGAGAGAGAGCGAGGCAGAGAGGCGTGCTGCCCCGAGTTGTTGTCAGACCATTTTACTTTAGTGCCCATAAAAGTACCGAGATTTAGACTGCACAATACACCCGTGACGTATTGCCCTCGTCGGTAGCGTTGGTCGCTCGCGGCCTCGTGTTCTCGTGGTACATATATATCGTCCAACATGAAATTCTCTCAAGTGCTATCCGATCCTATTGCCACAAGAGACTGTTGGGCGCGCGAGCAAGAACCCGCGAAATCACATTGCCGCAAGGGGGAGCTTTTTGTCACCTTAAACTTTGACACGAGGGTATAAAAGATCGAACGAAGGAGAGAGGCGTTCTCCGGAGTATCTCTGATCTTTTATTTTTTATTACGTCGTTTCGATCGTTGATTGTGTCGTTCATCTTGGCCCATAAATCAACCAACTCTCTTTACTGTCGTAAAAGCATCATAAGTAGTTGATCCAAACACTTGTTTCTCTTCAATGGAAAGTCAGTGTCGCACTTGGGAACATAACAATTACGAAATAATTTCTTCAACTTTTCTAAACACTTTTCATACATTTTTTACTCGAAATACATCAATAAATCAATAAACCGAAGCATAATCAGCTGATAGGAAAAATAAAAAAAAGAACAGAAATTTAAGAATTTTGAATAAATTTAAAGAAATACAGTTCTGGGGTTAAATCGTATAAATATGTAGAATTCATGTGATAACAGTAATAATTAGATACACGAATAGAAGAGAAAAGAGTTCCGCGAAAGTCTCATCGACGATGGATCTTCGCTTGGTGGGGTTTTTGTTGAAAACGACTGGCTACGAAGTAATCCTGTGTGTATGTGTTTGTACGCGCGCGCACGTTTCCCTTTTGTAGAAATATATACATATAGATACTACAAATATATATACATATTCTTGTGGATACGAGGATGGAAGGGGGAAAAGATCTGTCGACGGCGACGGCGGCGGCTCTTCGGGTTTTGCCCTGAGTTCTCGTATTCGCCGAGAGATTGCGCTCGCGTACCACTCGAGCATCCGAAGTTTCAGAGTCCCGTCGGGCTACGAGCCGCATCTCGAGCTCAGTTGTCGCTCAGTACGGCTCAGCCAGGCCAGCCGACAAGAAGGAGGGGTATATTTTTTTCTTTCGACACACGTCTCTATCTCATGCGCGCGTGTTCGTCTGTGTGTTTTATATATACACTAGAAAACGACCTGCTGTTACTACTGCGTCTGTGTGTGCGTGTCGTACCAATTGTACAACGTGGCTAAATAGATAATAAAAAAAAGGAACGAAAAAAAACATACAGAAAAAGTTACCCTCACGGGATTTCCACTCCGAGGCTGCGTAGGACAAAATATTAAAAAAAAAACAATAACAAAAATAATATAGTCCGACGCACATACACAGTAATGTACATCTGTGTGTCTATATAAATTCAACCCTCGGTGCAGTATTTCATACCTGAAAAATAAGGGACGTACATCGAGGGAGAGAGAGAGAGGGAGCAGGATAGAGAGAATATACAGAAAGTGACAGAAACGAAGGATAGCTCTAAAAAAAAAAAAAAGGTTCAGTGAACGGTACAGGAAACAAATATCACAACAGAAAAGCAATTGTGGTGGTGTCTGATCGTATACTCTCGTTAACCACTTGACTATTCGCGAGTTTGTGAATTTCTGTGTAGATCAAATGACATTTTAATCAAAATAATTGTCTTCGAGTGCAATTTAAGTTTTAAACTGAAAAATAAAATCGTTTTGTTTTAAATAATCAATGAAAAATTGTCGTTACGTGGCTTAAGATTTATCTGCATTCTGGATTTATCAAAAAGTTATACGAGTGTTTGAGAAAAAGTCTGATTGACGTTACGTTTGCTCTATTTTTTGGAGCTCTTCGATTCTCCATTCACATTGACATTTTCCGGTGTTATTGTTATTGTTTTTATTTTTTAACGAGTTTTTACGATTTTGAACTTTGACACGATACCTACAAGGATCTGCCGTCATATGATACTGTAATGCAGCTGTGCAGTACGAGAGTAGTTCTGTGCACAACGTTGTTGGCAAAAGAGGAGGCGGAGGAGGAGGACGGGGCAGTGGTGGTGAAAAGCCACTCGTGGTTAACGCGCGGGACGCTCTAGCTTGTCCCGCCAGTGAATATCACGACGTGCTCGCTGCACGTAGTGCTGTCGACGTCGTCGTCGTCATCCTCATCAATCGAGGATTTGACGTATACGTTGCAATCTATTGTAAAAAACTATCATTCCCTGAAGCATAAAGAAATAATTACTTCTACTTTCTCAACGATTGCCAAGTGTCATTCGATCCGGATTATACTCCGGAAATAAAAATATACCCCGATAAAACAAGTGTCATTGCAAATAATGTCAAATTCATTTATTATGAACTACGGAGAAAAAACAATCATATTTTTCGTCAAAAGCTCTACTGAATTCTTATACTAAAGTGTTTTGTGTTTTATTATTTTTTTTTTTTGGCTCAACGCAATCAACAACTGGATCTCTGTCAACTTGGATCTAATCTACGATCTTCGTGACTTTAAACGAAAAAATAAATATCTCAATTGTTATTAATTCGTTAATAATAATTAAAAAAAACTTTAATTAAAAAAAACAATAACAAAAAATCTGATTATTAAATCGGAAATTTTGTCGAAAATAAATCTCATTGCTGTACAAATCTCGCACGTGGCAAACGCGACCGGTCTTTTCCTCTCTCTCACTTTTCACCCCCCAACTTGACTCCCCGTAAAACGACGCTCGTTTTTCTCTCATCGGGGTTCACTCGTCTCCGGATTACCCACGCGTCGTCGTTTCACCTCCAACTTTGCTCTTCGTTCATCTTCACCTACTCCCCTCCCCTATTTTTCCTGCTGCTGCCTCCCCTTCCTCTTTTATTCGACCTCCCGACGATTTCTAACTCCCCCTTCCACCTCCACTTCGTCCCCCCTTTTGCCACCCTTCCACCTGTCTACCGTGGCGCTAAGCGCGCCTGGGCGCCCGCGCATACATCTGCACAAACATACTTGCGTGAAACTCACACTCGTCAAATCTCCTCGTGTGTGAATCTCCATCTCATATACCGCCGCTACCCTACCCTTGACTCTAACTAACCCGCGCTCTCTCTGTTTCCTTCTCACTCAATCTTGTACACCCTCGGGCCTGACGCTCGTCTTCTCCTTCTCCGCGCACCCTCTGCCTCTTCCACTCGATCCTCGGCTCTCCGTCCCGCTCTTAACCCTCGGTTTCCTTATTCCTCGAACCGACTCCGAATTCGCTTCTACCGCTGGCTCCCGCTGCCGTACCATATATACACATATATACGGACACGCGTGACCACGCACACACACTCACTCCTCGTTTCTCTCTATTCTTGTCTCGTCTTCCCCACTCCAACCTCCACGCACGCGTTTATATTTTTATTTATTTATTTCTGTACGACCGTGAACACAACTACGAAATACTTTTCGCGGGACTCTCTTTTCGGCATCACGCACACGTGGACTTTACTACGAACTATGACAACGTTGAATCGCGTCATAATAAACATTGACTGATCAATCCAAAATCGAACATCGTCACGTTCGTTCGTTGTCTTTCAAAATATTCGAACTCTCAATTGTGAACGATCGTGTTTTTATTTAAAAAAAAACAATAAATAAATAAATACATAATCGTGCACGTAACAACGAATATTCGTGTTTAAAACAAAAAAACAAAAACGAAAATTCGCGACGCGATCGGTACTCACGATCTTATAATTGTGCCGTGGAAATACCGCCACCATCTGCACCATCGCCGAACACGTGGCTTGCTCGACGGCGACCCTGTACGACAATGTGCACGCGGCGCCGCTATGCGGCTCCGGCGTTGGTCATCCTGGCTCGGTCACGCCAATTGGCACAGCCACCGGAGCGGGGAATTCCACCGGGGTGACCTGGTGGGCCATGATGAACAGCAGCCTCTACGAGGAGAGCCCACCGCCAGTACCACCAACATCTTCCCTCGTTACGATCCAGCATCATCATCATCAGCAGCAACAACAGCAGTCATCGACACCAGGATCCCATCAGCAGCAACAACAATCGACGACACCGAGCTCACCGGGTGCACCGAGTTCGGGAAACGGGGCAACGGCTCCAGTTGCTGCAGCCAGTGGGAGCTCAACCTCGCCGAGCGCCTCTTCCGTGGCGAGCAACAGTGCGGCCGGACCACTTCACATACCTGCAAAGAGACTAACCGCGACACCGGCTGGTGGTTCGACCTACGGCGAAGTTCCTTGTGTCGAACCGACCATTGCACCGGGTGGTGCGACCGGCGTTATAAGACACTCGCATTCCTCATCGGCAGGATCACAAGGAGGCTGGAGTTACAGTCCTCACAATCCACAAGAATCACATTACTCTTCCGCTACCCCGGGAGACGTTGTCCTGAATCATCATCAATCATACGGCACGCCCAACCCACCGACCTATTATAATCTCGCTGATCCAACAACCGGTGGTAGCGGGGCTGGTACCGGTGGCGGTGGTGGTTCGACGGGATCGTCCAGAGACAGCCGTAAAACGTCGGGAGCACTGACCTTCTGGTCACCGGCTACAGCTGGCTCGGTAGCCGCTGGAGCCGGTGCGGCTTCGGCCGATTACAAATCATACAATTCCGGAGGTGGCGGTGCATCAACTGCTACCTCATCGGCTGGTGGTACTTCCACCGGTGGTGGTGCTGTTACCGATCCTGCCGTCTCTACGTGCCATCAAAGTTTCTCTCAGAGTTGGTGCAATTATTCACCCTACGCTAGTGCGAGGCATCATCACGGCGTTGATACCACCGGACATCATCATCCACACTCACAAGCCGGAGTTTCTTATCTCACACCATCCGCGGGCGACGATCGGGGGAGAGTTGCCGCTATGGTTGCTGCTGAGGGTGCCTTTCCACATGATGGCTACGGCAGCTTGAGAAATTACGCGCCAGAACCAGTCGCTTCTGGTCCCTACACGACACCAGGTAAGCATCAACTCTAAGATATTTTCATTCTTTCCCACATCCTTTAAAAAAAAAAAAAATCTTTCGGTAGAGCACGGTATTGCATGGGGCTTTGGTGGATGGTCACTTTTTTTTGCAAATTTAGTATCAATTTTTTTACTTTTCCTATTCAACGAACCATAACGTCTGATTGAATAATTTTCTAATTTAATACACGGAGAGAATTGAAACTTTTGTTTATAATTAAAGAGATTTCACTTGATTTTTATGACATTTGACATTTTTATTAGGAAAAATCATCCAAATTTCAATCTTTTACTCAATTCTTTTTACTGCAACGGAAATCTTACAGTTGTAATTCTCTCCGTGATTGTTCAGAGATTTATTTTCGAGGTCCATGACATCGATACTATCACCCTGAATCGTTAATTCATCAGCAGTTATCCTTAATATTCGTGACCTATAGATACACATCTTTTACAACAAGTATCTCGAGAAACGTGCACCAGAACCGCATGGTCTTTCTATATTATTGTACTCCGTTTCTCGATCTTTTTGTCCTCTCCTTCGGATTCTCTTCCGACAGACCCTCGTTGTAACGCAGGGTCGTAAACTCTCGACGCGCTTTTCTTCCTCGTAATTCAACTCGCTCGTGCCATTGGGTATCCCCTTAAGAGTGTATGTACGAGATACTTTCTTTATATGCATGTATAACAGCAACATTTCGATCGATGGTTCTTGAACGAATGGTCCGGCAATGAGAAGCTCACTTTTGACAGAATCTCTTTTTTCATTTCTTTTTCTTCATTATTTTGTAACGTTATTTAAACGAAAAAAACTTTTTATAAAAATTTGGTAGGCTCGTTGTAATTGGCAAAGTAAAAATGAGGTGTAAATTGAAATCGGCTGAGACGAAAGTACCGTGAGGCGGTTAATGGGACAGATGCTTGAAAAAACCGGTTGTTGGAAAATCTTTTTTATTCTCAGAATCAAAGATTTCTTCGCGCTAGACATTTTAGTCACTTTGTATTCTCGCAAAGGTGGCATCAACTCGTTGATGTTTATTCGAGGTAAAACAAAATGCGAAGGACAGTGAGAAAAGATATTTCTTCGTCTTATTTTTTTATTCTTTTCCTCTGGCTCTCTTTCTCTCTTTCTTTCTCACTAACGTTGAGTGGAGGCGGCAGAGAGGCTGCGGTTCCGAGGTTTATTGGCGGCCGTAACTCGTAAACCCTGGCGGGAGCGCGCGCGCCTTCCGATCAGCTGATCCGTTCCATGACCCGTACCGGTGAAGAGCCCAGAGCCTTCGTTTTCTCTTCTTCCGTTAACGGTCTCGCCACTTTAGTGTAGATCGTCATACTTCCAGTATATCGTTACACGGAACTTTGTTACCCGTTTTTCGAAGTTACCTAAACGGACTGCACTCCAAATCTCTTTTGTTTCCACGGGATCCAAGAAACAATGACAATCTGATATCACATTGCTCGAAATATGTATCTGCACAATGCAGCGATTTCCATCATTCGTTTTTCTCACGATTTCCTGCTGGATACACCGTTCTACTATTGTTTTTTTGTTTCACTTTTTATGTTTTTTATTTTTTTACATTCCCAACTTTTCTGTTTACTTTCGTAACCAATGGAACGAGGCTACGATCAGGTTTTATTTTCGATACATGAATTTCCTCGTCCTCTAATTATGGAACTTGAAATTCAGCTTAAATCGACCCTCGATCTGTTCCCATTTATCCGAGATAATCTTCACGCGCTCGTGCTACAGAGTAAGCGTCGGGTATTTATGTGTCGTGTGTATATAGATATACACGCTGTGAGGCCGCTTCTCCCGCTATCCAATAGATGGCAGCTGCATAATGTCTGCTCATCGTTCTTACGTTATTCGAGGGGACTGTGGGGCCACGAGAAGTGGGCCGCTTCGAGTCCCACAGACTACTTCGTAAAAACGCACTATACTTCTTATGTATGTTTTAAATTCATGTGCAATTTAGTTCCATCGATTTACGATCTCTCATACTATAAGCGCCTGCATGGTCTCATGAATTTATTTCTGAAACATCACTCGACAATCTCAACTGGCGTTACTGAGGCGCTTTTTGTCCTTGAACTTTTCTTTATCCTAACGAAGCCTTGTAACAGTTTGATGCTTGTTCGGATTGCGAAATTGGACGACAGTGTGCAACGCTCATTTGACAGTTAAAATCAATCGTTCATATTTATTTTCTCGTAATTAGTCAAAGTGTCAAGCATTTATTATCCTTGGCCTCCTGGTCATGATGAAGAAATGTTATTTATTTGTTTTTTTCGTGACACCGACTTCGAAAGGAGAAAAGAATAAACAAAGTAGAAAAGAAACAGTGTTTCTACTGCCTTGAGGGGGGAAATATCGACTTGCCCGAAATCACTATTACACTCTCGTCTCACGCGATCTTCAACCCCACCATATAACGCCACGAATGAAACCCTCTTAGATTTTCGGGATACGAGCTATCTGATCCTCCCCTTCGTCTATTTCGACAATGTACATCGGCGACCCTACTGTGGAATGTCATTATCCTTGGGGGAACTTTTCGTCATTGTGCTACAAACTATTTCATTTTCCCAGTATTTTCTTCATAGTAACTTCTTCTTTTTTGCTTCTCCATAACTTCGAAATGAGGCGAAATTATTACCTCACTTGACCCACCTTTTACTTAAGCTAATTGTTTCTTGCAATCATCAAAGTCGTGCTATTTTTTGCCTCGTTCACCTCAATTGCAAAATACTTTATCAAGATTTTAAATTTAAACGCTTTATTGACTCGACTAATTATCCTCTCGAATGAAAAGGTTCATCAGGCTCGACTCGCATTTTGCCAAGTATTTTGATGTTCGTCTTAATTCGCTTGTGATTCACATCAGTAGCTTCACTAATTGGACTTTGCAGCTACCAACGTTTTAATTACAGGTTCAATATTGGTTTCTTTCCCGTTGCCATTATCACGAAATATTCAAAAAAATATATATATATTTTAATTAAGATTTTTTCGTCGTCTGCATTATATCGACAACTCGGTTAGTTATGTACTTTATTTTCACCATTAGTTGATGCTTCAATTAACATTTTAATTAATCAAGAATTTACGGTACAACGACCAACGATCTTCCTCACGCGAATTGCCATGACATTAGCTCAAGAGTAGGAAGGAGAGGGTGGGGAGGGAGGCAGATTTAACACAAACTGTAGAGTTAATTGATTCGTTACTCGATTAAACGTGGATCCTTCGTCTTGGATGTGTGACGCGCGCGGTACCTGTCCCGAGTTATGATTCCTGGACGTTTAAGAGCCTGAGGGAAGGAGCAAGAGGGAACATCGCGGCTATCGTCGTCCCTGAGAATCCCTGACCTTTGTTAAATAATTTGCATATTTCCACGTTTTAGTGGGCAATAAATTCCTGCCGCTTAGGCAATCGCGAAAGCGTGGTAGACTCCGACAGGTCGTGTCGGGTGTCTGAGTGAGACAAAACTATCTAGCTTGCTTATACGTCTGTGTTTATGTGTACATATGGACATGTCCGTGTGTGCGTGGCACGTGAACAAGCGACAGTGGGAAGCTGGAGGAGGGCAGTAAAATGAGACGGTTTACTCACCGTGAGCTAATATGCGAATCGGAGCCGCGGAATATGCGAATAAATATATGACAGCGTTGATATTTCCTCTTAGATATTATATTTTTATTGGATTTTCGATACAAATTACTATATTGTAACTTGTTGCCTTGCGATAATCTTGTCCAGAATATTTTCCACTTTGGTTTTATCGTACGATACTTCGGCATTATTAACCATTGAAGTGCATATGGATTTCTATCATTTCAACTTACAATCTAAATGAATCTCGTCGCTGAGTAAATATCAACGTTTTAATTGATCATGTTTTTATTATTTTCTCGTCTAGTCGTTCGACTGATTTTTTTTTTTTTTTTTTTTTAATTTTTATCATCTACCGAATCAGACATTTCTAAGCGACCTCACGATCATATGCTGTTTCACTCGTCTCCGCTTGGCAGCTCGAACGAGAAGCTATTGCTCTCAGATCGTAGTGATCACGAGAGGGGGAAGATCTCCCCTTGGCCCCTCGGGGACATTATCCTTATACCCACGCGGTTTGCCTCTCACCAGAGCTCTTACTCGAACGCTCACATACTTCGTGTAGAGTTTGCCGCTTCAAGATTTCGTTTAGCCGCTGCAACTAAATCGACTCTACTAACCGTTCGACGTAAAAACGTCTCTGAGCGAGTTGAATACGAATAGAACCGGTCTAAATCTTGCTATTGCGTTATCCCGTCAGCTTGCGCCCCACACGGTCGAATCAGTAACGAAAAATGCAGTTAGACTTCCTTTTTTTCGGACTAAACTCTCCAAAGTTTATCTCATTTAGGTATTTTTTCTATATGGGTTTACAGGAGTTTTCCACTAATAAAAATCATTGTCGGAGCCAATGAAATTACTTTAAAATGTCAGAACTTATTCCTGTCCATAAGTTGACTATTATTTTTTATTATCTTCGAATCAAACGGAATCATTTGAAGCGAATTATTTTCTCGATTACATTAGTCAATCCAGATCCAGTTTGACCCTTGCATGCTAAGTGTTATACCAGAAATAATTGCATGTTATTTGCTACTTTCTAAAACGATCAATTGGAATAATTCACCAAGCACCAACCTTTCGGTGTATGAGTGGGAATTGGAGAATCTCTTCACAACTTCAAACGTTTGATCGGTTTATCGATCTCAGCTTCGCTCATTAATTAACATCTTGGAAATTTCATATCACATTTGATGAGAATCGGTTTGAAATGTCAAATAAATATGTTTAACTGTAAAATGGGTGTTGCCTGTTTTTCTTTTTCTTTTTTTTTTCAAAGAAAATCCGGGTTGGTTGGTGCCTGGTAAAACGTGAGTTGAATAAAAAATGTATAAGCATGCGAAGCATCCGAGCCAAACGAGTAAAATAGTTAAGAAAATGAATTATAAAGATGTATCAACAGAAGAGCAACAAAAAAAAACTCAATGACCGACATTCTAATTGTGTTAAGTGGTGTGGGGTTCCTCCCCGTCTTCCTTGTTTCCGGCAGGTTCGCTTGCCAGTGTTGGGGTCGGGATGGGCGTCGCAGGAATGGGTGTCGGTTGCGGTGGTTCGAATTCGCTCGAGTGGACGGGACAAGTGACGGTGCGAAAGAAACGCAAGCCTTATTCGAAGTATCAGACGCTTGAGCTCGAGAAGGAGTTTCTTTACAATGCTTACGTTTCGAAACAGAAGCGTTGGGAATTGGCCCGTACGTTGAATCTTACGGAGCGGCAGGTGAAGATCTGGTTTCAAAATCGTCGTATGAAAAACAAAAAAAACAACCAGCGTCAGTCGCAGCAGCAGAATAACAACAATAACAACAACAATAGCAACAACAATAACAACAGTAGCGCAAATAACGCGAATCATCACGGCGGCGGGGGTACGGGAGGTGGAAGTCATCATCATCCGGGTGGTGGACATGGACCTTCGAGTCACCACGTCCAGGTCGGACAGACGCATCATGCAAATGGCTCGGCGAAGCATCATCAGTGACCCGTGGCTTTCTCTGGGGTCGTTTTCGGTCACCATCCGCATAATCACGGCTCGTCCTCGATTCACGCTGCTGCGGCAGCGGCAGCCGCAGCCGCGGCAACCGGTGGTGCCTCCGTCGGTGCTCACACCAGTCTCGTTGGTTCTTCGAGTCACGTGACTCACGGACTTCACGCGCCACAAGCGCAGATCTCAAGTTCTGGACTCGCGGCTATTCACGCTACTGGCTCGAGCAGCTCCTCCGTAGGAACTTCGGTGGCTGCTGCAAGCGCTGCCCACTCGTATCATCCGCATCACACCAGCGCCCACCATCACCATCAATTGAGCCACGTGAGCCATCAACAGCATCAAGCCAGTCATGGCTTAGCTGCTTGAAAAACTCGAGCCATTTCCTCCCGTTTTTTCTTTCCACAAAATGCCGGATAATTGAATACCGAGAAGAAAATGGCCGGGCGTGATACCGGTTCGCTAAATCGACACCACAATCCCACGGGAACGTGTTCAAATCCACACATTAAGGCACAGATTCGTTGACGAGCCCACAGATCCCAGAGAAGTTGAAATCTTTTTTGTCGAACGAAGACACACACACCTTTACACGCAGGTACATATGGATATATATATATATATACAAATATTATATATACGTATGTAACGATACTTCGCTACCGTCGAGTTGGACTCTGCATGTGAATTCCCCCGTAAAAGGTGTTTAGCTAAAGAAAAATGATTTAAAGAGCGAGAGAGAGAGAGAGAGAGAGAAACTGACAGACTCTTCCGAGTGAGACCTCTTATAATAGACAATTAATAAATATTAATATCGTATGCTACATCGCCCGCGGGTTACATACTTGTAGCAATGCGATAAAAGTGTGAATGTGCCTAAAATTATTATGGGAGTATGTGAAATAAAAGCGGATATAAAATTGTGCGAATTTGAAAGAAAAACAAAAAAAATCTATAAAATTAAATAAACAATATGGAATATTGATTAGCTCGTTGTGTGCTTGCGTGTCAGGGAGAGAGTGAGTGAGAGAGAAAGACGGATCGTTTTCAGTGCAGTGCAGTGCGCGAAAACCTCCGAGCAATCTGTCCAATCCGTAACTCGATAGTATTCCTCCAGACTTATACATATTAGAGTTAAAAAAAAAAAAAAACGAAGAAATAACGAGACGTAGATATCATCGAAAAATGTCTAATTAGTCGATCCTCTTCGAACCAGTTTTGACTTCGGTAAATCATTCAATCATCACTTCAATATCTCACGGTATTTACGAAAATTACCCCGTCACGAGATGTTTTATGTGGTTGGATATTAAACAAAAAATTCATCATTTTTAAAGCAATTTTTCGTGTTACATGCAAGTCGATGGTCTTTCAATCATCCAATTCGTTCTTCTGTTATTTTTTTTTCCCACTTAGTTCCATGCGTTGATTAATTGTAAAATTATTTTTTGTTTTTTAGGCTTCTCCTTAAAGATTTATCGACTTTTTAAAATATTTATTTAAATGAAAACTCGAGAAACTAAAGTCTGCAGAATTGATTCTGCTAAAAAATCAAATCGCTAGCATCGAAACTCGGTCCTCGCCCGCCTGAGGCTACCAATGCCCCGGTCGTTGGCCATTTCTCTTTGAAGCAAGACAGCGTGACGAAAAGTTTACGCTTCGACGCTTTGAATAAGCCAGTCCGGAGAAAAGGATATAAAGAAATGAGATGAAGTGGAGGAAGAGAGAGAGAGAGAGAGAGAGAGAGAGAGAAAAAATAAAGATGCGAAGGAAAGAGAACAACGAGAGCTGAACGTTGCACAGGAAACTCTCCGATCGCTCTGTTTTTATACATTTGTGCATGCACCACTATTCCTCCTGGTGCATTGTTAAGTCTTCTCGCTCTCTCTCTCTCTTTCTTTATTTCTGTCTGAGATACTCGTACTAGAACAATTTGCCTTTTCTCCTTTCTACTTTTGCCTCTCTCCCGTTGAAAATAAAGAGACTTGTACTGTTAGAAAATATCATCCAGCTGATGAATTCTGAGGTTAGATACGAGAAACGAAATGGCCAGTTCAAATAAACTACATTTTTTGTTAGCTCAACGGGATTTTCTTAGCTCTAACCATTTTTAACCTACTTTTGACAACTATATTTTCAGATCAATACAAATTTGATTTACATCTAGTCTGACAAAGATCCAGTGAATAATTTTGTAGTTTCGTGCAAATTACATTATCGAAAATACAATCAGAGTCGTAAAATAACTTGTAGTTATTGAAAATCGTAATAAAGCCTCATTGAATAAGAAGTCAGGGGCAGAGTCGTCGGTTCTTTTTTCGAAACAAAGTTCCCGAATTAAGAAAAATGACAAATTAACCTATTTTTTTGTTTCAAAATGTACAGTTTTGTCTATTCATCGTTTCGTACATCGTATTTAGCCTCGTTTTTATTAGCTATCGTTTCAAAAGTCTTCTATAGTTCAGCCACCAATAATTACATCGGGATTGCATGGAGAACATAAATTTAAAGTTGAATCTTAAACTTGAAAGTTAAACGGTAGTGCGTGATGGTAAAAAAAAAATCAAAAATTGAATCAGTTTGTTTTTTAAAGTCAGTTGTGATTTGATAAAACTTCAAACAGTACAGCCAGCGTGACTATCTTGTCAAACGATAAATAGCAACTTTTATGTCACAGACAAAAATCGAAGTTGAAAAGAAAACCGAAATACGAAAAAAATTTGGTAAACCTTTTTTTCTAGACTCGTGACGGGTCCTCGATGAAACGATAATGATGTGAAATTAATGGAACTTGTACTTAAACCGTTTGAGAATAATACAAATTTAACGGGCCGAAACAAAATTTTTGACTCTTTTTTTTTCTGTAGAGAAACGAAGGACTCGAGTAAAGGTAGTCGATAGCTCTTTCAACTTCATTTTTCTCATCGATAGAAATAGTGAAATAAAAATCGATCGAAATGACGATCTAACCGGTGAAGAAAAAAAAAAAATCTGAGCTGTCGTTGTTCGGATTACAACGACAAGCTTCGGAGGAATCTTGGCACCGAGATAATCGACACGGTGTGCGAATTAGATGAAAAGAAAAAAAAACAGTCTGAAAAATTTACCCAGTGAATACTAGAAATTCCGTTAAACGCGACATTTTTGTTTTATGTTTTTTTTTATAATTCTTTGTTGGAAATACTATGTTGGTAAAAAAAATTAAGTATTTAGGGTTGAATATCCCTTCGAGGATGTTTCGAAAGGAAAAAAATGTTTCGACTCCGGAAAAAAATATAGTTACGTTTTTGAAAAGAACGAAAATTGAGTTCGAGTCTCGAAATATCGAGACAAACGATCCCCAAGTATATATTTTCGCGTTGCATGTTTTCTTAGTTGTTTCATTTTCTTTTTTTTTTTTTTTTATACATACGTTTTTTTTTGTTCGTGTGCGTGTATGTCCGTTCGTGGGCGTGAGTCATTGTGGAAATTATGCGCACGTTATCCGTGAAACTGGAAATCGTGTTTTAACGAATTAAAAATAAAATTAAACGAAAACTGCTGTATAGTTCCGCCACGATAAATAACCAACGGTTATATTGTATTATGTAACGCCGATAGATATTATTAACGAATATGCAGTATATAAGTGAAGCATAAATGTGGTAAATCGATGAAAAACAAAAGTGCGAGTACGTGAAATGAAATCGAAGAAAAAAGAAACACAAATAAATAAATAAAAGAAGAAAAACTCATTCGCGAGCCAGTCATCGCCAAATTTTTTCAGTGTAAGCCAACAAAAATGCACAAAAAAATAAGGACAACACGATGATGAAAGAAAATGGATTTAAAAAACCCACAATTGTAATTAGTGATAATTATTATGTCGAGGACAATGTTTAACAAGATTCTAAGGTTATTAAGATTATTAATTATGATTATTAATTATTATTGTGAGCGTCACGTTAATATTATGTTATTGTTTTTATTGTGTGTTGTTTTTGTATGTATCAAGCCTACAATATTATTATCTATATAACGAATGATTGATAATGAAGGTGATGAAACTGATGATGATAAAAGAAAAGAAAAAAAAATTATCCATTCATAAAGGAGACAAAAAAAACCGTGTTATTAAATGTGTACACCGTCTTGATCCGCTGATAGCCGTTTCGAAATAGCAGTTACAGAAACTCCCTGCTGCGACGTTCAATTGCTGAAAACAACGACAAAACAATTTACCACTTTTCCAATTTTCCTCATCTCGCACCTCGATCTCCCGTCAATTATCGCAAATTATTAAAAACCATTGAGCAGTCTATGGATATTCAAGGAATCTAAACGGAGTTTGACAAAAAAAAACCATTTAAATATTTTCTTCAAAACAAGAAAACAAGGAACGTTAGCAACTTTTTAAATGAATTTCGAAAAGTTAAAATTATTTTCGAACCTAATTTTATCAGCGACATCCGGTAATCCCTAACCTTCGCTTACACAGATATCGATACGTTTTCTTCGTAGTTCTTGCCTCGAATTTTAATTAAAAAATTTCGAGTAGTTGATACTCTTGTAAATAAAATATATTTAATTACAAAAATTCGCACAATTAAAAAAAAAACACGTATAAAGGAAAAACAAAACAAAAACTATCAGTCTCGTATCGAAGTGCAATAATAAAGGTATGTTTAATTAGTGCCAAAGTAAATGATAAGTGGAGCGAAAACTCATTTTTCATTTCAATTAATCGGTCAGAGCGATCAAGTACTTTCGTTCGTCAGAAAAGGGCGAAATCCTCACGTGGAATTGCAATCGAAACGCTCAGATTTTTCGTCGATTTTTTAATCAATTAAAAATATAAAATCGAATGAAATCAATTCAGTTAATGAATAAAAGTTAGAAACTTCAATATTTAGCTAAAAAGAAAAAAAATCAAGGAAACATTCAATACAGACACACTGTTCCACTTCCGGTGTTGACAGTAAATACCGAACTATCAATTATTCATATCGTTCTCACCATGACTCGTCACGATCTCGATTAAAATGCATCTCCCGTTTGTATCATACGAAATAATGCACGAGACCCACGTAGATTTATTAGTATTTATTTCGTTCGAGGTAAACTCGAAAGGGTCTCGCGTTTTTTAAATTAATTCATCGAATGTGCTTTCATTATTATTTTCATATTCAAGACATTTTTATCTCGTTCATAAAGAGAGGAATAAAAAAAAAAAAATAATGACTCGTAATTCGTGTGTAAATATTAAATATCTAATCAGTTACGTCCGAAGACAAGTTGACATATTTACACGTGACTATTCGCGTTAATAATAATATTAGCATTTAACGATCGTATGTACACGATCGATGTGGATGAAAAAATGAATTTGTCGAGATTACCCATTCGCAAGGATCATCTCCGATGCAACTATAAAAATAATGCTGTAAGTTAGACACAAACACACATAACCGAACACACACACACTCACACACTGATACACGTTACACTTTTTCTTCTTTTGATACCGTAGGGAAAAAGAGCTCTAGACAAATGAAAAATACTTGAAAAACAAATGACAAAAATCCACTATTCATTTATTAATAATTAATAAACGAAAAATTAAGAAAAATCAATACAATCCAGCCTATGAGTAGCTGTCCGAACATAATCTATGTATAAATGTACGTGTATCTCTGTAAATAAAGGCATATTATCTTATCTATACGATACAATGTTCCATAAAAGCTCAAGTTGAAAGGGTCACACATATTTCCATTGTACGGTTTCTTCCTCGATATTTCGTTCTTTTAGAACAACTCGCAACTGAGTGGAACTCGAAGAACGATCAACAAGTTGTCACTCATCATTTTATCTTCACCAACCATCAGAGGTAAGACAATTTATTTATTTGATTTTTTGACGTTTTAAATACTCGAAAGGGTACCAAATATTAGGGAAATTTCAAGAACTTTTTTTCTGCTGATAAATCAATCCGTTGAAATAAATTTTTATTTACTTGAATAGATATACTGGTGTCAATGAAAATGAAAAAGTTTATTACCAATTACCCCTTAAATAAACAATTTTTTTTTCCTGAATTCCACGAAACGTCAGAATTCTGAATCATGAACTCGAGCTTTTACGATTTTTTTAACCATATTTACTCATAAATAACTGTGATGTGTGAATTGAAAAACAACAAAAACACTTGCGAAAGATGTTTGAAATGTCGAATTATTAGATTTATACGTAAGCCCTCAATTAGATCGATGCACCTAATGAAGTCTTAGAAAAAATTAGTGTTCAAAGATAGTGAAGAAATATGTAAATAAATAAATTACGAGAATCCCTGCAGAAATAATTTCCAGATTTTTTTTTTTTTTTTGCTGAGTGAAACTTTGAGTAATTCATATTAGGACAATTTTCAAATAGAAAAGTGTATGAAAAGAAAATAAGAGAATGAAAATTTTGCTATAAACTCGTGCAACTCGAGACGATGAAGAATCCATTACGGTTGAAACTTAATTTGGACGGAAGTTTTACGTAAAATATAATACATTGCTAGATGTTTTCTCGTGCGAGGTTTATTTAATATTTTATTAGCAATCCCGGACGAATAACAGGCCAATGAGGGCGAAACAAACACATGAGAGCACTAATTCTTACTTCTCTCTCTTTTCTTTTAAATGGCTCTATTAATATAGTGTTTTTTCTTTTTGAATCTCTTTCGTCTGTTTTGAAAGTATAATTGCTGAGTTGTTTGTGGTACTCATCAGAGAATAGCGAGAGAAATATACAGGGTTCGGCTAAATCAGCCACTCAGCTTATCTGCTATTTTTCTCTTTAAAATGCTTCAACGAGACTTGAGTCTCATCCGATATTTTTTGAGATACACATATCTGTATAAAAGTCTCAACGGTAAATGAATTTGCATTTCCAATAAATCATTCCCGAAATTGATTGCAAACTGGCAAGTCGATAAAAAAAAGTATTTTTGTTCGTGTGGTTTTTCTAAAAAAAATCTCAATAACTATAAAAAGTTTACATTATTTTCGATTTGTCATAAACATTTTTAAAAACTTTTTACTCGTCGCAATATTTCCCGAGAGTTAAAGTAAATAAGAAAACAATTATATTAAGTCCACTCCATCATCGAAAATTCAAAACAGTCTAAACGTTGAAAACATAACTTTTGGTCAGTGCTTTGCTCCAAAAAAAAAAAAGTGAAAAAAAAAATGGTGAAAGTCAAAACAAGTGGGAAACGGTACTGTCATGCCTCTTCATGCAAAAAAAAATCATGTAACGGTCGAGAAACCGTATGGGTCAACCCTTTGTCGCCGACCGATTCATCCCTGATGGTGACCCTCAATAGGATAGCAAAAAAAAATTAGAAAAGCAGGCCAGTAACTTTCTAATCCGTTTTTCATCGTTTCGTAAGTTTTCCGTTAGTCTTTTCGTAACTTGGCCAGTGGTCGGTTGGCGAAAATAGCCGTGTCACATCTTTAAAAACGTTTAGAACCTTTGGAGTCCAAAAATTGTATAAAATTTTGTGAGTGCCAAAAAGTGTCTTTTAAACTAAAATTTTTTCACGCGTTTTAACGTTGTTGCAGAAATGGAATTAAATCGTGAATCGTGAAATGAAAAAAACGAGGAGTTAAAAATTTAATTAGAATAATAAAAAAAAAACAAACAACAAAAACAAGTGTATGAAGTGAAAATGAAGTGAATCACGTGGATTATATTTTTGTACTTAAGAGTATATATCAGTGACTGCACTCCACCTGGAATTTTCGAAAGTCTAATTTCGGGAACAAAAAGTTCCAGCCCACGAAGGAAATTGGGAGAAATGGGCTGAAACTTTCTTTACTGCGATCTCTCTCGCGCTCACGGGCCGCTTATAACGATTGATCCATAGTCTCGAATGAATGAATTGTGGGTGTTTTACCAAGTGAAAGAAATCCAATGGCCGATGAATTGAATGGTCCAATGGGAATGTCCGAAACTGAAAACACATTTTCGTCTCGTTCGGAGAAAAACTTTCGCCCCATGAGAATCTTTTTGGCCTGTTATTCGTGATCGCGACTCAGGGAATAACTATTTTCTCTTTTTCTATATTTACACATATACATATGGATATGAAGTGCGAATGTACGTCAGAGCAATTTGGAACATCAGGGAATCAAGACGAGCAGAGCAAATGCAAACAAAGCTCTATACACTTCATAAATTTCTATACATTTGTGATGTACGTGTACTGGATGAATGCAAACAATTCAGTAAAGGAACATAGCTTTGTAATGGTTTGTTCCGCTTCTATCTCTCTTTCGTTATTTCCCGTCCGGTAGATTGAATTTCGTCTAGAAGTTTACCCGGACTGGATGAACCCGGCAGGGGTGGTTGGCCAGTTCGAGCAATGGAAGAATTTGCTGGACCCGCCCGACGAGGGTTGCGCAGAGGGCAAATGGAGGGTTGGTGTTACGTTCTATAAAACGCTCCATATTTTCTATAGCTATGGATGCAAGTATCAACTGCCGTCAAGCAAAAGGTCGGGTTAGCATTTGTTTGGACCCCCTTTTGAGTGGTGAATTTTGCAACATTGGCCTTTTTGTTTCTCAGTTCATATATCAATGTCTGGCTGGCTGCAAAACAGCGAATGGCCGAGTGAGAGAACAAGATAAAAGCAAACTGAGTGAAACGTAGCGGACCGTATACTCCTGCCGGATTACGCCGGTTCCCAGTCCTTGCTATACAGTTTTTTCTCTCCCTCTCTCTCTCTTTCTCTTTTTATATAAATATATAGCTACATACACACTCGTTTTTGGAACACTCAAAACGGATCGTTTGGTTTTATTTAAGCTGCTGAACCGTTTCGTTCGTTCCCCGTCGTATTTGCACCGGTAAATGGATCCTCACGAAGATATTTCTATTGCGTTTTCCTTCACGAAAAAAGCTTATACGTTTTTTTTCAAATTTTAACCTCCAAAACAGGTGGCTCGACATGTTTAGAAGAAAAATATGGAAAATATTGTCGACAGTAATCATCAAGACGTGCTCGAAGCTTTTTGGCACTTCTAAATCAAAGGTAATCCATGCAGGAACGAAACAACACTTGCTACATGGAACTTTGGTAATTTCGTCACGAAATTCTTTCATTTTTATTATATTTTTCAAGTTTCTTTTGTGTTTTCACTATTCCACTTGGCGCAAGGTCGTATAATTTTATACGGAATACTGCGAAACCACTAATTCTGTAAGTTTTCTTACCATGGGAAACTTTTCCTTCTCACATTGACGGTACAGCATCAATGAATATATAACTTTTCTAGATTCAAGTGTCGTCCTTCCATGCATAATTTTTTTTTCGTTTCAAAATATATTAACATACACGAAGCAAATGCTGAATCGTGATGAGTACGTGTGTGTGTGTGTGTGTGGGGATATAAAGAATAATGTATGTGCAGCTTCACGAATTTAGGTATAGTCAGTACGGCAATTCCATTAGGAGGCGGATGGCCAAGAGAGCTAACGTTAAGAGAGAAACGCGAGAGGTGAAAGAGGGTTGGGGCGGAGGGGCGAAAGAGAGAAAACTATCCAAGAGCTCGAATCACATTCGCCGACGTGAGCCAGGGACCGAATTGAGACGTCGACGAGAATGAAAGATTCGTATATAGATATACATGTTTGTAGAAAATGCTCGACGATAAGGGGTGCAATGGGGAAGGGGTGTGTGTTATAGTGTACGAAGAAAGACAGGATTGCAGCCCCCCTTCTGCAAATTCCGAGTTTGCGCAGAAAGCTACAAGCTCCATTTACCGCGAGACATACACTGTGTGCTTTTTTATAAAAAACGGATATAGATTTAGATTTTTAAACAATTTGCTGCTTAATGATTTTTTAAGAAGATTTTTATCTTTTAATTTTTCCGATTGCTTCATTCCTTGGCAGGTTATTTTAATTTTAATTACCAGGCCAATTACCACCTCGTTCAGGCAAAAAATCGGAACAAAAATTATTACGTCTCTCATCATAAACACAAATTTTCGAATTTTACTGTCAATTTTTTTTGTTTTGTTTTTGCCTCCTACCGGGCTGCATATTTATGTGAAATATTACCAGCTCTGATTCTCCTCCACCGTGGCTGGAGGACATGTTTTTTTTTCCTTACGAATTCCCGGGGAGGCTGGTGTAAAAATAATGCATTTGGCCCTGCTGTCACGTCTTTTAATGCTTTTAACGCCCCCGCTATTTATACAGCATATATATTCATAAATATATTCAAGATTTTTGTATATTTTATTAACACTTGTTTCGATCCATAAAATGTAACGATCCGGGACGAAAAAATACTTTGAAGACGACTTGGTATATTCGTTACACTCGAATATACAGTCGTACCAATGAAATAGCAAGAGAATTGTTATTCCGAAACATTGTCAAAGTAGGAAAGTTAATCTTGTACTAAATTATCATTTTGACAAAGAGAAAAATCGTTTTATTTCGCTGTTTCAAAAATGAATTTCTCATCAATTACAATGTATCCACAGAGTAAATATTTTATTCGATATCGACTTAAAATTTTATCACATTTTAACCGGTCGGATCCGTTTTTTGCAAAGTTGATGCTAGAGTCCGAGATAATCTGAACGGTGGTTGGTACTCACGAGACAAAGAGACATCTTCATCATCTTTCCCTCTTTCGAAGAATTAAAAACAAAAAAAAAAGACAAAAATCATCGACAGAAATTCCTCCATGCTTTTTGCTCTCCCTCTCCTTGCGTCTCCTCCTTTTTTTTCTTCTTCATTTTGCGATCTCACCCAAAAGCTCTCATTTGCCACACGAGCGTTGTGTGGGTTCGCTCTATTCTTAGAAATCGTCCTCCACTCGCGCAACAAAATACTCGTATTTACAATGTTGATGGTCACAGAGGCGTACAAAATTTAAACCCTAATATACTGACGGGTTTCATCTCGGCCATCCTCTCGGAAGCCTTCATTTGCTGTTCGCTTCTTGGACACCGAACAAATTCAGCTTGCGCCTCCATCCACGCACGAGCTCGCACACAAATTCTTGTACGTATTTATTTGCAAGAATGTATTTGAGTATTTAATATGTTTCGGCGCATAAATTAAGGACTATATGGGGCATTATGAGGGAAGTAGGAGGAGCGAGATGAGCGTTTCGCGACGAGGATCCACAGTCAATGCGAATTGTATAGACGATGGAGAAAGAAACTTAAAAAATAAAACGGGAAGAAAGAAAAAAATTAGTAAAAACGAAATATACATGAAGCGAGAATAAAGACGCGAGTTGAAAAGAGGGAGAAATGGTTATAGGACCGCCTGTGGGATTTTTCGATGTCGTGGAACTCTCGAATCTCTTCTGTCTGTGTGCATCCGTGGGCGAGCTTATTCGCGGCCATTCGTGACGCCGAACGGTCGGATCTCCGTGTCTCCTTCGACAAAAGTATACATTTGCAAATATATAAGAATGTAGTAAACGAGAGAGAAAAAAATATAGCTATCGAAAGTCGCGGTCGAAGACATGAGAGAAAGGGTTACACCCTCGCACGAAGATGCCAGTCAAAAGTTCTCTGAATCCGTTTCGATTTATTCGTTTTCTTTAACTAAAGAGCCTCCATTTCCTTCGCGTCTTCCTCTCGATCTTTCTCCCCCCCGCCTTAATACGTATGTATTAGCTTGTATCTCGCGTCTTTAGGAGATATGGTTTTTTTTTCTTTTCCCTTGAAATGAGAAAGGAATTCTCCGCTCTTCGACAAAGTCGCGATGGCGGCGAGTCTTTATTCATTTCGCAGTCGAAACTTTTAATTTCTTATCGAAATTACGGTGAATAACAAATTTATCTAGCGTGTTTCATTCAATTTACAATTAAATACGCTACGTTACATTTTCGTGAAAATAAAAAGTAGATAATTTCAATAAATTTATAATCGTACAACTATATTTCGATAGAATCGACTAGTGAAATATTTAAAAACATTTCATGACGCAGATAAATGTTGTTAAGACGCGGAATAAATTTATATTTTTCTTGTTCAGTGGATGGAGCAACCCGACCGTTAAATTTTCCCTAAAAAAATGACGCTTGTCAATTCTGCCATTTTGTTCCCACGAACTATGCTGTTGAATCGTCTATACGACGTCGATCGAATGGCATCAATTGTGATTGGTCCGTAGTAGAAAAAATTCAATGAAAAAATTAATCCATTTCCATTCTCTCGATGAAAATAAGAAATTGACTGAACACTTTGGACCAGTTTGTCGTTTTGCCCCGATTCGTTTGGACTCTTGCGTTAATTACATCGAACCGAATATCTGTAGCTTTCTTCAATTCTTGATTCGGGTGAGTGACCGGTATAATAATTTATCCATTATTGTGCTTGTGTAACAGAACGTTATTGCGATTTGGCAAACAAGATCACGCTCGAGTTATTCTTTCGAGCGATATGAAAAAGCTGTTGATCTTAGGAGGACTGAGTCGTGGTAAAATGCGGAGGAAGCCGACGGTCTAGGATCATCTCGTTGAACGATCATTTAGTGAAATTCCTGGAGCGTGAAACAAGTCGAGTTTTTAAGTAAACGGTGAACAAAAAAAGAGCAAAAGCGAACGAAGCGAAGGGCTTATCAGAGTGAGAAACGTCACGGTGCTTGGATCCAAATAAAATTATATAGCGGACTCGTGTATCTTTGCCTTTTGATGAAATAGAAATTGTAAAGACGGAAATTCTACGCTCAATCAATCAAGCACATGGAAAACTAAATGACGAGCCACATTAATACAAAGAAGTTTGATTTTTTTTTTAAATTCTTTATTTTGAAACCTTGAGGCTTCAGCCTGTCAAATTCTATGCACGTTATCGACTAGTTATTCAGTAATAAATAATTAATCAAATAAAAAAGTGTAAACTGCGGATTCTGCGATTTCCAGTCCGATCAAAAGATTCAAGTTTTAAACGTATGGGTGTCACGATTAAATATATTTTTGGACTAAAATAGAAAATGTTTACGAAAATGATGAAGATATCATGCCCTAAAAAATGAGGTTCGTTGAACATTTATTTAAAAAATCTTCTATTTGTTTTTTTATCATAACGCAGTAAAATCGTTCCCCGTACAAAATATCTCCGCAAAGAATATTTCCAACAATAATGACAGATTATCCGGTTGATTGGCAACGTTAGTCGATTAAAAACGACGTTGATAAACTTTCGAATGAATGAAATTCCATTAACAACTACGTGCTCATAAACCACTCACTTTCGTTTTATTATTAAAAATAATATCGAAATTTGTCAAACGAGGCTTATTTACAATTCGAAATAATAATAAGATGTCTCTTGACGAGAAAAAGTTTCATTAGCAAATTTATTAATTTATTAATAAAAATGATGAGAATACGGGTCCACGGTCAGTAGATATTTTAACAAATCCATTTTTTTTTCAATTTTGAATATTGAAAAATTAGTTGAAAAAAAAGTAAATTTGATACGAATCCAGTATCGATGATGGACGATTCGTAAAAAAATGTGTGTTGTTGCAGTTTCTCTTGTTCCACAGTTTCGTAAAAAGTTGTTCTTGCACCTTTGCGATCGGAGGGCGCCACTGAACGGCGTCGGTTCTTTGCCAGATTCGTTATGTATACATACGAAGGTACGATTCTCAATAAAACTTTGCCCATCCCACAGCGTACGTACGGCAGAGCCCCTCTCGTCCCCGTTCATGCTATTTTTCTCCTCTCGCGCCATTCCGTCAGTTTTTTTTTTCTCTCGATCAAGGGGAATGGAATCGAGCAATGTGCGTGGAAAGCTTTATCCAAGGAGAAGGGAGAACTAAAAAAAGGTGAAGGGAAGGGTATGGAGAACAGGGTGGGTACATTTATGTATAGAAATTGCATGAGCATCGACCCCCGAGAACCCTTTAGTGTTGTGAGACGAACTCGATCCTCCCTTCCCATTCGCTCGGAACTCCTCAACGTTCCAGCGCAAATATAGTGAGCCTGAAACTTCCACCCTTTTCGTTCGATCTCATGAATTTCTAGGTACGAATAAAAAATCATAAAATTCATTTAGTAATCAAACATTATTTAATGATCGAACAATATGTCAGAATCGCACTGATTTTGCGAATGATGTTTTGATATTTACATGAAATAAAAAATCTCAAGAGAATTCAAAATGACGTTCGATCATTTTGTTTTTTCAGTTATAAGACAGTCATTATTATTTATTTTCTCGTGTCTTATAAATCTCGCATACAATACGAGTCGAAGTAAGTACGCAGATCGCAAGAGGGTTGGAAAGTGAACTGAGGGACAAAGAAGTGTGGAAAGTTTCTGTGGCGGTGGTAGCAGAAGGTTATAGAGTAGCAAGAAGGTGGGAGGAATAAATGGATGCTGTGACTGCACCGACGAAGCATTGGCAGCAGTAAAGAGTAAAGAGGGGAAGTTTCTAGCGGAAGTAAGGGCGCGGCATAGAGACTGTTGTAGATTTTGTCGATTGATAAATATATTTGTGTGTACGTTTATAAATATATTTAACGCGTGTATTAAAATGACTGCATTAGTAGCGAAAAGGGCAAACTCCCGATCATGTCACGTGTGAAGTCGTATGAATAATATTCTTTAAGATACGGTCTGTAATATTTGGCGATCGGAGATTCGACATTCGTATAGAAAAAGCGTGATCGCGTAAAGCGTAACACGGAGGTGGTCGCGTACCCTGGCGTGGATGAAAAGCCAAACGAGAGGGAGAAAGAGAAAGAGAGGGAAAAAGAGAGAGGACGATGAGAGAACGAAGTGGTAAAGGAAGAGGAAGCGGAGGAGGAGGAGGAGGTGGAGGTGGAGGAGGAGAAGAGGGTGTTCGCAAAGTGTCCCTAAAACTTTTACAATCGCTCGCTCGGCTCGCTCGGTTCGCCCGGCTCGTCGGTCTCTCCGCAGCTAGAGGGCTATGCTTGATGGCGTATCTTCCAATGTGAGTTGCCCATAATACTAAGATGTACGGCTGCGCCGGTAGGGGTCCGTTCCCGTCGCCGCCAACGCCGCCACCACCACCTCGTTCCGTTCGTTCGTTCGTTTGCACTGCTCGCATCTCGTTTCGTTCTCTCGTTCACCCGGGTTCTTTCTATCATCTTGATATCGACGTTTTTCTATTTTTAGTTATCAAAAAAAAAAACAAAAAAAAAACAAAAACAAAAAGTCGAAATAGTCCCGTGAACCGCGAGTCATTCTCGCAGAAAAGTTTGAAACTTACGCGTTGACCTCGAGTCGAAAAGGGAAAGAGAGAGGGCACGATGGCGCAATCAGGGACCACGGAAATAACAAGATCACAAACGGTTAAGAGCGAGAAAAAAAATTAAGTTTATTTTTTTGCTTTCATCCAAATTTTATACAGTGATTAGCTATTTTTTTTTTACTGGAGTTTAAGTTCCATGATTGCAATCGTGATACACTCACTATTATGGTCATTACGTTAACGTCACGTTTCGCAGAAAAAAAAGAATCCTCCTGGGGTTGACATGAGGGCGCGCGTGGCCTCGAGCTTTCCCTCTTTCTCTCTCTCGGTCTTTCTCGCTCTCGCGGTGTCCGTGTGCCTGCCGGCTCTGCCGCTGCTGCCGCCGCCACTCGCCAATCCATCGAGTCTAGTCAACCATTGGTGGCCGTGTCATGGCCGCCCGGAGATATCTCTCTGTGCTCTCGTAGCTCGCGCCGGTTTTCTCTAACGTCTCAGCATCTTTGCGACAACGCTAAACGTCGATATTGGTCCGCGATAAAAAAAATAAAACATAAAGAGATAAACACACGCGCACGAATCAACGGTTCAACGAAGTATTTGTTCTGGATTGATCTGACGTGAGGAATTTTGAAAGAAAAAAATACAACACGACGAAAAAAATAATATTCATGAGCTCAGTGTTTATTTGGAAGCTTCTCGATACATCACGCGATCCTTTCGGACTGAAGAGCTCTTAAATCGCGGCATCGAAGCCACTTATTTGTTGTACATGTGCCTTTTGCACCGGAGCTATCCCCCCCTCGGGCCTTTGCACGTGTTCATTCGCGGCTATCATTAGTGTGCGTGCGTCTGTGTATACCAACAGAACGAATCAAATCGGGCTTGCTAATGCGAGTGTCTCGTACTCACACGAGTTCGTATCTCTTCTTAACGTTGACGTATTTTTTCTCTTCTCGTTTGAGGTTATTTTCCTACTTGATTATTCAACGTGACATTCAAACCGACACATATACACACACGCACACACACAAAAAACTTAAACGTTAAACGATGCATCGCTAACATCTTTTCGAACAGTCGTTACGGTGGGGGATTTAATGGAAAGTCGCTCCTTTGCCTTTTGTTACAGCGAAAAATGGCGTATCGCGCCTACTAATACGAATTCACGAGTGTGTCAATGTTCGCCACGGTCTCATCTTTTTGCCACCCGTCACTTCAAGCCACCGCGCGATCGCGACTGACGTTTTTTCTTTCTTTGTCAGCTCGTTCCGTTCGATATCGATGCGGTCTCTCGTCGTTCGTGAACGCTTTCACTCTCTTCAACGTCATTGTTTTTCTTTTCTTTTTTTTTTCATGGTTTTCGCGTTTTTTATATCCCGTGATATTTATCGTGTGATGTGCGCGAGTTTAAGTTCAATTGAAAGTGCCGTGAAAAGAAAAACCGAGACAAAAACACGATGTCAAACAGCAAGGAAAATCGATGACGAGTGAGAAGGATGGCGGCTCTGCCATGACTGACAACGACAGCCGGTTTGCCGGTAAGTAAAATTCCCTTTTACATTTAACATTTTCTCAGATTCTTCTGTTATTTCTGTTACATTTTTTATCGTATTTTTCTCGCTCGTAAAATTATCGAGAATATTATTGTGTTTACTGTTTACTATTTACTTCTCATAAATATGCAAATTCATTGAGTTCTTTTCTCAATAACAATTTTTTCGTGACTTTGTCTCAAGATTCTGCGCGGATACCGACTCATGAATTATTCATGGTCTTCCGAGGTTATGTTCGACTGCAAAATAATGAAAAATTTGTTCTACACTTGACCGAATATCCTTGAAAACATTTGTCAATGTTATGATGATAATTCGTTCCCATATTTTGTCCTGTGATTTATTTTACTTGATTGAAGAGTCGCCGAAAATATGTGGAACATGCAAAAGACTTCGTGTTCGAATGAAAGTCTCGCGAGAGTAGAAACGAGTCGAGAGGTAACGAGAGAAAAGAAATCAAACGATTTACCACCATTAGACCTGTTTTTCGTGTTTTTTCCTTACATTTTCACTTGGATTAGAGGAAATTGTAGATGAAGCAACAGGAGGGTGAATAGTCGGTTGATAGAATCAAGAAATAGCGAGAGAGGGAGAGAGAGAGGGAGGGAAAGAAAATAGAGCTTTGCTCGAGGAGCTTTGATATGTTCTACGCGAAGAGTGCGAGGCAGACGGAACCACTTTCATTATAGTATCCTTGGGTTAGGTTAGTAATTTTCTCCATCTCGCTCTTTTCCCCGTTGGTTGTACTCAACGTTGCTTATCGCGAGCATATTCGTATTAGCAGTAGAAATTACTTCGAAGGATAACAAAAAGTTTCTTCAATCATAAATTTCACACACGCAATTGCTGCATTTAAAACACGAGATAAAAATCTCCTAAAAAACCAGATATATCGAGTGAATGGACCGTACGTAAGAAAAAACAAAATAAAACAATTAGCAATAATTTCTGAAAGCAGAAGAAAAATATGTGACCGAGAAATTGTTAAACGAACAGTCATATTTTCTGTCCATTGGAAAATATTGCTAATTATTTTTCTGCTCTTAATTGGCAAAAAGAAGCTTCAAGGTCAACGAAGGTCACTCATTATTTTTTATACCAAATACGGATTCTTCTATTGCTGTAAGCGTCACGAGGTTTATGAAGAGTGAGAGACATAAGTTGGAGGCCTCGAATGGCAAGTAAAACAAAAATAAAAGTATTTTGCTAATTGGACCCCCGTGAATAACGTCGCGACGATTTTTGCCTCATTGCTAGCGCGGATATTGTTCGAACAAAAGAACGCCAGTTGGATAATTGATTAGTGTCTTTTTTCGACGAAAAAAAACGATGAAAGAGACACAGAGGTTACAATAAGAGTTGAAGAGAAATACCAATGAATTTAGAACGGACAAAATATGGTGAGAATCAAGCGCCGGGCGAGGCTGCTGCAAAACCCCGTGGAGTTTCCCCGTCGAGTCTTGCGATATATACGTCTACGGGGAGGGGATCCTTAGCGATCGATTGGTCCGCAGCTCGTAAAAAGTCCTGGGCCGCCCATCGACGAGACGTCGACTCCAACATCGACACTTACACTCGGACAACTTTTCTCGTATGCACACGAGTCGTCCTCGTGTATTTGTGTTGCCGACCATCGCCATGCGTTTTTCTTCTCGTGTAAGCTCCCGTTTCTTTCCTCCCGTTTTAATTCCTTCTTATTTTGCGAATGCAACGTCAGTAAATATACTCACGATTTTTTGTCACATTCTTCGATTTATCGATCAACGGCGATGAAAAATCTTTCACTAAAAACACAATTATCTCGCTCGTTGCTGATCCTCGACTCTTCATTTATTTTCATTCTTCGTTCAATCTTGAATTATTTATTCAATGCTCTTAACTTCGCTTCTGAAAATAACGATTCAAGAAAAATTCATCGTTTTATATTCGTTTCCAATCGCAATTAAATTCTGCCTGATAAACCGATCGTAGAATCTTAAAATAATTATTATCAACAAATCCCAAAGCCTCGTTTCTATTTTTTAGACCAAATCGATGTATCTCTGCTTTATTATTTTTTCATTAATTGAGGATTCTTTCTCATGAGGTTTTTCGGATCTTTTGTTATAATTTAATTGTCCATGGAATTTTGTTTATTAAATGAACAATTTTTTGCGTCTATTAGTTACGATTTAATCGCTACAAATTATGCGTTTGAAGTTTAGTAAACATTTAAATGATTTATCAAATATTTTACACAGAATTATGTAAATGTTGTTGTTTGTAAAATGTTATGAAATCTGAAACGAACACATCCACTAAATCTCGGTTCCGTAGTCGCGTGTTTGGAGGTAAACGGTCGAGCGCGATTGTGAAATTGGATTCTGCGATAAGAGGAGCGCGGATCAAAAGAGGGAACTTTAGAAAAAAGTACAATATTTTTTCGGATTAAAAAAAAAAACTTTATTGAAAAATACAAAAAAAAAAAAAAAGATCGTATCGCAGTCACGTTTATTTTAGATTTCGAAGATCCAAACGTATCCACTTTCTCTTCGTCCTTATCCACTTTCTCTTTGTGTGCGGTTGACCGAAAGGATCTAAAGATATTTTTTTCATCCCTTAGTTCCATTGCAAGGGACGCCCGTGCAGTGAACATTTGTATGAGCGACTTTCACTTCTCGTTCGGGATAATATTTTCGAAAGGGCTCAATTTTTTTTCCCCGTTTCTTGGCGATCGGGGCTCGGAGGGTCTTTTGCGTCTAGGGACTTTGCCCCAATTTCCAAAATTCCATGTGATTTTCTATGTGAAACTTTTCAAAGCCTGGCCAAAATATTTTCCTTCACGCCGACTAAAACTTTCTCTTCGCCGATGGGGGATGAGGGCAGCGTCTTACGTCGACCTTCGGTTTTTATGCATATACGAGCCATTTTTTTTCTCGCATTTCCGAGAGGCCTAATGCACAACGATGTTGTTACAGCTGCACATTTGGAACTAGCGAAAGTGGGTCAAGCATAGAATTTTTTTTTCTTCCAAAAGTTCTTCCAGAGTTCTCAAGAATAGTTCATTATTCTTACGAAGTGGATCCTGATAGAACTGACGACGAAAAACGCGGTCGAGGGATCATAGTTCACTTTAAAAAAAATATACATATATATCTTGAAAGTTCTATGAAAATCGAGTATCCACAAGAGAGTCTATAGATATTTCGACACGAATCTCGTATATAAGCGATAATTTACAACATTACGAAGATTATTCAAACTCCTCGTCGCCTGGACCGGAAATTTATGATGTTCGTAGCAGTGGTGTGGTCCATACTCGGTGCTGCTTAGATTTTTAGATAAACTAATAAACTTGCTACCATGGTACGCACGTATTTAGAAAACGGCCAAGTTCACAAGAACGTTATTTTATCCTCGTAGACGAGGGGCTCGTTGCTAGAGATTAAAAAAATAGCTAAATGACTAGATACTTATGTATATGATTCACGAGAAGAATCGTTGTGACGTCATTCAACGGTTCGTGAAATACTAATCTATAAATTAATGGCAATAATCTCTCACTGGTGCAGTCTTATCTCACAATATGAGCTCGCGGGAGCGTTAAATGGCGTCTATGCGTCCATCACTTTCGTCCTCTGTTTCTCGTTATCTTTCCTTCTAGACGAAATAGTACGCGAGTATAACTAACGAGCGTGTGCCACCTTCGAGTTTTGATTTATCGCGATTTTCCTGCTCTCGTAGTTTACTTCTGAGTGCTTTATCTCAATGCCTCTGCCTCTACATGTCGTTGTCTCTCAATCCTCTTGAAAATTTATTAATATATACAATTGCCAGAAGCTCGATGATCTTTCTTAGAATTCTTCGCCGAGCCTGCATACATTTTTTTCATATCTTGGCTAATAATTTTTATTGAAATAATTATCGCCGTATTATCAAGAACGGAAAATCATAATTATCATCAATTGAAAAAAAATAAAAAAATTAAAAAATTTGGATTCTGTCATGATAAAAGTGGTTACAACAACTTTCTAGCTTGACCTATTAGACGTAATCGTATGGGAGATATGAATCTCAGACTCGATAATAATCAATGGGGCATATCGTTCGGAATATTTATGGTCAATGATAATTTTATATGGCAAAGTTCACTGACTTGATGTAATTTCTCTATCAGTTTTCCTACGCTACAAAAAATACCAAGTACTCGCTCGGTACTTGTACGATCAGAACACATCGCCTTCTTTGCGTTATTGCGTGATTTTACCGATACAGAATTTACCAACTTCGTTATGATCCTTCGATTTCATAACGGTAGAAAAAAGCGAGGGTGAAAGAGCGATTTGTGGAAAGTGTGTAATCTTCACTTCGGAGTCTTATTCCTTTTTTTCCGTTGAAGATGTTATTGAAAAAAAAATTTCATCAATAGTTTCCTTGGAATGAATTGTATCAGTGATTTTTTTCGAGACGATTTATCGTACATTGGTAGTAAGATCTTAAATATTATTTATACCTGGTACCATAGAAAAAAGCTGGTCGTTTTTGTCGTCATAGATGCAAAATATAAGAAAATATATTATAAAAAAATTTTCTTTAACCTGTTTTGATGGTAATAGTACCTTAAAATTAATTACAGACATTATTTGCGCCAAGAAGAAGAAGACAAACATAATTATAAGTTTCGTAGGCAAATAACATCCTGCCATTCTCAGAAAAAATATTTCCACATCACGTACATGAGTTAAAGATGTAAATTAATTCCATGTGCATCGAACTGGTCATTGAGCACGATGAGAGACCGGATGAAGGACCGTCGACCGTCCTTCAAGGCCTTTAAAGCCTGTTTTCTTTCGAGGGGTTCACTGTATTAAAAAAAGAAGATGAAGAATTTTTTTCTTTTTTTTTACATCCCTATGAATTCATTGAAATGTCAACAGGACATTTACTCTAGCTCTGCAGTTCTCTTACAAAGTATATAAATGGCCATGGTGCAGAGGAACAAGTAACAATGGGAGATTCGAGACAGTAAACCGATGTATAGCTTGGGAGGAACGTGCCCTTCTTGCATACCCTCTCATGCATACCGTTCCCACTCGATATCACTCGCTCGAGATTCACATTCGTCCGCCACACCAATGAGCGCTCGGAGGGTTGTAACAGTTGACTTTACCGGGTTTTATGACGTATTTCATCTCGGAGGCAGGAACGAGTCACCCATACACATGCAAGCTGCACATTCAAATATATTTTCTGTAACATCGATGCACGAAGTATACACTTACACAACTTGCATAGAGGGAAAACCGATACGTGTAGTGACCAAGATGCATAAACCAAATGTGTTGTGTTAGAGTTCGGGTCAGAAGTCGAAGACGCAAGCGCAGTGACGTTCGCGAGGTTCACGGAGCACATGGTCCTTATACAGCCACGACCCCAGCGCGTTAATCTCGTTGATTAATTCATCGAAACACTTGAATCATTGTTTTTTTTTCTTGTTGCATTGTGAAGTAATAAGATGTGAAGAAATCTGAAGAATTATTTTCTTAGCAGTCAATCGGATTTGAAATTTTAAAAAATTGTTGAAGTCGTTGTGGTTTTCGTCGGTTCCCTAAATCTGTCGCCCTTGCCTTCACACAAACGCGCCGCTTCCTTATCCGTATCCATCAACGCGTGTATGTAGACATCGACATCGAAGAAGAGAGGGATACAGGATCTAGCAGGGCTTGTAACGTTACTACCCACTGGGACGCTGGGTGCGAAACCACCCCCTTCCGCTCGGCGGAGCTGCTGCTGGTTGTACGTCGAGGGGGTTGATTCTGGTGGCTGCAGTCCTGACCTACGGCTCGACCGATACCGTCTGCGGTCTCCCTTTTTCGAATCTTTCGGCCTATCTCACCCTTCAAACAGTTTTACTCGTGATCCTGAAACCAGTTACAGCTGTCTGCGAACATAGACGTCATTGCCAACCTGAAGATTTGTCCTTGTGCTGGCGTAAGAGTGAAGTGACTCGCGTGGATGCTGTGACCCTAAATACTATTTTTTTTCATCATTCCTAGAAACTTTAAGATGTTTGGAAGTTCATGGACTAAGATAAGTTCTGCTAGCAGTGTGTTTTTTTTTTTTGCGCGTGTCAATTTGTTCTTAACCTACGAAAGAACTATGGACAAACTGTTTGGTGAGTGTCCGATCGTTGATATCAGTTGCCGAAGATGTTTAGTGTTTGTAAAAGAAAACAAAAAGAAACTAGGAAAACACTCGAGTGCTGTGGTAAGAGTCTCGTGACTGATTGAAACTCTCACACATGTGATGACGACAATGAGATTGCGTATAGGGTTGCGTGCTGGTTCCACTAGAGTGCGGTACACGGTCTATGCCTTCATCGATCCGCCTCTTGTTCCTTTACTTTTGTTTTGTTCTTTGTCATTCGTCTTCCCTTCTATTGCGGTGAGTTTTTTTTAACCTTACAAATGTCTTGTGTACACTTGAAACGTTGGCGCTAATTGTATTTGGTCACGAACCTCATGTGCGTTATACGTCTCGATCCAGACAGTGCCGGGGAACTTGGGACCGAAAGATCAAACGAGACATGTTATGCTCAAGGTGAATGATTTACTTTTGTTTTTCACCTTCATCATCTTCCCCCACGTGTTCGACCCGTGTAGGAAATAATTTTGCGAAACTTATCGCATTAACATCTGGTCTAGCATCTAAAAACGTGACTGGTACCACGTCGAATCAGCATGTTTCGCAAACGAGCGGAGGACCGTTATACATACGTAGGAATCAGATCCACTTTTATTCATTAATTTCTTCCTGTGGCATTAGGACGCCTGTCATCCATTCTGTGAATCGCCCACATCGCTGGCTATCTGGCATGTCGTATTACGAGAAGATTTGAATAAATCGAGTGAGAGATTCCGAGATCGTTGAACTGCTTTTGTTGCCAAGTGGCATTTAATGCAAACCGCGACATTTAACGATCGTTTCAACAATGTCAGTACAATGTATGAATGAAATTCTACTTCAATTCGCTCGGAACTTTGGTCAATGTGATTGCGCTCGTCCTTGCATTGCAATGGATCAGCGCAGCTCGTGATACTTTCGAATACATTGTTGACGACCGCGTGCTTATTGTCCAGTAATTGTCAGCGTGTGCAACGTACTCATCCAACAAGCGAATCACACACCAGACAGAATGCACAGGCTTGCTCGAGGAACATACACACTCTCGTAACCATCAGCCATGAGTGAATGACGTGACGTCATGCGAAGAGGCGTGCGGAGGTGCTGTTAGTCTTGAGAGAGAGAGAGAGAGAGAAAGCTCGACCACGATCTTGCATACGCTAATCATCATAGCCTACGTCCATCATAGACTGGTGCGGGTCGCCGGTAGCCGTGTTCCTTATCGCGTGTCATCTAACATGACGGACCACGAAGTATTTTACCTACAGGTTGACCCCGCACTTCTTGCCTCTACCTGGGCACGATAACGAACCCCCAGAAATAATTACTATAGACCCCACCAGACGATATTATGTCCCAAGGCACGCGATTAGCGCGGCATATTTATATTGTCCGGGAAATAATTTGTATCATGAGGGGCAAAAATCTTTTCTCACGAATCTTTGTTTCGCTAATAGTTCAGTTCGTTTCGGTAAGTATAAAAAAACCGAGTGGAAAGAATTACTGAATTACTAAAAAATGAATCACTCAATTGTATGCTTGGTATCACGAACATTTGGGGCCTACAGTTATAGGTTGAGTATAGAAAGATTCAGACTTCAAACGTCTTATTTCACCAAGACTTTTATAAACAAATTTGATTAAATGTGATGCCAAAAAATGATAACGATCATGCGAGATCCGACGGGAGTGATCGGTGATCTTGAAGAGTTCGTGGGGCGTCGACCAGGGGGCACCCAAGACAGGACATCACATTTCAGTAGCGTACCTAGAGCAAGGAATATGGCGATACACCTTTTTTTTATTATGATTTTACCGGTGGTTCAGGGCGTGCTTCTTTCGGTATATAACTTCGATAGAGCTCGTATAGACGAGGTCCCGTATTTACTACGTTCGTTCATGGCTGTAGGCATCTAGGCGGGTATAACTGCCTGGGCTTCAGCAATAAAACTTTTAACGTTCTCGTGTCCAATGGACGTTACGTTCCCGTGGTTTTACGTGGGGCGTTGCCGCGCGGCCATTACGCCATAACGGAACAGACTCGAGCTACGATTGGACGTCTTTCCATCATGGCTGCCGTTTCTCTCGAAGTTCTCTCGCTTTTTCCCCTTCCACTGTTCCGCCGGATTCCCCTCTCTCCGCTGGAACGGCTACGCTGACGTTACCCCACCAAGTACATCCCTGACAGTCTACTCCGTTGATCAGACTCTTGTGGAAGGATACTCCGGTGATTTGCCTCCCCGTTAACCAGGGTGCTTCCTCCGCCACGAATGACAGCACAATTTTAATGCATGCATATTATACCGGCTCACACGATACAAGCTACGATCTTCCGCGATTAACAGAATAATTATCCGATTTTTGTTTGCACGCATACACACATCGACCTCTACCTGCTCCTTCCTCGATCGTCTGACAAATCCGACATGAAAAAAGGAAAAAAAAATATATTAATACTCTCCACTGGAGGCTTATTAAAATAAGATAGAGATATTTTACCGGAGAACAACTCGTATAAGCTCGAGCAATAATATAATCTGTATTTATACAAACCTGAAAAAATTTTAAGTGACTTTTCAAATACCCAATTAAAGTTTAACTCCTGCTCATGTGTATGTGTGTTGATTTTTAAAACAGGGCATCGCAGAAAAAAAATATGTTTTATGACGACAGGATTGCCTGTTTATTGTTAAAATACATGTATTGCTGTTTAAACATGTTTCCTGGCTTTGCCGTCACGCACTGAGGGGGGAGCAAGCGGTTTCGAGGTCGGTAAGGGCGATCCCGATCGACCTTATCGACTGCGTAAAAGGTTCTCCCGTTCCCGCCATTTCCGCACCCATACCAATGACGAAAACGTCGCTGCTGAGCTACTATGTTTAAAGTACACGTTTTATGGATGCTAGACTGCATATGAGTAGAAAAACACTTGTGTATAGACGAAATATACTTCAACACCGATAGTAATCTTGGCTTTTTTGATTCATCAATCGTTATGAATTGTTTATAAATGATCCTTCTGGATAAAACTTCAATACGCGTTTTTGTAACTAATAAATTCAAACTTTTATCAACAACTTGCCTCGTGAATATTGAACAAATGAAAAAAAGCATATACACAAGAAAATATGGGGCTCAATTTCTTCATCAAAAAAATTCCAGCCAGATTTTTAATTAAATAAAATAATATTCAAAGTAGAAGTATGCACCCTTAACAAAAGATCCAAGTACTCGCTTTATTTTTCTTATCGCGAACGTATTTCATCAACGCTGAAAATACGGCTCTCAAAACTTAGGGCCTCATATACACGCGTACCAAGGTGGGCCAAGGGTTTTCATATAGCGTGATATTCCATTTCACCCTTGGGAGCAAAATCATCTCATATACACTCAGGCTTATATCTATATCCATGGTTGGTGCTCTCTACCGTACCGTCGGATATAGCGCGTTATAGTACAGTTCGCAATCTCGCCGAGGATGGAGAAGACTTCGTTACGTTCATAGGATATACGAAGAGGAGAGAGTTAGAGGTGGGGAAGGGAAGGAGAAGGAGCAAAAACGGTAGAAAGGTTTTGGCAACAGCATGGAGAGCTATAGGTGAGAAAAAGAGACGAAGTAGAAGAAGAGCCGGCGATCCCAGCAGCCATAACACGTATTCTTGCATACCGATAGTTTTCTAGTTACTATGACAGAGAATATGGGTGATGGGCATGTTAAAACTATATTCGGTATAGAGAAATAAAGGTATGCGGAGAGCCAATGATTGTTCTTTCCTTGAATGTTCAATCTCCGTAGCGCTCGAGCCATCTGGAGTCGAAACAGCGTCAATGCTCTGGAACATCGGTCTCATCGATCCGCACCAGCGACGCCAGCATTGACGTCTGTCTACCTATACAACTATTGCCATTCCTGAGGAACTCAATTTAGCTAAAACGTGCATTCGATGTTGAGATCCCTTTCCCCTCGTTCACTAAATGTCATCTTTTTGGGTGCCGGGTACTCTCATTTGTCGAGTGCATATATTTCGTAGTCTGGATAAGTGGACGAGATATCCAACATGTATTGAAACCATGCAGATTGACTCATCTCGTCGACAATAGCATTCCATTGGTTTTAGTCGAACTAGTTATGGATAATATTCTCGATAATACTAGTAGTAGTTGGAGCCAATACCCATGGACTAGATTATCCGTAGACGTTGCAAAGTAGGGTATGTGATATCTGGATTATGTAAGTCCTGATGGAAAGGACGACAAGAAGGAAAAAGGTAGACAGGAGGCTAAGCCACGATAGAGTGTGGTTGGTTGATGCTGGTGGTTTCCCTCCGTCTTTCATAGGCCACCATATAGCGATAGAGGCCCCGGGGGTCATAACTAGAGATACGCTGTTGGGCCACATAGGATGCAAACCCATAAACCCGCCCGCACTCCCGTTATTTTATGCCATGACATTTTCCTACACACTAGACGAGCTAGTGGTGAATGGAAGCCGACGTCTCGGCCTAATCGTGCAGGTGACTTACCCGTCAAGGATTCCAGAGGGTAAACAGCGACCACTGACATTTCGAGACATTCTTTTCTTCAATTTTACCGTTTGGGATACTCGTTTCAAATTCTCTGGTTGATTACTCAATGATATTTGAATAAATGGATATTTTTGGAGGTTTAATAAAAACAGGCACAGTTGACAGCGAGATCTAAGCTGTTAAGGATGTAGAACTTTTTGTTCAAATAGTACAATGTGCAACTGTTCATTTTTCAATCACTTAAAGCTCCAGTTTGACTGCGCTTTTATCTGAAAGTTTAAGGACTCTATACTTTTGCCTATTGGTCCCACAGCAGGAAATATACTTTTAGAACATATTCCCTACCATCTCTATTCCTTCTTCTTCTTGCAAACACTATAAGTTATATTACTATCATAGCGTAAGACAGACAGATATCTATAGAGTGGCTCGTTTACTCTACACGCTCAACAACTCCTGCATGTCGTGGGAGTTTACATACAAAGTTGATTCTGTGCAGGTACCACACTGGCGTGTCTCTCTTACATTTCGTACCTCTGTGTTATCTGTATGAACGGAATACGTACAATGTATGGTAGTATTAGTTTCTCCGTATGGTATATACCACATGTGTTGTACTATATAGAGCTTGTGGAGTTGGGAACTTCGCGACGAAGAGACAGCAGTGCGAGTCACGACACGAGACCTCGTGGCTGTCACAACGCTTCAAATTATATTCTCTCTTTTACTTTAATACATTTTCTCATCGAATGAAAACGAAAGAAGAGAAAGCCTCGCTCTACCTAATTGAAATAAGGAAAAAAAATTAATCCAAGGCTCGTCGGACCCAAGCTTGTCGGGTAAAGCGCGGGTACGTCGTCTGGTCGGATAAGTAAACGACTACTGTGCGTGTCGCGTGCGTCTCTTCCATATGGCTGTACAGTGCGTGGTTTTAAGCGCTTCGCGCAAGCGTGAATCGTCTCTATCCCTGCTCCTTTATTTCCTGTATACATACAGTTTTATACAAACGCGAAATATACATACATATGTAAATACATTTGTCTGCCGAGCATATGATTCCCTCTATTGCGGTTACATCGACCACGTGACTTTTCGACATATCCCCCACCATTGCAGATCGCATATTCTCGTTGCCTATATGTCTATCTGATCCAACTAGCCGCGGGACTCAAACCAAGTTTGCCGAAGAACTCTGACTCGCGAATAAAGTCGAATTGCATCGGTTAAAAAATTAAAGAAAAGGAGAAGAAAACTGCGAAACGAAGTGTGGAAAATCGTCGAATGTCATTGCTAAAAAAATGCGAAAGATAAACGTGCGTGCGGCGACCTTTGTGCGACGCAGAACGATGACCTTCCGCTTCATTTCTCACACTATTTCCCGCCAAACGAACGATCGAAGCACCTGTGACTCTCCGAGGACCTAAAATACCAGCTGACAACTCCCAGGTTGGTAACACCGCTTTTCTCGCTCGAACCAAACCTCTTTAGTCGTTCCTTATCCCCACTCTCGCCTCTTTGACACCTCCTTTCCTCCCGCCCTTCGCAAAGCTGCCAACACTATTACAAATACGAGATTCCTACTACCACTACGATGAACTAACATGCACATAAACTTCGGTCCCTCTCTCACATTCTCTGTTACAATGTTGCTTTTACGTCGACCGATCTTTTCCCCCTCTCCTCTCTATCTAACCAGTCAATCGTGACTTGCTCCATTACAGTTTCTAATTTATATAAACAAGCTACATATGCAATTCAAATCTAAGTGATAAGTATTTTTGTTTTTGTTTTTAATGAGCCGTTTCGATAATTCATAATTGAATGTCAGTCGATGTCGATAATTCGAACATTTGTAGTATCAATGATCCTTTGACTTTGTATCGATTAGACATTGTGTTTATGAATAAATAATTAAGTGCGTGACATTCCTCTATTTATATTTTTAAACCGAATAAATCGATATGATAAATTCTACTGGAATATGCATTAATGCATAAGTGAACTGAATTTTTTTTTGTTATAATGGACATTCAGTGATACAAATCTGTGATAAAAACGACGGAGACCCACCGCGGTCATTACCATAGTCGCAATCAACCAACAGTCACCATTTTTTAGCAACTTTTTTTTTCTACTTTTTCTTTTCTTGCGAATATTATTTATGATCATTTCAATCAGGTTATCATAATTCAAATACGGTGGATAAAGGATCACAGATCGAGGAAATGGGAAGTTGATTTTATTTTAAGCGTTTTACACACATACAACTTTCATGTTGCATATAAAAGCAGGAATGGCAATGATCATATGCAAGGCGACAATTTTGTAGGAATTTGCTGCTGTAAAGAATTTATGAACAGGAACATGTGGGCATAATTGCAACACGTCTGTGGGGACGTCTGGAAATTACTCAAAAATCTAGTCTCATTATTTAAAGGTGAACTTTTAGATCTTTTTGTTCAATAAATAATATAATTTTGTGGAAGTTTATTCAGACGTGATATTGGTATCGCGTATGAAGTGTTACTATTGACCCCAGTTTTCTTTATTTGTAAAATGTCACAGGTGTAATATACAGACGTGAATGCATAAGCGAAAATCATGCTATTTGTACACTGGCCGCAGAAATTCAATGCGCTCCTCGACGTCAGCAGCCTTGCCTTTCTTATTGTCATTCGTTCTTCTCACTCGTACTCCCATCACTTAAATTCTTTGCTCCTGCTTCGCGATTTCATTCGTTTGGAATAAAACGACGAGACGTTTGCCTCGTGTGCAACAAACTCGTTGGTTTACGAGAAACGTTCTCTTTCGTTCTCTCGTCCGTCCATCCAGAATACACGAACAAAGTTGCAGAGCGTCGATCTACGGCGGCCCTCGCTATTGGACGATTCCCGTCGCATCGACGCAAACCTCTTTTTCTCTATTTCGCCCTTCTTCTTCATTTTCGCAGACGCTTCATCGTTTTCATTGCAATCGGAATTCTCCCAAAAGTTCTCTCTCTGTTCCACGTCTTCTTCTGGTAAATTACAACCCCGAGCTGTTCTGTAATTCGTACCGTCATCCCAATTTATATGCCAGTTTCCTGCAAAATTTAGCCTGACTCGAATTTACAGACAAGAGTACAACGCTGCTGGGCTCTATTTGAATCTATTTTATCGAACGATATGAAAGAAAAAAAAACAAAAATAGATGAAAAAAGTATTTCTTTGAAGGTATAAATCGCTGCTAATTATGCGCAGTGTATACTTTTCCAATCAGTTTTTTTTCCTCCTAAATACGATCTTGAGTCTTGATCTTTTGAGGGTCTCAAAGGCGTCAGCTGATCGAGGCAATTATTCTCTTGACAGACAATATATAGTGACTGTGCTGTTAAAACGGTAGTCGCTCGTTGCTTTTATTGGCCTCAAGGCCATTGCCACAAGCCACTCGCCTCGTTGGTCCCAAAGTACAATTGTGCTTTTTCGCCCCATCATTGATTTTCTCAAGCCATACTTCGCTGTGGTTCATTGCTGCAAAAGAAAAAAAAAACAAATTGAAGAACAACGTGTTACAATGTAGGAGCAAAAAAGGTTTAGAGCAAACAGGACAATTGTCTGGCTATGTAAAAAAATTGTCTCGAATTAGGTGAGTGAAAAATCGTCGGAAAACTCTGAGATTAGGCATTAGATACTGGACCTTCACGTTGTTTTTTTTTCTTTGAAAATATAGAATTTATCGAGTTCACAATAAACGTTGCCATGGCGTTTCTGAGCGAAGTATTTTGTTGCTTCTAATAAAAGTATAGAACGTCGATAGGATTTATCGAAAAGAGAATATTGCGCCTTGTTTTTTTGTCTAATACTCTATGCAGAATCGTAGACTTCAGGTGAAAAATATATAGAAAAAAGTAAAAGCAGGTGCAGACCAAGTGCTGACTACTGCATAAAACGATTTGAAAAAATACGGCTGTACGAGTCGTAGAGACGAGAATACGTTGTAGTATTTTTTGCGAGAAAAAAGTACGTGACTGAAATCTTTGATAGGCCAACGAGATATCCACCGTGTGGCGATGGAGACATTTGGTACAATTTCGTGATCTCACTCCTCCAAGAAGAAACGATGCACGAGGAAGCGAGTGTGGACGGTGTACGTTCATTTCAACGTTGCCAAATGTAGATACGTCCGCGGACTTTGTACGAGCGATAAGTGAGTTCTCATAGTCGAGACAAAAAAAAATACACGAATATGTTTAATAATTAGCTGGAGATCATAAGAATTTCGAGCAAGATGAGGAGTTCAAATAATTTGAAATTTGATGGTAGATTTTAATCAATTCAATTCAATAAATTCTCATTTCAGTCATGAGTAAGCGTAATTAAAAACAAATCAATTTATACTTCCCACTAATAATTAATCTGCCCCCGCCTCTGGCCAGGATTTTACTTCATTAACAAATTTACTACCAAAATCGGTTCCTTTGATCTGACAATGTAACACATTTTAATAATAAAAGAAAAAACTTTCTGTATACCGAAGAATTCTGTTAAGTTTTACGAATTTATGGTTATTTGAACTCACTGGAAATATCGCTGCTTTACTGTGTGCTCGATCCACACTCGATTCTCATAATTTCTTCAAAATTTCTCCCTCGAATGTTCTTTCCTTCGCCAACAGCCTGTCGGAGTCAGTTTAGTCCTTTTTTTTTACTCTCCCCGCGTAATGTAGACCTTCGTAATCCAACACCCATCGGGTGAAAGAATCCTGGAAGTGCGTCATCGGACCAACCACCACCATGATCGAGAACACATACCCACGGAAAATGGTTGCGCCTCCTCCCTCGAGACATTACGGTTTTCACGCTCCGCTTAACCGTCTCCTGAGACGCGATGGTGCACGAAAATAAAACGAAAAAAAAAATGAGTATGAATACATACTTTTCCAACCCCATTCAATACTTTCCCATAAAGCTAGTCTGCAACTTTGTCATCTTATGTATATCAAAGTTCTCATATTAAGAACTTTACATTGTATTTCCTTATATTTTCCTTTTTTTATCGTACTAAGACCTCAACTATGTCGATAGCATTTTGCAGAGATTTTTTTGCATCATTTCGATTTTTCTATCAATCCAAGGGTACGAATCAATCACCCGACCTCCGCGAATTTACAAAAGTGAAAAAAAAAAACGTGTAAAATGGGCCAAAACTTTTTAAATCCCGATTGGACGATCGTTTCAAATGAATTAACAGTTAATTTATTTTTTGATAGCGCAATAAATTAGTTACGAATTTCAGAACGATTGCAAAGCAAATATTGAAAGCCTTACTCCGTTACTCGACAAGCCTAAGATAGAAATGTTAGAGACGCGATCAGAAGCCCCATATTTTGAACGGTACAGTGGAAAAATAAACCAAGTATGGAGACAATGATCGATAAGGATGCACGTGGAATTCTAAGCTTTCCTCTGAGAAAATTGGCAAGAGATCGAATCCACGAGCCACGCCTTAACGGAACCCAGTTATTTTCTATCTGAGGTTTTGTGATTACGTACTTGTGAAAAACGACGAGCCAAACGTACATTTCCCAGAAGTATTTGTACTGAGGATTTGACGAAAAATTCTCAACTGTATATTCTGCCAGTTATCAGGAGCTCAAATGACGTGCAATTACTCTCGCACATTTTTGTAAAAGTTGGGACATCAAAGATTGACGAGGGAAAATCAGCAACAGTAAAAAAAAAATCAGAGTTTTCGTTGAAGGTCTCAGTATTTATGTAACTGTCGGAGAGGAGTGCCGGAAGTTCTAACGGTTCAGAGAGGCATATAATTCTCGAACCGTCCATTTTCCAGCGGGCTCTCCGTGCCGTCGTCCTAACCCTTTTTTTTGCTCCCATTTCGAGGTACTTTTCCTCCCGTGACCAGTAAAAATGTGGTGCCGACAGCGACGAAACCACGTCCGGGCAAACCTAGGAATAGAAAATATACTGCACGACGAATTTTTCAATGTCCCTTCGTTGTAGAGCAAAAAAAAAAACAATGGAAAGTCTGGGCGATTCTCAGAGAGGTTTCCAGCTTTGTCTTCGGGGCACATGCGAGATTTCAGCGGCAAGACTGAGCAAAAAAATAACGTTTTTTTTTACGTGTCTTGAAATCTCCAGCTTTTCCCTGCTGTTAAAGTATAGAGAGATTTTACAGCCGAAGTTCATAAGAAATTTGTGTCCTTCGCACAAATTCAGCTGTACGATGAAAAATATACGAAAAAAGTCTGATTATTATTCAAGCTCAATTAATATTTAAACGAAAAATCAGGTTTTTTGCTATGTTTTTTCATCTATTTGTAAATTCTTCAGGAATCCGATCATGGCTGGACGGATACGTCATGTTGATATGATCGATATGAATATTTAAAAAAATATAATAAACATTTTTTATCCAACAGGGAATTTCGAATCCACTACACTGGCATATATTTTGTATGCCAAAAGCGTAGCTCCTTGGGATCTTTAATAATAAATATAAGGTCAATAACGAGGATGCTTATTCGAGGAATAAAATAAAAAAAAATAAAAAAACGAGATTTCTCGAGTTTAATCAGTCGGAGACCACTCGGGGGTAATGGAAGAACTCCGGCTCATCACTTCATTCATTCTGTATATATTCTATAGCTATATGTACATGTCCTTCGTGTCACTTGAGTTCCTTTAAGGAATAAAGATGGAGCAAGATACTTTTCACGTATCAAGAAAACTTTCAGAAGATTGAATCGCCATGTGCAACGAGAGCACACGCATAGGTGAACAAAAAAGACAAGAAGTGTCGAAGCGTGCATGTGTATGCGTGAGCTAGAATAAAAAAATGAAGGGGGTTGAATCGTCAAGAAGAAAGAGTAAGAAAGATAAGTAGAGGAGAGGAGAAGAGTTCAGGGTATGCCAGGCACGTTCGGGACCATTTATAGGAGAACGGTTTCGCCCTCTTTCTGCTCTCGTTTCTTTTTTTCATTCTTTTGGAGTCGTTTTTTTCACCTCCTAGGGAGACTTCCCTTCCATCGCTCCACCTTCGTTCGAGCTTTTTCAAAGTTCGTCGTTTTTCCATCCTATCGCTCTCTCTCTCTCTCTCTCTCTTTCCTTGTCTGTACCTCTTTTTTCTTTTTTTTTTTACTTTGCACCTCGCACACTATATCCTGATTGGCTGTTCAATTTCTGAAAAGTGATTAGATGGCTTGACCTCGAGTTCCCTTTCTAAATAACCTCGAAAAAATTGACAAGACCCTTCGAAATTTGCTGATAATTGGTACTCGATGAAATCCCTCAGGCTAACTTTTACTCTTTCTGATCCATTCTCTCGGCGCGACCCCACTTTATTCTATACGTTGATGTCCTTTGGATTTTCGATGAAAATAATCGAAAAACTTTTCTAGGCCAATCTTCTAGTGTGCCTATTAACAAAACCCTCGTTTCATGCTATATACACGATCTTTTGTGATATTCGAAAGAAACAGGCTCTGCATGTTGGAGAGGGGTCAAATAATTCGTCCAGAAGAGCCTCGGGAGATAATCCATTACCAAGCCACCCAGAAGTTTTCGTCCAGCCAGTGGAATACATCGAATAATAGTTACACTGTGTATATACCTAAATATAATCATGGTTCGAACTTTTTTTATTCCCTGAAACCATGTAATCAATCGATTCGTTCCGATTCCATTTGACGAGGAACCAAATACGGACTCCAGACTCTTAGACTACATGGTTCCATTCTCCCTACAATTTCCGTTTCGTAACCTCGATTCGTCCACCTCTCCTACTATTCATTGCCCTTCTCATCAACGACCGTTACGCCTTCGATCTTTCCCTGTTCTTTCCTCCATATTTTTTTTCCTTCTCTCTCGCTCTTCTTCTTCTTTATCTTTCTCATTCTGGCGTTTGCTTCGCTTGGCACAGGGCCAATTTCCATGATTAGATCCGCAACGCCGCCTTGCTACAAATATATATATGTATAATCCATATGCCACGGGATTATATACTCCGGCACGTCCCGTTTCGCTCTCAATATTTTCTCTCGTCGCCTCCTCCACTACTTTCTTTCTTTTTTTCCTTCTATATATCTTGCGCCATTTCACCGTCTCTCTATTTTTCTGTCTCAGCTTTTTTCGCCCTTTTTCTGCTCATATTCCTCTCGTTTTTCATCATTTTTCTTGTTTTTTTTTCTTCTGTGTATACGTCGCAGACTACACGTGTACCAGCCCCTGTCAGTCGACACTTTCGTCAAGACGCTATCCCGTTTTCATGTTCTCGTGAACACGTCTCTCCCCCGCTCGCTCTCTATTTCTTCCTTTTTGCTGCACTCTCATCTTGCTAAGATCCGCATTTATAAACGTTCTACGAAAGCAATACGAAAAAAAAGCTTCATTACCATTTTCCAAAGTAACAGAGTCCACACCCTCGTAACTTGAAGTCAAACTTTGCGAACAGTCTTCATTCTCTCATCTCACGTGTTATTGAAATTTCGTTTACCCACTGAGAACGTGATATCTCTTGGATATAATGTGACAAGAAAATACCCCTCGCATTTATACATTTTCTCTAACTCGACCTGCGACGCCGCTAGTCGAGTCTTGACAATGTTTTGCAGAAAGGTTTCTCGAATCATGTTTACATACTAAACTATAGCGATGCATCGGACGCCATGAAGATGAACGAGTCAGAGATATAAATGCAAGAGAGTATGGATTGGTCCACGATTTCCAGATGTTGCTTTCATGTATCATCAATGTGACACACGTGCCTTCCTCCATGCTCATGTTTATACGAAGTACGTGTGTTAACGTTTGTTCAAATAGATTTATCCAGATTTCTTTTATCGCCCTGTTGTTCCCCAGGCATAAATACAATATTTATTTTTCTTCTTCCATGTTTTTTTTTCTTGTATTTCTTTGAGAAGAGTCCCCACTCACAATAAAGTTTAATCAGGAACGCAGCTCAGCCATTTTGCAACAAAACTTTGAATAACTTTGTAAGATAGTTGCAGTAGAAAAAACGTATTTCCCTACGGTATCACCCAAAGTGCTGCGGGTGCTGTGAAAATTTTGCCTCAATATAACCCCGAATGGTAGACGCCACAACGAGACTTTTTCAAGGCTCTTGTACTCGCCTGTATAAATCCAGTTTTAGAAATGTGTGTGTGTGTGTGTGAGGGAGAGAAAAAAACAGTGTTACAAAGTGTTGGTACAAAATTCAGCCAAGTGGTAAATTTGGACTACTCACATTTTTCATGACGTAATCAAAGTTTTTACCCATTTTTTGTACCTAAAGTATGGGTCTAAAAAATCTAAATTAAATCAGGGTCATTCTTGATACTGAAGAGACAGCAAAAAAAATTATTCAAAAGTCTAGTCTGAGTTATTGTGGAATATTTAAATACTGCAAAATATTCTGGGCCTTGGAATTGGGTACGAAAATTACATGCTCTTGTTTATTAATGGTTTTTTTTAATCGATTGCAAAAATATGAACGTTGATCGATAGTTTCGTTTTGTTTAAACCTTTCTATGTGCGTATGTCTGAGTGTGAATACTTGAATCTAAATGTGTGAAGCTGCATGATGACGTAAATGCTATGGAGCCTCGTTAGGCTAGATGGAGCTTCTTCATAGCTCGAGGGAGGTTTGCGGAAATGAGGACTGGGTGAGAGGTCGAGATCGCTCCCATGCTCTTTCGTATACATATCTCTACTGCATCTGCAATTTCCCATGGTTGCTTTTCCGAGCGAGAAAACGGACGAGATAGGATGGTAGGGAAAGAACGATTCGGACAGAGTCATGAAAAGTTGAAGCTCGCGGAAAATGTAAGAGTTGCAATGGTCTTTCTGCCAGAAAAGGGAATAGAACGTTGAGCGTATAGAGTGGGTTGGGAATCAGAAGAACGAGTTTTCTCTGGCATGGCGAACAGAATTGTCGGCCAAACTAAACAGAGGAAGTAAGAGAAAGAATGGGGAAGAGAAAAGGGCGAAATAGTTGGAGCAAAGCGAGATGGTCTCTACGAAAGAAAAGCTTCTTTTATGTTACCCTTAGAAAGCACACCCTTTCCTCTATCATCCCGCGAAAAGCGAGCGAAAAATAGAAAGAAAAAATAAACGAATGAAAGAAGAAAACGAAAACCTTGAATGTATTTTTCTCCTGTTCGCATATCTTTCTACACCGTACATCAAAATACACAAAAAAAAACAGATAACACAGACGTGTATCCATACATTATACATGGATGCAACGAAATAAAGAGCGGGAGAAAAATAGAGAAAATTTTAAAGGCAAGGGTTGAAAGCTGACACGAATATATTAAACATTGTTTCTCCCAAGAGAGATATCCGTGGGTAGAAGTTCTTATGGGAATCTCGTTGGAATAGAAATGGCCCGGTTGGCCCAAAGCTTCGTGTATAAAACTCCTGTCTCTGTTCGTGTATTTTTACCCGTTTTCTTCGTGTGTTGAGTATCCCAACGAAATCGAACTTTGTGTCGAGACATTGCGATCGTTTTCGAACTATATATATACGCTTATATACATAAAGTAACGGAGAAAGAGTGAGATAAAGGAACATCGAATGTTATTTTTTTTTTTTTTACTTTCATGGACGACTTGCGTGCATCGAAGAGGAAAGGCGTATACGAAACTTTTTACATCCAGCAGTACCGATCTCTCGTGCTTCCCGATCATCGACGAATTCGTTACACTGTTACGTTGTAGTTGATGCTGCACGGTTACACATAAGATATATACGGATGTATATAAACATCGAAGTGAAACAAAACTGTCGACTATTTTGGCTCGTTCGTATTGCGGTACCGGGCGAAGTAAATATATTATTCGGAAATTTATTGTAAAAATGTACTCGTTATTCTTTTAGAATAATACGAGAATCAATTTCGTTCGTTGAACCCTCTCCCATCCCTCGTAATCATTGGAGAAAAACACTGTCAAACGCTTTTGGTTTTGTTTGGAGAGAACGAGGGACCGAGAGTAATATGAGATCTGGAAAAATTCCAAGTCCCGTTGTTTGTTCGCGATCGTCACGTACGGTGAAACGAGAAAATAAATAATGTTTTGAGCAATCCTTTTGTACATGATTCGACTGTTGGTAAACAGTAAGCCGTCAAAGATGAGGAATTACATTTACAAAATAATTGTGGGTTCTGATTGTTCCTTTGCTAGCTCGAGCAAACATAGATCGAGGGCAAACTTTGCTCGCTTTTAAAGTTTCTTTTTTTGTAAACACTCGATAAATCCTTCCGACTGATTTCGCCGCGCTTGGTTTTTGGTACACGTGTAACTTAAACATGTGTCTGAATTCGCAGAATCGAGAGTTTTGCACGTTTCTCGAAACCGTAGCGCGTTCGGCCACACTTTTGGCAACGTTATACAATTATTTTTTTTTTTCTTTTTTCTTGAAATATATACGCGTGCTAACATTTTATTAAAACTGAGTGACCTACGTGAACTGAACTTTGATAAGCGATGCTGGCGAGATTTCTTGAAAATAGCCGATAATTAAAAGCTAATGGAGCTTGGCTCCCCATCTTCCAAGATTGTTTTTCAAAAAGTTGATAAAAAATGTCGTAAAAGCAATAAATACTAGACGAAAAATGAATATATGAAAAACAAGAGTGAATAAAATCAAGACGATTCGTTGAATATTGTTATCGGCGAATCGCCGACGAGCGAGAGACGAGAAAAAAAGTTTTAAAGAGCAAAAGAGCATCTAAGGCTGTATGAAATCGAGGGTGGACGATGAATAGTCGAATAGAATTGGAACTCTCGTGGAATTTTCAGGATCTTTTGGTATCATAACGAAGTAAAGTGCTCGATATACTCAGGGAGATAGAGAAGAGACCGAAAGAAAAGCAGCGTGGAAAATGAAGCTGATTCTTAAGTGACGTCACGTATCTCGAAGCCAATCTAATACACTCGAAAGGAACATCGGCAAAGAAAGAAAGAAAATGTCTGAGATGCTGTGCTCCATATAATAGTTGGCAGCATTCTCCTCTCGGAGGAACCTCTATCGCGAGATTGGACAATCACGCTTCGTAGTAATGCCAAAGGGGCACACATGTGAAACTCTTTTACTTTCCTTCTCTTTCTCTTGTTGAGAGAAAATACCGTGGAGGAGACACGGGAAAAAGAAAGAGTGTAAGAGAGAAAAAGAACAACTGCAATTTTGTGGACCGTTGGGCTCCAATATGAAGACCGTCGTAAAGGTGCCACGGTGCTTGCCCATCCAAGCTTTGAACGGCTAAGAGTATAGAGAGAAAATGCGAGAGACGGGGAGAAAAAAGAGGTACTTGATAAAGTCGTGCGAGGACAGCATCCTGAAACATCCGTTATGCTTCTCTTCATCTCATTTCTCGACCATGAAGAATGGTAGGAAGAGGAGGAGGAGGAGGAAGAGAAGGATAAGGATTGATGGCGATCCTGTTCCATTTTTCAAGATGATGAAATTTCGGAAATTGGGGTACACGCGTAGGCAGCGAATTCATGCATTAAATATCCGAAAACAGAAGGGCACAGTCGAACTCGTTTTATGTGAGATATTTTCTTGGTTACGACACTTCTACAACTATATACCATTGTGCAGCTGGATGAGTGTGGGTGAAAAACAAAACTGATACGAACGTTTCGTCGTCGCTACATGGACCATGAACAATCCTCTCAAGTCATAATTTTTCTAGCAACGCGATATGATAAAGAGCTCGTGTTCTTGACGTTTTCAAGCACCCAAAATTGTCAAGTATTTTTCGTCCACGTTCTTTACAGTTCTTCTCATGAGTAATATACTCGAGGAATGCTGCTAAGATTTAAGAACACGAGAGCATATCTTTCCAGGACAAATTTCTTCGAGAGAGATCGTATTTTATTTTTATTTCTTCTTTAACTAGCTCTCACTTGTTTATATTAGTGATATATACCTACTTGACAGTTTTTTTGTTCCCGTCGGACTATTACTGCAACCATCAACGAAATGGTGTCGAATATCTTTTCTCCCTTTATTTCTAACGACTACAAACAAGTTATGATTCATTTTGACGAAAAATTTGACGGATTTACCAACGAACACCAATACAAGAGCTTTTCTCAAGTGATTTTCCAAGAAGTCTATAGAATATTGAAAAAACGTTTAGAGAAACTTGATTGTGTATCGAAATGCTCGGCGTCCGACGGCTCGCCGCCATGATCTTTTTCTCCGTCACGTCTATGGTCTCGCCTCTCTCGCCAGGGAATGAAGCTGCGCGCGTCGGCCCTCATCGGTCGATAGACACGCCAACCCCCTTGAACTCTCCTGTTCGTTAAGGGATGGTCCTACATATCCCTCTGTTCTCTTCACCCATTTTCTACAATTTATCCATCTTCGTCTCTCTCACTTCTATCGTCCATAACGCTTCGTCTATCCCAGTCCATACTCTAGTTTTTTTTAAGTTATTTTCCGACGAGCCCTTTTCGTGTAATTGCTTGCGTTATAAGACAGCCAAGGTTTTTACTACGTTCTCCCTTGAATGGTACATTTTATCTTTGGATTTTCCTAACTCGCACTGCTGGAAAATTTCAGGGCGAGTGAGTGCCAGCAAAAGCACTGCAGCTTGAACGAGACAATTATTTCACGTGATTGGCACGTATTAAATAAAAAAATTGTGCACTTAATTTGTTGAAAAAAGTGTAAAAAATTGAACTTTGTTAGAACGGGATCTGAAATGACTTGTGATTTCATTCCACGAGTCGTAAGAAACGGTACGTTTATGAATAACAAAAATATTTTTCTTGTTAATTACTCACTCAAGTTTCAACCTTCGTTCTCAAGCTATTATTATAAAATTCGTCTTTTAGATATTGTTGAAAAAATAAGAGAGATTTTATCGTTCGTTATTGGCCAAACGAAAGAAATCCTCAAGAGAGAAGTTCGAGGTGAAAAATCAGTGTGGATGAAAATAGAGAACTCGTCTGTATAGATAAGAAGAATTAATGATGCGCGGCATCGTAAAACAAAGATTGTCAACTGAGAAAGACAGGGTCACCAGACGTTTCATCCTCATGCTCCCAGTCCGATGTCACTTCGCACTCACATTGTGTGTGTGTGTTAACATCTGCAGCAAGACTAAATTCATTTCCGAGAAGAGTTGTTCAAAGAGTTTGCGCAACGTTTGGTGCTTGTTTCCCTCTTCGAAGACGCCGGATATCCGGTCTAACGAGTATGTTAAAGCCTCTGGATTACACGTTCATTTTACCGAACATTACAGTTTTGCGAAACTTAATTTTGCCAAAATCTTTCGAAGTTTCATCATTTTCTCATTTTTTATTTATCAATTCATATCTATCTCAACTGAGGATTTATTTTTATGGCCAAAACGAAGCGTTGTTTTAGCCCGGCATTTTTATTCAGCTTTGGGTTCAAGAGTTCTGTAACTAATAATAAAAGAGTACCGATTTGTTTTTACAGAAGTTGAGGTAAACTAGGATTACCACAGGATTTTTAAATACGAATAGGAATTAGATCGTTCGACACACAAACATTTCCCATTTTTTTTTCTCTCTCATTCAGACTTTGAAGCCACGTGGGTCGTGATACGAGTTTCAAACTAATTTTAAACGTGACTTGTTTCTTTGCTTTTTTTTTTTTACGGTATAGATCGTAAAATAACGAAAAAACGATGCAGATAAACATGAAGTAAAGAGGGTGAGGAATAAGATGATAGAAGTTATTGGAATTTAACATAATCGAAGTATTTCACCCACAAAACCGAACGGACAATCTTACATTTTTTTCTTCAATATTAAACGGTTTCAATAATTCAGTGAAAAAAAAAATCCTATATAAATAAAATACCGTTCTCCTTCTTTTTGCCAAGAATTTCTTTGAATCTTCGGCTATCGTCACGATCGAAAGATTGTAAAGATTTTCGATTCTGGTACGTGGATTATTTATCGGTTACTTCAGGCATACAATCTCATTCCCTACGGCGTATCAGAAATGAAGTCTCCTCCCACGTAAATATTTTTCTTCTCGTCCTTCGTCGGGGTATGCAAGGGACGTAAAGAAACAGGTTGGGTTTGAAACCAATCGCCCAAGAGACTCATCAATGCAAATGAAGATATTACTGGTCCAGCTCCCTCCCTCCATTCCCTACACTATTTTCCTCCATTCCGTATCTTCCATCTTCAATCTCTCCCTCTATCTATATCGTCCATTTTATATCATCCATACTTTTTTTTTTTTCACGAAGAAAAATAACGTCGAATGTCTGAAATTTTGTTTCTTCTCGTAATAACATCAGTTATGAGTATTAAAAAAATATAAAAACACGTGATTTTGTCGTTCGGTAAACTGGTTTTTCTGTACCAATATTTTATAATTTTGTGAATAGTTTAAATATCGCATTACCTTATGACATTATATCAGTGCGTTCATCCAATCATTAATAACGAGAAGGTCGAAAAAGAGAGCAAGTTTAAAACCAGTTACCATTAAATACAACAATTTTTTAAATGTCTTGCATAGCATTTGGCAAAAAGTAATTGAAAAAAAGAGTGAGGTTTCTAAAATTACGAAAATCTTAATCGCCCCTTTTTACAAAAATTGACCAATGATAAAAAGTTGAATAAATAAAATTCAAAAAAAAATTTCAAATCTTCATATTTATTGGCGTTTGGAAAGTGCAAATTATCAAAGATTATGTCATCGTTGATCCCTCGAACAATAAATTTCCATCGAATTCAACGATTCAATTTAATTTATTGTCTGTCTACGAGTATGCAAATTCTGAGTATAAATTTGTTTTGAGTCAATGTACCACATCGATAAAATTCTATGAACATTGTTACAAGTAATCAGTATTAATGATAATAAGAAGTATACAAAAAAGAGTTACGAGCATCGTAGACAGGCGAGTGTGTCGAAAAAGTTTAGGGGTCATTTCATTCAGAGGAAAAATCATAACATGCGATCCGTGAAAGATAACTTCCAACAAAATATCTTGACATTCTTACACACAAATACAAATGAACACACTATTCGAGATTCCGACGCTAAAACTACACGAATCGGCCAGTTTCTCCGTTCATTATATGTCTCACTATCACCACTTTTGTTAGTATATGTGACTTTCACCCCCGTCACTTTTATCGTCTCTCTACGTTCAACCTTCCCATTTATTTTCTTCCAGCACAGATATACATATGAATACAATACGCGATTGAACATAAAAGCTTAGTATTGAGAGATTTTTTTTGCGTTTGCACGGAAAAAGAGTTCAGCCTCGAAGAGGGTAGCGTTTGGAATAAAAACACATGAATAAAAAATGGGGTTGTCGAAAAAATTGCAAGCTCTTATCAGTATGCGCAGAAACGAAGAGAATTTGCAATATTTTTTTTTCATAGCAGTGAGAATACGTTGAAAGATGCATCAATAAAATTTTAATAAAAAATGAAAGTAATTTGATGGTAAACGTGACAAATGAAAAATTCAAAACGTCAATCAATGATTCGCATTTTATGAAAAATCGCCGAGGGTACCATGTGATTCATTATTTAAATAGAAAAAGTCCTTCGATTAATGCAAAGAAAAGGAAGTTTGGTTTTTACAGTAAGTTATTCCGCGGCATGATCACACACATTATTTTTGCTCCCAACTTACCGGTTTGCCTTGACCAAGCGACAGAAGAATTTTCCGATCGATTTAACCGGCCTCTTCATTTTCTTTTCGTTTTCTCACTCCGCGTCCTTCTCAGTGCCGGATATGTCGTCAGATACGGCACGTCCTTGTGGTAAATAATAACGTAATTTCGATTACGACACACAGTAGAACGAGATTTTTCCACGTCGACGAACTTTACCCTCGTGAAAAGGAATAAGCGAGCTTCGAGATCAAGAGACCGAGTGCAAATGAAAACAAACGTCTCTTCGTTCCTCGTCCCTAGGTAGAAACGACATTTCGCGCTCGCGTTTAATAACGGTATAGGGTCTTGGAGTACGGTTTGTGGAGGTGCTCCAAGAAGTATACAAAAAAAACCAAGGTTCACAGTACCGACAGAGCCAAAGAGAAGCCATGCTTCCCAATCGTACTGTGGCGAGAGCTCGTAACCCTTTTTTTTTTGCGCACCAACCCAACCACGCCGCTTTGGCAGGTCATAAAGCAGTTTCGCAGTGTGTCGAGAAGCCCTTACGTATCGAGAACATGAAAAAAGAGTGAAAGAAATATCAGGAGCGAGCGAGTGGGAGAGTAAGAGAGAAACGTGCACAGGAGTTATTTCTTCGAGTCCGGATATAGTCCGCAATGTTCAAACACTTTTTTTGTTTGTTTTTTTTTGCTGCCGTTCTGGTAAAACGGTATCTCATCTCGAATGGCCATGCCTGGACGCTGCACCGCAGGGTCAACGACAATAGGCGGAGAGAATGGCCCGTTTTTGCTCCGGTTTCGTCGGTTCCACGCTACGAAATTCCGCTCCCAAAGATTGTTCAGTGTACACGTTGGAGGATAAGAAAAAAAAAACAAGGCAAAAAATGGTCAGGTAACGGACCAGTGGCTTTCACGCGTTCCATGTGTAAACCTTTGACTCCAAAACGCAGTTTCTCTCGGACAAGGAAATCTAAAGAGGCTGTATCATCTGCATCATGCCCGAGTCGGAGGCTGACCTCTTGGTCTTCCTTACGTTGCAGAATCCATCGCGTACACAAAGTTTTTTATCTTCCGTGATAATACATCATGAAGCTTCGTATATACTTTTTGCAAATAATGTTGCGTGTTTAAACTCCGGAATATACGACCTTGGAATGTATTATAATGTTCAAGAGAATCAATGAATTCCATATAAAGCGAAGGATGTGATTGATTTACGATCATGTCATACAAATAATGAGAATTATTTATTCACGTGCGGCGAAAACGACCTCTAATATGGCGTGGATTGATCAAACGTTGAAAGGCTTGTATCGGCTGAGCAATCGTAATGACGCTTTTGAACATGGAATATTCAGGATTCGTACATGCGTTAACTCAGGGTATTAATGGTTCATTCTTGTGCCGAGGCATATTATCGCCATGTAATATGCATGAATACATTTGTCGAGAACTTCAGCGGCCCCGGCGCGTACTTTCTTTTTCCTTTCTTTCTTCTTAATCTATTCTATACTCGTGGTGGTTGGTTTAGAGTTCGCAACGAAAGTGAATAACGAGACAGACGCATGGAGGGAATAATAAACTTATGGTAATTTGTGAGCACGATTGACGCCAACTGTGTATGTCGTCGTTTTTCGCTCTAATTAACTCCTTCGCTGTTTCCCTAATTCAAACCAAATTCCAATTTTACCGAAGTACGGCCAATCTATTTCAATGAAAAACACATAACCAATTAACATTGTTTACAATTCGAAAAACAAACATCAAATTCGTTTAATTGAGTCACCAATGCAAGAAAATAAACACCACTTTTTTTCGATCATCATCTTGAAGTTTCCAAACAATGGAGAACGAAGGTACGATCTTAACTTTCGATTATGCTGATTTGATCGTCGTGTAGTATCGTTTTTATAAATCAGGCTTCAAAATAGAGAACTTTTGTTAAAATAAGCAATTAGAAGCTTGCGACATGATTATAATTAAGATAATCGAACCTTGTACTTGTCTTTCTCGACACACGTCATTGATAAATAGTCTCATTTGCTTTTACACGAGTCAGGGACCAACAGAAACTTGCAATAATGCGTGCAAAAGGATATAAAAGATAAATGGATGCAAAAAACTATAAATATGCCATCTTAGCTGTATCGATAAGTGTCTCGAACGACCTATCGATATAGTGGGTGCGTGTGTGATGTGTTACGTGCATTAGTAAAGATGCGTGCCGTTATCGAGGTACATGTTTCGCGTATATAAGCAGTGGTGTAAATTCTCTTGACTCGACGAGGCGAGGACCCTGTTACGTTTTATATTATATACTCTATATATATTTCTGCTAATATATATCTATATATTTATATGTAGTTGTATAGTATACATAGAGCTTTGTAGCGGACCGCAAGTTTAGGGCATAATCGCCGCCCCATAAAAGTGTACGATGCGTTTTTAAAGAGTGCTTCTGTTGAGTAATAAACAGAAGCAAACGACTGTTGCTTGCAAGCCTCCGGCTGCCCCTTTCTCTTTCTTTCTCTCGCTCTCTATCTTTCTCCCTCGTTTTCTCCTCCTTCCTGTCTATCTCTCGATCTCTCTTCTGTTTGCCTTCATCGTTCTTCTTTCCTAGTTCCCTACAATCACAGACTATCCCGCCAAAACGTTTTCTCTCTTTCCATTTTCTTGCAATCTTCCTCCCCGACAACATTACAGAGTATAGGGTACTATTCTTCGTTCTATACAAATCGCTTGCCATGTCTGTTATTTAAATCACTTTTGACTCCAGGCCTTTCCGCCCCTTCTCATTTTTTTTTGCTCTCCCTCGCAACACCAAATTTGTAATTCTCTCTGCTCTTGCCACTTTCGGGCGACGAAATGAAATCGACAAAAAAAACATACTCACGTATAGCATCTGTGTTTCGAAAATCGAAGTTTTTTTCGAAGATCAAAATGTATTTTTTATGATAGGGAATAAAATGCTTCGGATTCTTTATTTGTTTGTATTTCTGCCCCTATTTTTTTTCGTTCATCTAATATACTTTTATTTCGTTACTCAATTCTTAGTTTAAGATCGGATATATTCGGAATTTATAAATGATCTCGTTGTCGGGAAATTCGTACATTTCAAATTTAGGCAGGCGAATGGACAAGCGGCCATGAAAATGGAGATCCCATGGGCGTTACAACTTTGAACGGCCACGATGTAGGAGCGTTATATTGCAGGGGGCACAAAAAAATGGTGTCGGGTCCGATGGGACAGGAAAAAAAATAAATAAAACGGTTTTGCGTAAAGTTTCGAATGTTTGTGTCATCGAGCCTGGTATAAATAAAATCAAAATCATGATATTGGACTTTGAATAATAAACTCCATTATAATAAAAATATTAATTTCACAATAAATTTTATTTTTATTTGTATTTTTCGAAAAGATCGACATCGGAGACTTTGCAACGAAAATACAAGTAAAAATAACATTTGGGAATTCGGGAATCAAAATGGATTTCTGTTTTTTTTTTCTTTCGTCAAAATGCTTGAGCGCAACTACCTCGAGCTCCAATAAACCTCCAGTATGTGTATATACCATATTTGACCCCGTGAGTGACGAGAAAACTTCTGCGTATCATCGTCAGCACAGAGTCGCTCAGACGAGGTTGTAAAAGAAAATATACGAGTGTAGCCAGGATCAAAGTTTCAGAGGGGTCTGCGTCAAAAATATTTTCAAGCATTTTGCTCTTATCGCGAATATCATCAATTTCGATATTTACCGAACGCAAAAAAGTGTTATTGCAATGTTGTTTGGATTCGAAAATTTGAGAGGCTTAACGTCACATACAAGAAACGAAAATATATCAAAATACCAGGTGTTCAAAGTTTTGTTTGTAGTTTCGTCGGATCAATCGGATTCGGGGATTGTATCGAAGTTTATCTCACCCCTAGTTTCACGGAGGCATTCCCTCGTCCCTTTTTCGAAGACCTCACTGTTTTTGGCCTCCATTTTCTTATACATTTTTCTCGAAATATTCTCCCCACTTGAACTCTCGCTTCTCGACCAACCTCCATGAGAAACTACCCCAAGTCTGTATACTCGTAGTTGATCTGTTCTCTTTTGCTTTCGATCTTGAGAAGCCAAAACCGACTCGCATAACACGTGTTGGCCATACTAACATACTTTGTTACACTTTTGACACGTCATAAGGCAAATTCGATTATTTATGTGGCGCTTTAACGTGGAGTTGAGAAATTTCTTCGTAGTCCTTGAATTTGTAACTATTTACTCGTGGGAGAAATTTATGAGAGTCGAGACGAAGTCGTGAGGCAAGGGAGAGCCCATGCAAGTTTTTTTTCGAGTAAACGACATGCCGACGTCTCGTAAATAACTTGCGAGTGTCCAGTTAGCATAAAATAACGAGTCAAATGAGGTTGGAACAGTTTTGCCACCTTCGAGGCTTTGCACCACTCATTTTCTTCGTCATGGGAAAAATTCACTTACTTCACTTAAGTGCACGAAAAAATAGTAACGGTTCGTAAATAATTTACATAGTTTCAAATCGTCTTGTTCCTTCGTCGTCACCATTGATCATGGAATGAAAAAGTAGCGTGAAAATGGACTACTAAAACTACACATTTCAACAGAATATTAATTTATTGATTAATCGTAGTCGAGAGAACCAAGTGGAGGATCTTAATTCCACAAAACTATTAAAAATTAAAAAGCATAGAAAATTTGATTGATGTGAAAAAAAAAGATAAGACCGTCTACCAGATATTAAGGGTGTTAATCCTTTTTTTCATGTAATTTAATCCCACGCTTTACGATTAGTAAATTTATATTGAATCCTCGCTTTTCCCATCCTCTCTCCTTTTCTTCTTCGATTATGCTGACCGGTCCCACGGTGTTTACCTGGCCGATTGCCTCTCACTACTGCCTCGTCGATTAGGGCCTGGTCCCTCATTGGAGGAGAGAGTTTCGTCCTCTCGAGGCCCCACGAGCGTCGCGAGCCAAGCATGCAAGATTGTATATAATTTACATGAATTATGTTACGAGATGGTGTAGAGCTGGGATCGAACAGGCGGACGTACAAGCCGATGCGATCGTTGCACAGGGTCCTTAACTAACGTACACCACAAAATTTTAACTCTCTCCTTGTATGCGCCTCCAAAAACAACTTGAAATTCCACTTTTGAGTATGCGAAATTTTTTAATTGAACTTACTCAGCGAAGGGCACCTGTCACTGCGATCCCTCTTTTCGTATACTTTACGAAATATTTTCTTCCTCCATTGCCTCGTTACATTCCTTATAAAATTACCGGGAATTCTCGAACTTATCTTAATTGCTGTCGAAAGACGCTGTAGAAAGCTGCATCTCATTTCTTCTCCTTCTTCATTACACAAAATTATTTATAAAATACTGCAAAAGAAGTTTCGAACTTCTTTAGTCAGCTCATCAAAAAAATGTTATTTTTATAAAGAGACCCAAAGTATTTAAAAAACATAATAATTTGAAATTCTAATGGCACGGTCTTTTTTTTAATAAGTTTCCGTAATTTTTTTTCACTATAACGCAGCAATATCCTTTCAAAAAAAAATATAGTTGATAATAAATGAATGGATAAAAAGATTTTTTAAAAATAAAAACCAGATTATTCCGTTTTTTATGGACACATTTATTGAAAAATAAGGATCGTGATAACTCCGACGTAACTTTGAGAAATAGTTATTCAATTTTTCAAATATTGATTGTTTATACTACGTTTAATGCTGATGAGCGAAAGTTAGAAATAAAAATGTACACATTTCGTAAAATCAAAGTAAAACTAGCTGTTATTTCGTAAATGCCTGTGAGTTCCCGGTTATCCTTGTTTTTTGTCGAGGACAGCAAACTAATCGATGGCAATGTCGGTAACGAAGAGAACTCCGCTCCGGGGTTGACTTCTCAGTTTCCGTTTCGCCCGTAACAAACGAGAAATGGAAGTTACCGGCAGCGACTAGATGGTTTTTCGATACCCATCAAGACCTGCTACCAGTCGCTTGATGGGTCCATCAGAGGTACCTGCAGTAGCGTTGACCCTCGGCCTAGTCCACCGTTGGCAATTTTATGTATTTTTTCATCCATGCAGTCAAGTTCAATTAGTCTCAAGATTCTTTTTATTAATAGAGAATGAACATTCCTAAAGAATGGTGTAATTTTGAAACATTGCGGAAGAGAAAATAAACATTAACAGTCACAATTGAAACAGACGTTGCGATTATTCCAATTCGGTCATTGAAACCTTGAATCCCATGATGACTTCGTTATAATAATTCTTAAGATACGAAAAATTCCTGTTTGTTACCCATTACATGATTTTTGTTTAATTTACGGATGAAAATCAACCCCTTCACATATTTCAAGTAAAAAATGAATTCGTCAACTCTAAACGACTCCATTGAAATCCTAAAAATACGAACAATAATTTTTCGTTTCTCCAACCACTTTTGCTTCAACCCCTGGATCAATTTGGTAGATTCGCTCTTGGCGCGGTTCGATCTTCGTGTTCGGGTGTTTCCGTTTGGTCTCTTTGGTAGTAACTGCAATGGCATTTGAGCTGGACGTAAAAGCGCATGCGTCGATGAACCGTATCGGAGCTAAATTTGTGTTGGTTCGTACAGAACGATGAGATGATCATGCGCAGGTGCGAGAGTGCAAGATCATGAAAAGGTTGCCCCTGCCCCCTTCGTAGTAGAGGGAGAACGGATGGAGACCACGCCTGGGTCGTTCTGGAGCCTTAGCTGAGACACGAACCCGGACGAGGGTCGTTACCGTTAGTGGAATGGACCAGCAGCTCGCGTTCAACCGGCCATACCATCTACGTCCTATTTCGATGATCGCCATGCAGATGACGCTGCGATATAACGATCGAATGTTATTGTCGGAGACACACGTTGAATTGCAGAATTATTCGCGGGCTCTCTGTATTTCTGTAATGAGCCAGAAGGCAAGAGAACACTGTCAATATATACGCAAATTTATTGCACACTCGAGAAAACTCAGCATCTTGTTTTCTTGGATGAGGATAAATTAAAATAAGTAAAAAATAATTAATATAAAAAAATAAAATAAAAACGTATGTCCAAGGCTTTTCTGATACTTCTAACTTCAGGCTTGGGCAACCATCTCATCGTGTTCATAAGCACTACGGCTTTTTTTAGACTTTGTTTCCACTCGATCGAACCTCGCACCAATCGTACTCGATCCTCGATGCCTTATCGAGATGACGATGAGAAACTTAAAAATAAAAATAAAAAAATTAACTGATGCACGATTATTTCGACGAGCCACACTCTGAAACAAATGAATTTATACCCGTTGTCGTGACGAAGGAACATTCTCCATGATGCGAGTGCGTGATACAGAGAGATCGAGCTCAGGCTGAAGACCCCCTTAAAGTCTATATATATTACTTGAAACGTAAGATTGTGATACTCTGTAAGATAGACAGTGAAAGTCATGAAACTTTTTGTTTCTCTTGTTATTCAGTGAAACGATATAACAATAAACATTGATCGGAATATCCACTTATAGGATTGTATTAAAAGCCTCATTTTTATTGAAACACAAAAAGATTTATTATTATGTTATGAGAATGTATGGACTCGTGCACAAATGAAATTTATTGCAATTTCACTGAATGTCGTAAATTCTTGTTCATTCAATGCAAAGAGTACATTTGGCAAATTCAAATCTCATTTGGATTGACGATTCGCAGAATTGCATGTCACGAATAATAATTATTATTATAGTTCCTGAGTTATATTTAAAAAAAAAAAATTAAACTAACGATCAAATTTGTTGTACATGAATCATGGAAAATGACAATATTTCGGGGTCTATCTTTCGATTATTCAGTAGAATAATACATCTTCGCAGACAGACTGGGTCATTATGACCCAAAAGTCATTTTTCTGCTTTAAATCCTGACGCCAGCACTTTTTCACCAAACCCTACGATTTTTTCAATTCAGAAATAAGTTCAAAAAAAAACTTGTTTTGAAAATCTCCTCATAACACTATTTTCAGTTTTTCAAAAAATATCACTTTCATGTCATATCAAACAATTTTAATTCAATTAATCAATAATTAATCAAGGAATGTTCAAAGTGTACTGCCGATTTTTTTCAACAATCACCGACAGAAGGGCTACAGATAGCAGGTGAATGGAGTACACTCCGGGTCAAATTGACCCAATGTGTCAACGCAGTGGCCAAATTGAACTGTTTCAACGAAGGGATAAAAAAAAAAGAAATTTGACATCATTTACTGAGTTTTAACGCTGAAATGTCGAGGCGTCAAATATATAACAAGAAATAATGCACGCAGGATATACAATTTACCAATCAATAGAAATCGATCGACCACTGATAAGAGTTTCTAATTTCGCGGTTCATGTTTTGCTGTTGATAGAAACGGTGAATTGAGTTGCGTGTGTTAAAATTCGCACCACACTGAGAAACGCTATTTTCAGGCCTGGCCATAAAGCCGACCGCGAGGTTCAGCGCGGTCCAATAGCGCGGCCACCTGTTGCCATGAAACACATTAACCCATTTGCCGTCAGCAACATCAGCGCCACGGCACACCCCGTCAGTGTGCACCACTTTCCGACGTCATAAAGGTAGTCATCGTCACCCGGTGTTCACTCATATTATATGCTTCAAAACCCCATCAATTTATTCTTATGTGTTCCATAATGCAACGAAGTTGTTGCACGTTGAGAGTTGATCTTACGATGAGCCTTCCTGTCGATATCGAAACACGAAACTTCCATTTATTCGAGCACGCAATTTTACAATATTTTCATTGAACTCCTAATTTTTTTTCGCACAGAGTCCAACTTGATTATTTTTACACTAATTAAGATTTGATCCTGTGTTTTTGATGTTTTTTTTTTTTTTTTTTTTTTTTTTTGCAATCGTGGAAACAGTAATTAAGCAGCGATTATTTATTTCGTTTAAGTTATTTAGGCTCGACTCGTGGAGTGTGCAATTATTCATGAATTATTGAGTCGTGATCATGTCATCGAGACAAGTATCGACTTCAGGAAATACAAAATCTAGTTCGTCATTTCGTAAGTGTAAGGAATAGTGTTAAGCTCCATATATGAAAAGTTTAACGACGTGTGAGTTCGCTACTCACATAACATTAAATTACTACATATTTGGTGATAAAATAAAATATAACAACTAAACGAGCTAATGACTTTGGATAAATTGGTTTATTTTTATTTCTTATTCAGTCGATAAAGGCTAATTAAAAGCCTATCAGAGTTTATCGAGTGAAAAATACATATTCACGTGTTAAATGTTTTATCAATGTCTCTCGTAAACTTTTGTAGCTCACAGTTTTCTGGTGCAATGATCCACTTAACTTGCCAACTCTTACGAAAAAGTATTATCAGAATTTCGACAGAAGTTCGATTTTATTTTGAAAAAGGTCTCAAATTTGATTGCTTTTCTTCCGACCAACCGCTCTTTCCTCGTTCCACATTATTTTGAATCATGTTTGTTCCAATATCGTGGTTGCTGTAAGAGGAAAGTTGCGTGCACACAGCTCGAAGAATGTCGTCGAAAATATCGAACCAGTGATGCTGTTGCTTTTCTGCTGTTGATGCTCTGTCAAATATGCGGGGGTGGGAGAAAGAAGGAGAGAGACTTGGTTGACTTTCTCATTCCTGATGGAAGAAGGGCAATAAGCCCGAAACTCTGTCAGCAAGGAAGAAAGAGTTTGAATTTGACGGTGGAGGAAGCGAGAGATACAAAGACCGAAAAAGAAAGAGAGAGAGAGAGAGGAAAAGAGAAAGGAAGACAAATAGTGGAACGAAAAATGAAAATGAAAAAATAAAATGTCGAGACAAGAACACAGTTTTTTTACCTCCGCCTCCATAACCGAAGAACCGAAAGCCAATCGGCTTTCATCGAATGAACGAGTGACATTCTTGCTCCGCAGCATCGAATCTTCCTTGATACCCTGATGTCATTTTGTTCACTGTTTTTGTATATACGCAACGAATTTGTGGTCCGACAGTTGCGTCTGATATGAAATTTCCAAAAGATACTTTGTCGAAAGGATAAATGACTATTCTTTATATTCACTCTCGTATTTATATATTTCAATATTTATACAAAAGTGCAATACATTAACCAGTCTACCCACTATCTTTGCGTACATTCACACCGATTCCCATGTATTTCCTCCCTCGATAACTTTCAATGTACGATATCTCGTGGTCCGAAGATTCGTAAACAGGAGAGAAATCCAATGGAGCAGGTATATAAAACGTGGTATTAAGAATCGGATATCCACTTACGAGGCTGACAAAGATAACGTTTCGTTGCAACTTTGTAAATTGCAAAAAGCTTTCGTGCTGGGTTGTGCTTGAACGCGCATGCGAATGAGTCTCATCAGAAAGTAGGAAAGTTCATATATGCTTTTATCTATGATATCCGTTGGTGGTTGGTGGTGGTTCGCCTAATACGAATCTGTATCGAGAGAGCCATCGCTCGAGCTCTCGCTATCCCAGCATAAAAATCCCAGCCGGTCGTGTCCTCTTCCATCAGCAATCATCCGATATTGCTGCGACTTCTTCTACTTTACTTCATATTCTTTTTCTTTTTACCGTTTTACGTCGATACTTCTTATACTTCAATTTCGTTGGGCACTCGAGGGATGAAAAAGTTTCGGGAGTGCCAAGCCAGGGAAAGCCCTCTAGCTTATAGCTCTCTATCTGATTGGAATTGTTGAGTACGACAGTCTCACGGTGTGTCCTTAACGAACTTCCCCTGTGAAGCATAATACCACAAAAAAGTGGACGAAGAACCTTGTGCGGTATAAAGTTGATTAAATACTTTTTCAAATTGACTTTTCTTGCTTCTTATTCAGTATGGCTTTACCTCTTCTCATTTGTTTTTTTTTTCTTTTCTTTGTAGAGCTAATAGAACAACTTGAAAGTTAACTTGAGGCTCGAAGGGATTAAAAGATGAGATTTTTCGTGCTTTTTTACCACGAGCACCAACAGCACGATAAAATTAATTTAATCTACGATTTTTTGATTAACATAAAACTACCGAATGTGAGAAAAGAGGTATAAAAACAAACTAAGTGGCCATATTTCTAAATAAATCTTCACAACATAGATTCATATCGTCGTTCTTTCGAATGATACAAATTTTTTCATTGCTTCATTCATTTTTTACGTTCGACTATCAACTTGAAGTAAAGTTGTTATAATAATAATTCATTACGCAGACAGTATATTGCGACATCTATAAAATTATTTAACATTTTATACCAAACGCTTTATTAATGTACTATTCAAACCGCCTGTTTGGTCAATTTTTTTTTTTTTAATGAGTAAACTACCCCGCACACATATACGAACGATTCTACAAACTTACTTCTGGCGGTGTGTATATACGTCGACGAACGTAGTATACTGCCTCATAAACCACGATCATTGCTTTATTACGTGCTTCTTGTCACGTTCTTGCTAATCGTTGGGTGCGAACACGTTTACCGCCAAGTTAGTCCACCGTGGCGAGCAATATTCCGGTTAGCTGTTTTCTCGCGTGATGGAAAAACTTTTTCTCATTCAACCACATGCAGTTACACATATTTTAATTGCAATCATTACATTGTTGCAGTTATTCAAATCGTAAAACCGTACGTGAAAACAATGAAACGATGATAAACGTCGAAAAAACTGTTCGATTTTTTGAAGGCATGGTCAAATGTTTATTATTGAGTATCGAGCCATTTGACGCTTGATTTTTTATGACACTTTTCGAGTAAAAAAAGGAGAATAGTCATTGTGAGGAGAGAAAGGGATGAAGAGTTTACTTAGTGGCTTGTGCGATCGAGTTAAGGTGTGTCTTTCTCTCTTTCCTTCTTTTGCTTTCTTTCGACCCTCGCATCACTATTACAAAAGACTTCCAAAGTACTGTACTTTTGTCCGATAACGGTAAAATTATTTCAACGTAAAGTTCGACCCCACGCTCTTTTCTTTGCAACCCCATATTTTCCTCCTCCTTATGCACCTCCGTTTTGCCTTCACGTAGTTTTTTGACTCGACATTTCAACAACAAAAATAAACGTCAGATTTGTTTAACCCTGATAACGATTGGTCACTTGATGGATCCAACGAGTTACTCGCAAATAGCGTGGAACACGAGGTGGAACACAGAGAAACCGCGGTTTTGACACTTGGCCTTTCGTTATAGTTCCAAACGCTGTACCAGTTCGCTCTCCACAAATGCGGTCTGTCTCTTTGCGTGGCAAATGCGTGTGAACTTACCTACGGGACTTTCTATGAAAAATTCTTTTGGAATAATACTCCGATTCACGAAAAAATTGTTATGAACGACTTTCGATAATTTAATGCATAGAATTTTGTGATATTCTTTGATGGAAGTTTGAGCAATTTTGACTTTGTTTATGTTTAACATTTTCACGTATTCCGATGAAGTTCAATTCGGAAAAATCCGAAATGGGACGGACAAATTTTGTTCACATATTCCATCGATTGATGATCAATGGAATGTACCAATTAGAAAAGTTCGTTTGAGATAGAAACGCTCGTACGTATACAAACTCATTCGCAGTTTTTAATATTATTTTACTTTTGGGTATGTCTATATATGTAGAGCTTGACTCTGTATATAAATAACGCGTCCAATGGTCACCGCCTCCACGTGTGCCCACAACTTTCCCCCACAACTGCATCATAAAGATGTATAAACTGAAGCACAATGTAGTGAACTTTGTAATTTGCAACTCCGAGCTTGAAGGCGTGCCGACGAGACGAACGGAGGAAGAGAGAAAGAGAAAGATAGTCAACGAAATGTCGTGGAGCACGCCATCAAGCGTAGCAGTGTTTTTTTTTCCTGCAAAAATCTCATTGCTTCATGGTTGGCGTATTAAAAACGAAGAAACTAAATAAACAAGTGCACAGGACTGTTTTTACCTTTTATTTTATATGAGCATATATTAATCCGTGAATTTTTGTACCAGAAAGATTTCATCCTTCGTGTGCCAAATACACAAGTGCCGACGAAACCCGAGGCTTCTTCCTGGTGAGAGAAAAAAAAACAACAATTTTAAATCTGATTCGTAATATAATCGTAAATGATGAATAAGAGGACGTTCTATCGAACAAACTCCGCGTATATAAACACAATTTAATGCCGTAAATAATTCGCGATAGAGTTGTTTATAGCAATAATTCTCCAAGGTATCATTTATTTATGAAAGAGACTCAGAAAGTTATGTGCCGAGGTACATAACGTACGGGAGAGAAGTTCCATGACCATTCCACTTTTTTTTCATCCCAACGATGATATCTTTTACACGCTGGTGAACATGTAGTCAATGAAGAGCGAAGAAAACTTTCACATAACCTCGAAAATATAAGCAACTCGGTATAATGACGAAAGTTAAACGATAGTAGCTAAATACTTGAAGGAACATTGCCATATTTTCTTTTTACTCGTTTTCCCTGGACACGTTCAGTATCTATATGAATATTTTTTTTATATTTTATTATTATTTTTTATTCTCCTGTCAAAATAACTTTTTGGCTGGAGTATATTACCGCAAAATTCGGACTGCTTGTGCAACTCGGCCACGTACGAATTTTCGTATTCGACCGAGGGATCACGTTTTGATAAAATAGCACTAGGGTTCTGCGATATCCCTCGGGAGACAGAATCCACTGCTATCGTTCCGATGTACCATGTAGATCTATATCCACTGTCAAAGTTTGAAAAGGCGTAAGTTCTTTAAATTAAACACGATAAATTGGCAGGTTTACGCCTTTTTCATTGCAACTAGTCGAGCTATTTATACCCGTCTAGAAAAGGTATTTTAGTACTGCTGTTTGCTTAGCTTCGTCTTGGTCTGACGAACTTGGATATATGCACAATGTTCAGATGCATTTACTCATATTTTCCGTCTCGGTCTTCCACTATTTCTCTCCCTATTTTTTTTACAACGTCCGCTACGTCCGCTGGATCCAATAATTTCGGAGCTCATTACTGCGAGGTCACGTATAAACTGAACACACCAAGCTGACTACGTTTTTGCTCGATCTCTTTCAAACGTTCAACCCTCCTACCTTATGTACATATATATTTGTAATTGAAGAACGCGCGAGTGTCTTATTCTTTAATCCGTTTTCCACGATAGGATTCGTCTCGGCTATTTCCCTGAAACTCTCAGGGGAAAGACGTCGTCGCGCTGCTGTGCAACCAACGCTACTAAAACCTCACGCGACGGTAAGGTTCAGGATTTTTCTCTCACACCACATTATCTCTATCCTTTCGCTCAAAAAGATCGATCGATCACGTTCATTTTGATCTTTATTCAATCGAACGTGTTGTAAACATTTTTTTTTGACATCACAAAATAAACTTTCTTACAATCATTGACATAATTATTGTAAACATTCATATATAGTTCATCAGTGGAACTTCGAACAGTAAAAATGTGAATTTTCTTTATTTCACGTTTCGAATAACTCCCTTTTTCGATAAATTATTTTAACAATACTTCGCTCGTCTTACTCGTACGTGATATTGAATAACAATGGGAAAATATTCTCAGACCATTCTCTAGGGTCCATCAATTTTTTATTCCAGTCGACATAACCAGTGAGGATTTCATTGAAAAATATTGCAGCCTTCGTTGGTGTGATCTCGCAGTGATTTCATCTCGCCCCGTCGGGAAACAACGAAATGTGGAGATTCCCAAAAAAAAAAAGAGAAATGATATGATGGAATATGAGATACGAATAAGACATAGACGGGAATATTTATATACATTGCGTGATATGAACGAAATTACCTACCAGAAGATGTGGGCGTGGATTTTTGTGATACACCTCTGAACGCGAGAGGGCACCTAAAGGCCAGAACGTATCAGCGTTCGCCTCTCCATATTTCCCCAGGGATATACACGGCTAGGCTCAATTTCAGATTCAATATTACGGCTCGTATTACAGAATATATCTAGAAAAAAAGAAAAGGAAAAAAAAACAAACAAAAATGTTCGTCTTCTATTTCGTTATGGCGCTCACAAAAGCTTCAGAGAACATATTTCTTCGTTGTTGTTCTCCAAAAATTTCGATTTCGGGGACAACCTGCCTATCTCGCGTGTTATGACTTTCTTCATATATTCCTGGCTCACAGATAAGCCTAGAACTCGGTAAAACTCGTAATTCGTGTATTTTTCATCGAAGAAATTTTCCGCTACGATAAATGAACTTATTGAATAAACAAAATTAATGAAAAAGTATGTCGTGCGATTAAAAAAATAATTAGAAATTAAGGGCGTACAACCATCTCACAATCATTGAAATTATCTCTACCGAGTTAATAAAATCGCGTGTATTATATTTGTTGCGTGATTAGTGGGTTAGAATTCTCGATAGTAAACGGGGGACTACATAGAACAGAGCATGGGATATACGACGTAAATCGCGTAGGCGTCACACGTGTCGCGAGAAGGAAAAATATCGCTCTGTGCATTGTTACTTTGCGTCTAGCAGCGCAGTCGAGGACTCTCGAGAAGTTTGTGCACAATATGTGTAAAGCAATGGGAGAGAAAAAAAACGAAAGAAGAAAAGAGAGAGAGAGAGAGAGAGAGGAAGATTGAGAGGCGTCTCGATGCCACACGTCCGTAACGAGGTTTACGTTCGTGTGCACGGACGAATTTAATTAAATTGCTTTCCCTCTACCCTTGGCCGTTCGCGCATAGAGTAGCTGTGCGAGCTCGATAAGAAATTACTTTTCGATCTGCGGACGATCGTCGAACGGGAGCGTTTCTATATCTAGAATCCTTCGTAGTTGTGCTATTATTGGGGCACTCATACAAACAAGCAAAAGTCGATCTTCTAGCATCGCTGTTATCGTTCTGCTATCGAGAGTAACCATTTTCAAGACGTCCACCAAGCACCAACAACACATAGACGTATATTCCAATCGTTCATATGGGAGTGATGCATTTAACAAGCATTGGCTATTCACCTGCTTCTCATGTCTACTGCGATGTTGAATCATCGTTTATTAAATCAACAACTTGCATTCGATCGCTCCAAATAAAATACGTTTTTATTCGAAAGTTTATCAAAAAATGAGGATAATGCTGAAATCAAATGTTGCATTGAAGTGAAAGGATTACATTGTTCCATTTTGAGTAAAGAATTTTCGATTAAAGCCAAGATTTAAGGTTTGTTATATAGATTTCCTAACAAATTTATTGTCTACGTGATTGTTTTTCTCTGAATCAGAGTTTACGAGCAATAGTTATTCAATATTTATAATCTGCAGCACTTTTATTATTTATTCTACGTACTAATTTCTTAGCCTCGAATTACCGTTTCCTTATGTGTTATTATTTAGCCCAGACTCGTTACTTACAATATATTACCAGATCAATGTACTTTAAAGCGACATTTAGACCGCCTGGACTGGTCATATATCGCCTATTATATTAGCAGACGTTGACGATGGCCTCTTATCGAGTATCAAGAGTTCAATGAGTGGGGAAAAGATTTCATTGGCGATGAAAAAAATGCATAAGAAAAGGCAAACACATGAGAAGAAAAAAAATACTGTGGAACTCTCCTGCTACAGTTTGCGGTGCCGATAAGAGGACGTAAAGCTCCTGGTAACTGGCGTATCTAGTGTGCAATAAAGTTGACACGTCGAATAGGCTACTCGTATATACGTACCTTGAAACGTATAAGAGACCCCGAGCAACAACGAGCCACTGCAGTTAGCTATTTGTACAGCATCAGAGAGCACTCGTTTCACAATGAGGCTCAAACTATCAGATTCATTTTATTCGCAAGGGCTAAATTAATGGACTAGAATCGTACAAGGAATTGAACACAATTGACGGAGCTTTTCGTTAACGTATCGGCCGTGAGCGAACCTCTGCGGGGGTAAGAAAAAAAAAAAAACAATTATTACGTTTTCTAAAATAATTAACGACGAGTTAAAATATAAGAAAGTTGGAAAAATATTATGATCTTGACGAAGTCGAATTGTAAAAGAAAACAGAAAGGTTAAGAAAAAATTACGATTTGAAATAAATCATTTGAAGTTTAAAATAGCAATTACGAAATAGCAATTTTTTTGGAAACTCGATACACGCCAAAGAAAAATACGTGACAGAAAGGGTTAAAAATCTGGGATGATAAAAGATTTGGTTAAATATCGTGAGTTCAAAAAGCTCTGCTTCGTGAAAAAAAAAGGTGGAGAATTTCATATGCTCCCCGACTACCTTGAGTCTCCATTTTTTATCTCAACTTTTCATAACATATTTTGTTTATAAAAGTAAGCTTTCTTTTCGAGTTCCCCTAAATTTTTCCTCGAAAATGAAAAAAATTTAGCACCCTCCATAAATCCGACAAGATTTGCTCCTCACCCTTGTGCTACCTGGTGAGATTTTTTTTTCTTCTTTTATTCATTCAACCGAAAGGGTAAAAATGAAAAAGGCTGGAGAATTTAACCGCGTGGTGAGATTCGTATCGGAAAGGGTTAAAAGAAGATTGTAGAAAGAAAAGAAAAAAGTGAAAATTGAGGAGAGAATTAAATGGGCGAAAAAAGGAATGAGCGCAACGACCTAACGGGATTGCTAGGAAACGTCCTTTTTGCGGGTTCGGAGCCACAATCTTTTCTTTCCTTTTTTTTGTTGTGGGAGTACAGTCGTTGCTTCGAGGCAGAAAGAGCAGGTAAGGCCGAGAGGTTGTAGAGTTTCGTGTCCGAGCATAGTGGGCAATATACAGCACCGTGGTAACTGTTTTTGCTCCCATTTTCTCCGGTTTTCCGGAAGCCACCGCATCTCCAATGGGTTGTATAATGGTCGAGGTTCGCTTCGCTCAATGGGGGTTGTGAGATCCTCCGTAGGACTTGCTGCTCCCTTTCGTTTTCTCGTCTCTATTGCTCTTCTCTCGAGCTATTTCTGGTCGCACCAAGTGCTGTAAATTAAAATTTTCGGTGATCATTATTTGAGCGAAGGAAACCAACAACAGGAATAAAATTGTTAATTTTTTTTCCTTCTTCCAGTTAACACAAAAATAATTTTAATTTTTCTGCGAAGCAGGATGATGCATTTTATTAATCGAAATTATTTACGCGCCCGAGAAAATTTTTTGTACGGTTTACCCGGTGGTTTTGATCATGCGGATGAATGGATGAGACTGTAGAATTTTATTGAGCTCATTTGTTTATGTTCAAGATTGGTATTCGCGATAGAGCGACGAGTACTCACGCACTCGTGCAATAATGTTTCGATTCCCAGGCTTTGTACATTCGTTCGAAAAGCCTTTGCGAGTGCGAAGAGATAACGATACAGAAAATTGCACCTGATGTACTTGCACGAGTATGCGGCGCTAAAAAGGCCACATTTCCAACTTTCTTACGTACGTTTATCCACAATTAAGTGAATTTACTTAAACCCAACATATCGTATATTCTAATTAGTGTAATCTTTACGAAAGTTTATTACGCTTCATTTTCCATCTCTTCTCTTGGAACAAAATCTACAGTAATTAAACATTTGAGATACTAACATCCATCGATTGGGTAGACATACAAATCGATAAAAAAAACAAAGATTTAAACGTACAAAGTACTTCGTGAAGTACAACTTCTACGGTACATAATTCTCTCGACAACTCGCCCTTCTTTATATCCGATTAATAAGAAATAAAAACATTCAAAGTAATTACTTAAATCCACATATAATCACGTTCTCATGCAGAAGTAAAGTATAAATGACATAAAAAAAATTTATTCTCGTTTTCTTACAGTTTTATCGTCGCAAAAGCGATCTAACACTTTGGGGGAGAGGATTATTTGGCATATCTGGAAAGAGTACGTCGATAATATGTGGATTAAAAAGTTAGATCGTGTCAAAGTAATAATAAGATCGTATAAAGGTGTATAGAGAATATAGGGGATGGGCAAAAATGTAAAGGAACATGGCTGCTGGTTTAGGGAGTATATTGGATTGAGTAGAGGGGCGAATTCCAGATGCCAAGGGGTGGACGGATAGAAATGGCTGTGTAACGTCTAAAGGCACGTTTCCAGACTTCGTTGAGTCCTGGCTGGTTATACCTACATCCGTTTTGTCCCTGTACCAATACACAGAAAATACTTGCATACGAATATATATACGTTATACCAAAAGCAGTTGGCGCAGTCTTTACTCATGCCACCTTTGGTCGATGGAAGCTCGAGGCGGGGTGCAGGTGAAGCAGCAATGGATATCCACCTCCGTTGGTAGTTGGGGCTTGGGTAGGGTGAAATAGAGAAGAATCGAGAGAGAGAAATAGCCGGTGCGAGGGTGTGAGAGAGAAGAGAAGATTATCGGAGTTAGCCGCATGGCCTTTCCCTCGTGTGTTCTCGTCACGAACGAGGCCAAGGGGTAGTTCCATCTCCGTCTTTTAGGGGAAAGTTGCCCACCCTCGCGCGTTACTCTATTTGAGGCTACAGTAAGCAGTGGCAACCGGGATAGGTATACATCGCATCGTGGCAATCCCCTTCAGCGCCGTCGGGGATCGTGGCCCGACCCCTAAACAGTGGAAAACCCATCCGCCTGTATCTATTCATATTGCGTTGGCTTTACCTTGGTAACCTCATGCTTCGCTCTATGAGAAAACACGGAGCTGTTCTCATAAATGCGCCACAAACTCCGCAACATCCTAGCTTCGTAAATCCATAGATATACTCATAATATTATTCCATATAATGTATATATATGTTATCCATGTGCAATGGATATTGAGAGAGGTACGTGGATGTACTCCCTGATATCCCTACCATTCCTACGTGAGGAGCTCACTTCTAGGCATCACCAACGTATATATACCACGACGTAGAGACGTAGAAGAAAATAACTCTAGTCCTAGGATGGAAAAGGGCGTAATTCACAATATCTAACTCTTAAATTACGTATTTTAGGTCCTTTCACATGTTACCAAACAAAATATCCATTTATTTACATGCAACAGCAACATGATAACTCTATGTCTCTGTATCCTTTCAAGAATTTCATTATTATTATTATTGTGCACATCTCCAATACCCCGGTTAACTCGTTTTCGTGAATATTTCTCAGCAGGAACTAACCGCAAGGAAAATACATCTCAATTCTATTCCCTTATATTGCCAAGATACCGTAAGTTTGCGGAGTGTATAGAGAAAAAAAAAAGAAACAAATTGATGGAGTCGAAGTTTCTGTCTGTAGGCAATACGTTATTTAGTACAATTGATGAAGGCGGAGAATTTACGATTCAAGTGAAATAGGAATATGCAGTCTGCTGATAACCGCGGTGCAAACATTTTCTTTTAGTTGTTTTTTTTTTTTTTTTTGGTTTTGTTTTGCTTGCTTCGTGGCCATTTATTCCAGTTTCTCTGTCTCGCCCATCTCAAACTTGTTTCGAGACTATATTATTGGATCTATGTAGTGCGTAGCCTCGTTATTTCGCAATGAGAAACACGGCCGTGAATCGTTATAGACGCTTCGAACGATCTTCGATCGTTCGCTCCATGCTTTTGCCTCCGAACTTAGCCTCCGTGCGAATTAACGATGCGGAATACCACGATTGGTCTACTTGGTCTCTTATCGATGAGAATTCCAATTTTTTTCTTCCATCCTGATTGGCCGCATCATTGTTGAGTTTAAAAGCTGAACTCGCACGCACTGTCACATCTAAATAGAGATCGAGGCAACAACAAAAGAAAGAGAAATTACTCTTCGAACGAATTTTAAATGATTTTTCTACCCAGTTGTTTTTTCACGGCTTTTATTTTATCCCAACAGACGTCATTGTTTTTATTGAAGCAACGTTGCTAACTTCTACGATCCCTTAATCTCGCAAGGCGAATGTTTTTCTTTTTTTTTCTTTTGCGTTCTAAATGTGGCGTTCGAAATGAAAGAACAATTGATTTGACAACACATCGCGACATCGTTCAATTATTTACGATTGAATTTTGTTGTCGGTTTTTTTATCATCTCGAATGTGGGATTAGATGCTACGATATACGAGGGGCGAAATTTTTTTTTCTCTCTTTAGTGTGTCAATATGAAAGAGAATCACGGAGTGTCGCTTTCAGTTGCGCTGACAGAATAAATGACATTTTTTTACGAATTGTGATTAGATTTTGGCATCCCAAAATTTCGAAGTTTTTTCAAATCGTGTGGAAGAGCGTTTTTGAATGAGGGTCTCTAGATTTCGATCGAGCACGTAAATTCTCCAACTTGCCGTATCGCATATCTTACACGCGGAGCAAAAAGGTGTTGAGTGCTCGTCCCGCCATTTCGAGCAACGATGTGCGCTTAGGTTTCTCTTTTTTTTCCTCTCCCCTTTTCTATCTCCGTCGAAGAGGAAATCGTGGCTGCAGAGTAAATCTCGCTGGAGTGACTATTTCTCTATTCTATATCCTTTGGAGCATTGGGGTTATCGATTTTCCTTTAAGCGAGAGAACGAGTGTGATCCATTTTGGGAAAGTTCTGCTAAAAGCTTTTCAACGCATTCCCAGAGGGTGATACACGAGAGAAAAAACGTCCCTTCAGTCAGACATAACACGTGAGAGAGGCTTTCATCGTCAAAAACACTTTAGCAACAGTGCTTTTCATAGGAAATTCGTTACGATTTAAGCACATTTTCCGACAACATTTCACGACGAAACCACTGAGAATTATTTTTCTATGTTTGTTTGTTTTTTTATTACAGATGCGGCGGAAACCTCTCGGACTTATGGCGGCTCGGCGGCCAATGGGTAAGCGGCATAAGTCAATTTATATTTAGATATACTCTGCTATCCACTCAATTTCCACACTCCTGATAGCCTCTCCTCTTTTTTCGTCTATTTCTCTCTCGTTCGTCGACACAGCGCAATTTTCTCTGTACCATCACACTGTAGCATCGAGCGAGTTCAGCATCAGCATCAAAATGAGCTCCAGCGAAAGGGAGAGAAAGCGTCACTTCTGTCCTGTTCTCTTCTTACAAATTAGATCTGCCGATGCTGGTCGTGATGCTGAGCTGCTCCTTCTTACGCTCTTGGCATAAAATCATCCGAATTATCGGCAAGTGGCTCTGGCTCGCTTGCCGAGTCTAGAGGATGTTTTTTTTCTTTCTTTTTTTTATCTCATTTTTCCAAGCGCGATCGTCCATCCGCGAAATTCTTCGTCATAGTCATGAAAAGAAAGTTCCAGACGAAGGGCGGTTTGATAAAATTTTAATTACGTTCGTTCAACGATCCTTCTCTAAAAAAAATAAAATACACGAACAAGAGAGAGAGAGAGAGAGAGAAATATCGAGATTTCCTTTCGGAACTCCTTCACGCTAATAATTGATTGCTGAATCATTTTCTTCGTTCGAAACGTAATGCTTGATAATTAATCACGTGTCTTGTGCTACTTTGAGTCTACCTCGTTTACGTTAATAATAAATTGCCCCCGAGCGTCCTTGAAGCTTTCAAATGCAAACTCGATATATTCTTGACAATAATGATGGTAACGAGTAATTAACTGATGAAACAGTTCCGTCCTGACCACTGGCGAAGGTACGAGTCATCGGATAAAAATAGAAATTTGTGCTCACATTGCTGCGGATGATAAATTCATGCAACTTTCAAACAAAATATCCCATACATGTCAAGATTTTCTATATCAACGCTATTTATGTAGGCGTAATCCTGTATCAGATCGTGCCAATTGTGGGCTCGACCGGATAAGTATAAAAAAGTATGAACGTCGTATTACATTGTGTACTTTTGCCTTTGAAGAAGAACGTACGCAGAACACAAAATAATACAAAAATAGAGGAGCTTTTCCGACGAACTTATTTTGGTGGATGAGACGTTTTTCGGGGCATCGAAAATGCTAGAAACCCGGGAGGAGGGTTGGGAAAAAAAATTTAGTTTACGTAGAACATTGCTTTGGTTTCAATTTGTCATCTCGATTGACAATATCAGAAAATTTAACTCAAAAATATATAACACGATAAAATAAGTTGCAGAGTAACGTCATCAATCTTATAATTTCATAAAAATGGTCAAAAACAAGTCAATATTTCTTGGATACTTGGGTTTTAGTTCAAGTTTCAATTTTTATGAGAAAAATGTTAAAAAATGTTTTTTGAGTCCCTTTTTTCAAGCAATTTAAATTTTTCTAAATTTTTCATCCTCAATGTAGATCATGCGCAGTGCTGTTGTCGTGTAAATATTCCAGGTATTTGGACATTTTGGAAGATAAAATAAGTAAAATTACAAAAAATAAAACTCATCGTATGAATCCCGAGTGAAAATTTGCAAACAAATGAAGTTTGAAAACTTTACAATGATAAGTAACCTGCAGCTCGAAATTCGTTGTATTTTCATCTTTAATTATCGATTTTCTGAGGAACAAATGTGGGTCAAAGGAACAAAATGGAATAAATTATAAAAAATAAATTGAATGAATTACGAACTAAAGTAGATTATTCGAAGTATATTGAACGGATTTAACTGGCCATGTGCCATATTGATCGTGAGGAGAGAATATAACGGTGATTGAGGGATTGTCGAAAAATGCAGTAAGAAGCCAAACATATACAGTGCGATGAAAGCTCCAGAGATCTCATGAACATTATCTACTTGTATATAATGTACGTGAAGGCACATCGCAAAGTCACGTTTCTCGAATCTTCGGGACGATGCGTTGGATTCCGAAGATTTGTGAGTCTGCATTGCCAGGGACTCGGCATAAATTTCCTTCGTGGATTAGCCGGGGTTGGGGGAAGAAGAATGTAGCTAAAATTAAGTAGACGAGTCTTCGAGGGAATTTGTGCATCCGAGTGAAGTTTCGTGATCCCGAGTAATGGCGGATGTTGTTACAAACTTCATGGCACACTTTTTTCTCTCTCATTAATTGCGAGAAACAAGAATGAAAAGTTGTCTTCATCGGAAAATAAAATGGTAGAACATTCCAAATTAATTAAATGCGAAAAATCATCAAAAATAAGTTTGACGTGACGAAAATGAATTAAAAAAACTGGAAGGAGTAAAATGAAGTGGATTTAAAATATTCGCTGGGTTAGCTGAGTATGTAACGTGAAACTTTGTGTATAGAACACGACGACACATTTTCTTGGTTGTTGCAGGCGTGTAGATAAAAGTATACACAGAGTTGGTATACGAAGGGCTTTAGCATTGATCGGCCTGAGGCAGGAGAAAAGCTCAGTTGTGATTGGCCAGCAAGATTCGTCTCGCTCCCACCCACTCTCTTGTTTTTTCCATCTTTATCTTTCTCATAGTCGCTCTGTATCCTTTCCTCTTCTTTCTCATGTTCTCGTCTGTTCGTCGCCGAACGAAAATGATGCTAAGAGTTGCGAGGATTCGTCCTGCTAGTTTTCCTGGAGAAGCCGTCGCTCTAGGGCGAGGATGGTCGAGGGCAGGGAACGGGGGACGAGTGTGAAGCATGAAGAGGGACAGATTTAGCTACGACTAAGAAAGCGGTTCTTTCGACTCGACCGGGATGAGAAATCGGCCGAAAAATAAGAGGAGGGAGAGCATAGAAAGCGATACGTAGCAAAGGGCTTAAATCTACAAAGTAACCGGATTTTGATACATAGGCACGATCCCGACGGGGATATATCGAAAAGAGAAAATGGAAACGAGCAAATGGAAAATCTTACCGTCCCGATAGGAAATCCTATAATCGAAAACTCGTAGAAGCCTTTTTATCATCCAAACATTCCGAAGCTTATACTTTTATTTCAATTTCACGCTCTTATAGACTTACCAACTTTTAGTATGGATCTTCTATTTTGTCACACGCTATTGACTAATTTTTCAGCGATGTATGTCAGTGGAGAATAAAATATCGCGACATTTATATATATTTATAAGTAAATTTTTGCAATCGCCATTCAAAGAGTTCCCGAGATACAAAACCAAGTGATTCTAATGAGTTTTGAATGATTCAGACTTGCGATTTATTTTTGCCTCAAAAGAATCCGGTTTCTTTAAAATGTTATTTCAAGATTTCTCTATTGATTTCTCCTTTTTAAGATTAAACTCAATATTTATCTGTACAAGCAATTATACGTTACGAAATACACGCACGCACTGAGATGGGAATAAAAAATCTACATAAACATTAAACGGGGATAAAGGAAATAACTCTTTACACGAATTCGATGATCGAATTGACGAAAACCGAAACTGGTCTCGTTTCGTGTGCCGCTTTGATCTCCGGTCCAATTTCCATGCATCGCTCTTTATTTTTCTCCGTCTTTGTGGCCCGTCGGTTCGATTCATCGACGAGTGGAGCAACCAACGTTATGATGCATCAAACAATCCATTCTTTTTGTCGTTTATCGAAGTTTACTTCATTTTTTTTTTATCTCATCGTTTCGTTCACGCTTGTCCGTAGTATTGAGTTTTTCGTAGCATCGTCGTTCAGCTTTCCCGAAGTAAAATAGATATTATACTCCATGTAAAATGCTGGTGTATGGTAATCATCAGGAATGTTAGTACGAAGAACATAAGATCCGAGTAACCAAGCCGCTGAAGAAACTTGCAATCGCGGCACCTTTGTTCATGCACTAATCACTCGGATTCATATTTTTTACTCGCTAATCGCGGATAAGCGTTGCATGCCTTCAGCAACTCGATTCACGTCACGTTTCCTTTTTACCTTAGTCATGAATACGCAGGCATAATTTTATCAAACTATTATCTTTGGAATGAAAGAACTCGATGGAATTTACAGAAACTTAAAAACAAACTGTTTGCAAGAATTTATGCATTTTTTAACCGATTTTGTTATTGTCAGTATCAGTCAAAAGATTTTCTCCAGTTTCCAACATATTCACACAGTCGCCGAGTATTTATAGACTCAAACGCCATTATTTTTTTCTCTGGCAACAAAAAATCTATTTTTATTTTCATCTGACATACTCGCGTAAAAAAATACGTGTAAGCATGTGATTCCTTGAAACTTGTGACGAAAACTTGCCAGGATTTAGATTCAAAGAAATCAAATCCTGTAATCGATTGACGTTGATCGAGAAAGTTATGAGCTTCAAAAGATTTAACTTTGAGGTTAAAAATATATAAAATGTTAATTATGCAAATCCACTTTTTTAAATGCAAAATACTAATGAAGTTTTGTCATGGATTTTTGCTAAATCATAACCCGTAGACTTGAGTCATATTCAGAATTTCTTCATTAATTCAAACAGCATCAAATAATCGAAGCAGAAAAAAAAACTTGTCTATGATCGTTCCTTCAATACTTCGAGGATTTTTTCTATAAGTAACTAATTTGTTAGCTTAGCATTAATCGTGTTTCGAATTTCTTGATTATGTAATTAAAAAATAATAAGATATTTTCGATTCATTGTCCAAGTGTTGAATGAAAGAATTCGACAGATGAGTACACGCACCTTTTTCCTTTCAAAAAACATTTTTTTTTTTTAAAAGGATAGACCTTTTTTGTTCTACACGATTGTAGTCTTCATTTTTATGAAGCCTCGTTTCGATGAAATCGAGAATTTGCAGCTTGCATATTAGAAATAACAAGATCAAGATACGAGTGTAAGGCTGGGTCGCGTCGTCATGAATCGATAAAGATATTGTCAGGCGAATGAACGGATTCGTAAGATCTTCAACGTCGTTGCATATATACAGAGACGTTGAAAAACGCATACAACTGCTGTTGGTTCGGAGCTCATCTTAGTAGCTTCGATCTCCCATAAGACGAGGACGAGGCTTGAGAAGAACCGGTTTTTCAGTAACGCGAATTAATATGTAGCCATGCTTGGCTGTGCGCTGGTTGGTTGAGGATATCAGATCGAAAACTCTCGCGTATAGAGTAAAAATTTCTAAAATGCCCGGCATATAAAGACGACCGCGGCCATTGCTATTTCAAGATACAGCGTTGCATTCGTCTCGGTGCACTTGAAAGTGAACTTTTACAACAACAAAAAAACATTTAAAAAAAATCGAATCTGGTTCTGTAATCTTTAGAAAATGAAGAAAAACAAAATCACAAAAATACAGCTGAGAAAATAAAATATATTACATCGATATTCCCTCGCATTAAATTATAATAACGAACTTAGTTCTCGCTTATCACCAGCGAAGATCGTTATTGCATGATCGCGAATAAAGTTACGACAGCTCGGATAACGAAACGTCGATCTGGGTACAATCACCTTTTCCTCTATTATTTTAATTATACCCGTAAATTTACGCGATCGCAAAATTGTAGGATTACGAGGGCATTATTTATTTAGGACAACTTATTCACTTCCATAAATCGTTATGCTATTGGCTGTAAAATATCAATTGCTGGCATTTTTGATCGAATTTATGAGACTTGTAAAACGCGAGACCGGACAAAGTCGATTTTTTCAATGACTTTTTGCAATTAAACTATTTTTCACCATTAAATATTAGCTGAGATTTTTTTTAGAGCAGATAATCGATTAGGAAAAATGAATGGTCTGGATTAATTAATTCTATTCTCGTTTTTCGTTGTTTTTTTTTTTGGAAAAAATGTTTTTTCCGGTATGTGGGACCGAGAATATTATTGATCAGAATCCTGGTTGAGAATTCTCCCGGTCAGAGGAGAGCTTAGTAGCGACATCTCTCGTGAGACTGTGCAGCCAACATTTTCGGGCCGTGACACGCCAGGGGGATGATTGCTCCCTCTTTCTCGCTCTCTTTCTCTCTCTCTCTTTTCGAGGATCCTCGACAGAGGGGCGTAAATGGGCTCTCGGCGTGGGGTCGAGTTCACTTTGGATGAAACTCTCGTCGGACCACCCTCTCGCATCTCCACCGTTCCCCTTTCCCTTCACTAGTCGCTATAAATATATAGATATATTTATAGAGGTGGGTCTACTTGCTGACGGTATCGATCCGTAGAGAGTACAGGTCACACGAGTCTCGCACGAGAATTGCCAAAAAAAAAAAAAGAAAAAAAATCGTTGCCCAGGGATTCACTTTAAATTTCCACACCGGAAAACCTTTTTCCTCAATTTTTTTTTATTTATTTGACACCGTCAGGTATAAAATCTTTCCTCATCAATTTACGCTACAGTTTTTTTTTCTTGTGCATACTTTCGTTAAAAAAATAATCATTTCTCGAGCATATAATGACATTTGTTAACTCTTCATTTTCTACTTGTAACACATAAAAATAAAAAAAAATAAACATAAATTTGCACTACCGCGAGCCGTGATGGACTCAATACAAATGAAACTCTTTCCTGGGTGTATCCTCAGGTAATGAGATTTAAAAAAAGAATCAAGTTATTTAAAGTCACGTTATTTCATATCTCATATTTATAATGGGACAGAAAAAATGAGCGAGAATTCATTTAATGGAAAAAAAAAAAAAAAAAAAAACAGGGAGAGAGAGAGAGAGAGAAAGAGCAGATAAGGATTGAGGAGGAAAGATTCTAAAAGGCAGACAGAGACACAGGTGAATGTAAGATTTTTCAATATTACGTTCGAAGGGTGTCCAACTCCATTAACATTTGGAACGAGTATCTCGGGATGATTGCTATTTTGTGATCACTGAACGCAGCTAATTGGCAGCGCGGAAAGCTTCGCATTACAAGTCGAATAAGATTTTGCCATAAAGAGCTTAATTTATTTCAATATACACACGCCTCATGCGTTGAGAAAAACCATCTTCCTGTACTCGCCAATTGCTCTGCCTCTCCCGTTTTCTCTCTCTCTCTCTCTCTCTCTCTCTCTCTCTCTGTCTCTCTCTGTCTCTCTCTCTCTCTCTCTCTCTCTCTGTCTCTCTCTCTCTCTTCATGACGATGCTATTCAAACGTGAAGAATTTACCAGCCGAGCTAAAGCTCTTGCGAGTGTCAGATGTATAAATTGTGAGTTTTATGTAGCTTTTGCAATCCCGGATATTAAATTGCAAGACAAATCGAGAAAAAATAATTTTTTTCATTCTTTAGACAATGAATATTTCAAATTCTTTTCATAATTATACCCAATCACCTGGGAAATCAATTTAAAAATGTCCCAAAATTTGTTTATTTTCAAAAGAAAGGCTTAGGGGTAATTTTCATGTTCATTAGTTCGATTAAATTCTTTTTATAACGCAAGACTAAAGTATACTTTAGAAAAGAACGTGATAGGCAGGTTTGCATAATGAGAATAAAAAAGTATCCAGTAGTTCAGGAATGCAACGTTCAGACAACCGAGATTTCGCATCGTGTAGCACCGACTGAGAGCGAGAAGCTTGAGCATTTTGTGAACAGATGGCGACACGAATCAGTCGTTCGCTATGGAGAGCCCGGAGTGGTCCAACCGGGTGACTCCCGAACGGCAGATCCAACCCATGCTCAAGTCAAGTCTTCGAACACTTCGACTGTGGGGTCGAGACAAGCCACGCACAGCATGGCACTTGGGAAGATATTCATGGACGACTTTTTCTCGCGTAACAAAAAACCTCTCGAATTCTTTTTTTTTTAATTTTTAATCAAGGTGATATTTATAGAAATTAACATACCAAAGAATTTTTAGGATTTAATTTCGTCACGCTCGAAAAAAAAAACCTTTTTATGGACTTTGCCACAAATTAATTTGGAAACGAATATTAATGAGGTTTTCAGATAATTACAATCGGTTAAAATCTCAATCGACATAGTGAACTATTTTCAAAATAACACGACCACGAAATCCTGTTTTTTCAACACTATTTTAAATATCAATTAGGAAAAATATACATTTTCCATCTCCAAAAAAAATAAATAATAAAGAAATAAATCATTTTGTCTCGAGTTAATGACTTGTTGAAAATGCTATAAAACGTGTATCTATATTTTTATGTTGAGAATATTTCAGCAATTTCGGCTACTGATATAAATATCAAAAAGGGGAAAACAGCATAAAATTTACCTGACTTCTATTGCCACCTCGAGTTACCTATAATGTTCGTAAGCCTCTCTTTCCCTCGGACTTTTGCTTCTTCCCTAATTAAACCCGTTAAGGTTTTCGGCATTTTACGATCTTGTTTCACTCTCAGGTTTCTCTTCCTCTTTTCTTCTCTCTTTATTGCCATCCGTTCGTTTTTTGTGTTTTTTTTTCTTTCAAACGCAGTGTACTTCCCGCCTGCTCGTGAATATATATAAATATAAAGCAAAATACAATCAAGAAGTTTATTTAGAAATACATGAGAAGTTATTGTTGAAAATTCAATAAAATAGTATTGATTTTTTTTTTTTTTCATTCATTATCCTAGTCAACATGTTTTTACTTCTTATTAATATTCTTATAGAGTCTGATATAAGACATCTCAAAAAGTCTAGCTCATGTAATGCGTAGGCACGAAAAATTCATCGAGTTTGACCTACATCGCCTGTTATTCGTTACGCTCGAGATAAGATTGACGCGATAAACAAAAGAAAGGAGTGAAAATCTCCATAAGAAGGAAACGCGTCGTCGAGAGTACTAGAAATTTATGAGAATGGTTGCTCGTGAGAAATGGAATAAGGAATAAAAAGTATATATTATTTAGTTGGTTCGTTCGATCGCCCATGGTGACCGAATATTGTAATTACCTGAAACGGTTATTTTTACCGTTAAAGAGCCTACAACTGTTATTAAGCCTGCGTAGAAAACGTAGTAGAAAATTTCCGATTTATTTTTGCTTAAATAATTCTCCAGAATAGTACGAACAGCTGCTACTGACATCAGTTATGCGAGACGTGCATAAGACCAAGAAAAATACAGGGAGAGAGAGAGGGAGAGAAAAAAAAGACGATTTTAGAATATTCCCCATTGAAAATATAAAGTTTTGTGTGAGGCTTTCGTCCTCGTTGTTAAACAAACAGAAGAAGAGAACGTCAGAGAGCGAAAGACGGAGAGAACGAAAGAAATAACGAGAGAAAAAGGAGAAAAAACGTGAGAGGAAGCTCTCAAGAATATACAGACGATGCCAGGAATGCCAGACGCGTTCGATGTTGGAGGGCTTACAAGCTGAGAGCTTCGTTCTTGCTCGCGCCATTTGCATTCGCGAGATCCTGGCATTTTGGAATTCAGCTGAGACCCCACGAGCAGTGGATTCAGACGGGCACTCTCTCGCAAGGACTATACCCACTCTCTGTTCATATTATTTTCTGTGCACAAAAGCATAAGAGAAAGAGAGAAAGAGAGAAGAGAGTTAGAGAAGGTTTTCGAACTACCACCTACCAACGTGAATACCAACGAAAGAGGAAACATCATTTTTCCTCGGCGTCTGCCTCTTCCCACCTATTTAAAAACTCTCTTTCCCTCCCCTCGCGCCCCCTCCCTATTTCTCTTTCTATATAAAATAGCCGAGTTATTGTAATACGCACGCGAGCAACCTGCACGAATTATAAATGGTTGAATCTCGAGACTCTTTCGTACAATCTTGCATTTTGTTTAATGGACGGTGCGAAAAAAATTGCTATTTGATATTACGTCTCGGTGGAGGATATATTTATGCTAATTTCTCATTGCCGTTATACACGTTGATGTTTTACAAAAAGTAATGAAAATATAAACAAACAAAGAATTGGCACTTGATTGAGAACATCGATCGTTCGACTTTATCAATATTTAATCTTTAGTTTTCGATCCTGAGTCTTTGGCCAAAAAAAAAATCCCTTTGGAGAGTCCTTTTTTTCAACACTCTAACCGGGACAAAGTTTCATGATCAGTGATGAGAGCTTCGATCCAAACTCGAATAGCCAATCGAATCTTTATCCACATTATACTGTACGACGTAAATTTATCTTGCAAAGAAAACTCATTTTTGCTAGCCTGAAAAAACACGGTTCTATACTCTGAGAAACATTGATGCGCGCTTCAGTCGTTTGCATGAGAGTGCGAAGAAACATCAAGTACGAAGATCATAATGTATCTATATAAATATATATTGAAGTGACCTCTGGATTTTATTCCTCTTTCGAGAGAATAGTAATTGAGTCTGGCGTTCATATAGACGATAAATGGTAATTTTATAGTTCGTGACCATCAGCCTTCCCTTCGGATAATTTGGTGAGGACTTTTAGTCGTATTCGTGTGACTCGAGTTGACTCGAACCGAGCCGACGGTCCTTTGGCTCGTTACGATGTATTCACTCTAAAGAAAACAATCCGTTTAATCTTTCAGCAAACTGAGCCCTTCTCCACGTTCCATTTTTACAAGAGAATAAATTCTGAGACTCGCAGATTCGCTCGAAATTCTTTGAAACATACAGTTATTTACGTAATGGAAAATATAAAATTTTATTAAATTAAAAAAAAGTCATATTCAGAATTCAAGTGAACGTAAAAAAGGATTTTGTTAAGAAAAATCCATTTGTCTACTCCTCGAGCAAGGTTTGACAAATCTCTTTGATCCTTTGGAATGGTAATCATATATTTTCAGAATGTAAATTTTTCATAACTCACATTTTACTCGAAGAGGATTTGTTCCAACAAGATTTTTCTTAACATTGTCCCAATCTTCTTGAAAGTTTTAATAATATATTCCATAGAATCCGCAGTAATAATACAATGTAGCAAAAAGTATATTACACGTGTAATGTAATGCAAGAAAATTTTTGCTTGACTTATACATATTCGTTCATTCCGATGCATCAGCCTTGAAAAACCACTTTCCGGTGACTGCTGGTAGAAGGCCCTTACGAAATTCGTAGCTCTCTAGCTTCGGGCTACTCTATTTCCTTCTTATATACCCTGCAGAAAAATTCTCTTGCAGGATCCGTGATCTTTCGTACGAATATATATAGCAAGAAGAGTGTATGTGGTTTGATGAGTTTTTTTTTCGTTATCCTTCAAAAGAGATGTAAGTACGGTTATGTATATACGGGCTGTTGCTTGACTGAGGCCCTTTTTGCCGGATCCATGCAATGTCAAAAACGTAGAGGAGTTTTTTCGCATCGAAATACACTTGGGCGTCACTCACGGATATATGATTTTCTTGAGGGTAAAAATGTCGATGGTATACACTGTATCATGCATGGAAGGACGAATAAGTTATTCAATTCGGCGTAACATGGATATCAGACGAAGCAGAAGAGGTTTTGGGAGGCTGCTTTTGGGAAACGAGAGTAAGGAGAAGATTGGGTTTATGCAGAAGTCTCCCAGTCGCGGAATCTTTCTCTCTTGCCTGGTAGTTCGTTTTTCTTTTCTCTTTCCTTTTATCTTCTTATTTACCTTTTCTTTTTTCACTCTTGACGCCGTAAGGAGGAGTTGAATTTGCGTTTAATCCGTGCTTCTATGGTTGGAACGAGAGTATACAGAAGAAACGAGGAGATCCCCTGAGGGTCGTACCGGTAACGCCTTTCGAGAGCAACCGGAGCAATAGAGAAAGAGGAAAGCAAAAGAACCAAAGACTATACGTAGGTAAATAGACATCGTGAGAACAAGAGAGCTTTCGCAACAATGAGTAGCACCGAGTGAAGGATGAGATAGAAAGCAGATGGAAGAGAGGAGTCGAGATCGTGTACTTTGGGACGTAGGTATCTGCGTGATGAGTTTGAAGCTACTTTCCCAGGCGCCTCATCCACCAGGCGGAAAAGAGTTCGCAATACAGCTCTTTCGTCTTCTCTCAACAGCTTATCTCTATATTTATATACATTTTACTGGTGGATTTGCTTGCTACACTGTATACATAACAGCAGATTCAGCGAAAACCTTGTTCTACCATTTGTGTCCATCGCTCTTCCCCGTCCCCCGAAAAAATTCTTCGAAACATGGACTCTGACCAAATTTGGCACACAGTCCAAAAATTCGTTAAAGTATAAACATTCCAGAACGAAATTCATCTAAAAAGTTTTATTTTGCGACTTGAATGATCTATGTTTCGATGAAAAATATTGCATAAATTTAACGCGAGTCTAACGATTGAGATCACAGAGCGGACATCAATTTTAAAGATTTGAATCAACGTAAATATTGTTGTACGCTCGACTGTTCCAACAGGAACTATTTGTTTCCGTATAATGAAATTACCAATGATTTTCAACGAGAAGTCAAAGAAAATAAGCGATATATCGCAAACAGCAAGGGAAATCATAGACAGTGTTGCTTCCATGAGGGACAATTTGGTCTGTCGTCCATAGAGATATGGGCAATGTGCCAGCACAACTGTGGGAGAAATTGATGCTCTTCGTCGCTATGAAAGACACTACAAGATATATCTATACGTGAATTTCCGGTGGAAGACAGAAATAGCGATGGAGAAAAGACGAGAAAGAATATCGACAGCACTGGAATGTATATACTCAATGCAGCATCTCCGGCTTCGTCTACCTTTGCTGTTGTTTAGCTGGAAATTATCTCAAATGCAGTAGCACGAACCCAAATTAGCTGGCTACCGTTGTTTTCCACATGCTTTCAACCCTAATATATATTTAACAGTCAACCCTCTCTTCACCCCCTCGTTTTAACTCCACTCGATCTTTCGAGTCTCAAACATAATTCAGCATCTTCTATGCCAGCCGCGTTTCTTCTCGAGTACTATATATATTTCGCAGTTTCGGACTTCCCTCCCAGGCTGCCCCTTTCTCTTACTCTCATCATAAAACGTCGAAGATTTTCCTCACAGTACCAGCGCCATTTTCAACTTTCCACACGCGGGGCAAATGTATCCCAAGACGAATTCTCAGATTCTATTTTCTCCGTACCGTTGAATATATTTTTTCACGACATTTTTAGCCCTTCGTAAAGCCCGGATTTTGGTGATGTGATGTACGCAGAAAGAGCACGAATGGGTGGGCTCATGTGCGAACGTTTTACTCCCACACACGCATGAAAAAAAGTTTTTTCGTTCGCTAGACATTTCACCGCAGGAGAAAAACCGACGTAGATGAAGGTAAAGGAAAATTATGTCAGAGAGAAAGGGAAGACCAGATCAATTTCATCCCCCCCTGCGATTGAAGCTGCCTCTCCATTCAGCCTCCGACTCCACCCCTCGAATTCCACCCTTTAAACTTTTCTCTACGCTCTGTACCTCGCAAATTCTTCATTCTTCTTCCTATATACGATCTCTTCTCGCTTTTTTCTCTTTCTCAGCTCACGAGATACGTACTCGTGACTAAGAAAAAAGTGGCGAGGGAGGGATACTAGATGAGGAAACGACATGCCGTCGGCAAAAAACCAAATACATGAAAAAGATTTTCCATTGTCGTTCCTCTAAATTGAACTTCTCTTGTTTTCGCCTTATCGACCATGTTTTGTATACATTGTCCATATAAATATACATATGAATACGCGTTAGTGAGGTGTCTCTACGTCGCTCACAGATGCAACTCCTTTCGTCATCTTTTATTTCACCATTCTATGCATTCTTAGTGTCTTATTCCACTTTTCCATCTCTGTATTGCTCCGAGTTTTTTTTTTGTCTTACGACACATTGTTGTGTATCTACTCAGAATTCACGTTGTTCAAAGATGTAAAACAATAACTATATTTGTGAATGGAGTAGACGAATTAAAAAATAGCATCAAATTGAGCAACGTCAATTACAAAAATGAATGAACTATTTTATGAGAGAATACTTTACGAAAATTCGTATCCTCTGTCATTTTTGCATAAATTTATCTCTCGATTGAAAAACGAATCGAAGAGAAGGTACGACATGAAAGAGTTTGAGTCTTCTTAAGTTTCAACAACCAAAACGAAAGTGCTGACTTGACTAAAGTCCCGAGAAAAAGTATCAGATTTTAGTTGATTTTGCGAGGATCTCATTTGCTGAGATGTTTTTTTTTCTTTTCATTAACGTGTGTGGTTCTGTTTCTACATCAAAGAGTATTGAAGGCTGTTTGTAGGAGCCACCCGGAGTGGTAGCCATGAGAGAGTTGGCGAGAGAGCCGGCTTCGTATGCACAAATCGCCAGGCGCAGCACGGTGCAATGGTTGTTGCCTTTACAGGCCGCCCATGTGAGAGAGCCCCGAGCCTTTCCGTTTGAACGTTATAATAAACTTGAGGGTATATTACGCGAATCTTTGAGTATATACCGTTCAAAAGTACGGCCTACGTTCTCCAACGTGACACCGTTCTCGGTTTACACACATACACGTAGAAATGAACCAACAGCCACGTGTTTACTTCGTAACAAGCACATATGGGCAGAAAAATTGTTTTGTGGATTATTATTATGTTTTTTGTTATTATTATTGTGTTGAGAGTGAAAAGGGCGCATGAATGAGAGTTCTGCTCTTCCAATTGTCGGAGATACGCCTTTTTACATGATTTTTTTTATCCCAATAAACTATCTCAGTGCGATAGGACTTTGCGTAGAATTTTCAACGCACACAGTTGGACCGTAACTAGACGAGAGTTTATATTTATACCCCCTCAAGATTCCACCAACTCGTTCGTGCGTCGACGATAATTTTGCACGCCAAAGCCCTCCTCTTCAAACGAGAAACTCCGTGCTCATTATAGAGCCGATCGATGAAATCGTTCCTGGCTCTTTGGTAAACACGGAAAAGCTATACACTTTTGCTTTAACATAAAATTTGTTCTCCTATATATGATACGGGAACGAACGAACGACGGACACCGAGAATGAAAAAGAAAAAACGTTTCCTTTGCCGTATCTACCGACTTCCTTGACCGGTGTGGAGTACAACTTCGTTTAATTAGCATAAGCCACGTATAACCACGGGAATGTGCTGGATCATGCAGTTTTCCTTTGCATATACAAACTTCACGTGCACTTCGAAGCATAAAAATCTTATCCGAATCTCGATAATACTGTTCCCGAGTCTCGTAAACTGTCTTTAGTTTCTTCGCGTACAGGATCATTCAGAAAACAAACAAAAAATACTATTCTTTCTTCAACAACATTGTCGTCAAAGTATTCGAAAAATATGCTTTCCCTCAAAGTAAAAAAAAAAATTGAAAATTTTATTATCATAATTAATCGTTTGTTTGAAAACCATTGCCCTTACAAATCCGACGCAAAATCGACAATTGATTATTTCGATCTGTCAATACTAGAATTCTAATCTTCTACACAAACTAAAAAAATTAATACGAATTTTTTTTCTCAAACCTGAAGGAATAATGAATGTAAATAAATTCTTCAATTCTTGAATCACTCTGTATAATAGCGTCCGGTGTAGCGACTAACCGTGTTAATTGTTGAAGCGAATCTAATTATATCTCAACGATATGTGTACACGACCAATAAACTAACGAACATAATGACGTATGCGACACTTCAGATAGTAGCTTCAGAGAGAAAGGCAACTGGGTGCAGTTGGTTTCTCCTGCATATTCATTGTGTGTTAGTGATTGTGTTAAAGATTATTTAACTTTGTAGTTTATAATTACTCAATTAGCTGGTATACGTTTCTTTTTTTTTTTTTTTTTTTTAATAACAACTTTTAACGACACACTCCTTCTTCATTTTATTTTATAGATGAACGTTGCCGTGATCATTTTGTAGTAAAACATGGGTACATAAAAATACTTATTATACGTGCTTGTCTAAAGTTGACTCACATGATCGTTTCACCCTTGAAGTATCCCGTGGTGATGAAAACAGTCGCGTGACTTTATTCCGGAATTTTTCACTTCGAACCTCGAGATAATGTGCAAGTTACCCTTGAAAATATCGCGAAAACGCGGAGAAGAGTTCTGCTCACGAAGTTTCCCGGAGACCTTGAAGCGATCGACTGTCTTCTTGGCCATTCTCACCTGTCGATCGTTTCGTGGTTTTTCCGGCCTCGACCACGATTTTCACCATTCAGATAACGGTAAAAACATTTTGGACATCGCTACCCCTTTGCTTTGCCCGAAAGAAAAGGTTGCAGGCAACCTTAACCCCTTCTCCGATGACCAAGGGCGCGCATGTTTTTATGCCCGTTTTTTTTTCTTTAAAAATGTGTACCAAAATATCCATCTACGAAAAAAGGCTCTTCCAAGCTATATATTGCCGTTTGGATGTCGTTGCCTACCTATGGAGACAACACTCTTCTTCCAATCGATTTATTACACCGTCTCGGAGTAACCCGGGAGACCTCTGAACCCTTTCCACCGTGTTTTATTGTCAAGGTGAAACGTCTAGCATAGCCATCTACTCCCCCGCACACTTTTTTTTTCCTATGGTATACTTTTAAGCGGGCAATTGCTCGGGCTGTTACAACGCTGGCCGATGGCAGTGCTTGCCTGCTATTGCTCGTGGAAAGGGTTATAAAGCGAGGAAAAGGTCGACGACTACCTTCATTACTAAGGTATTTCTCGAGAAAAAAGAGGAATAAGAATTTTTCAACAGGAAGAATCACTTGGGACCTTAACATTGTGTTTTTACCATGAGGACAGGAAAAAAATTTATCACACCACCGAAATTATTATTTTTTACATTTTTAATAACTACATCCAAATGTCAATTCAGTATTAAAAATGATGACACAGTCTCACATTTATATACGTACACGTGTGGGTGTGTGCCTACTCTCTTATGAACGACGACAGCGATAAAGAATTGCGCGCGCAGCTGTTCGATAACACGAAAATGCGGAGGGATGGTTTTTGGGGATGTTTGAAGCAACCTCCATTTGCGCACACCCTCTTAATCGTAATTCGTCGGGAATTCCCAAAACCTCCTGTACACACTCGCAAACCCCTTTTTTAAAAAAATGCATCTCGTCTGCTCGATCTCGAAAAGCCCGTAAAAAACTCACCTGCACCTGGTCCACCCCATCTGGATACCGACCCATACTACACGCTACGAGACAGCTATGAGGGAGGAAAAATTCCATCACGTTCAGAATCTCTCTAATCTCACACCTTCACCACATCCATCCTAAAAATAATACGTACCCACTTTTTTTCGTTCGTCGTTCAATACGAACTATAAAAAGTGTCATAAACATGGATTTTTGAAAAACATTTTTTTCCTATCGAATCGATCGACTATTTTTACGTAAAATATATTTACAAAAAGTAACGTTGTAGTTTCATTAACAAAAAAATATTTATTTTTAGAAATTTCGTTCATTCTGATTAGTTTTTCCATCAAAATAAAAGACTATTTTTCTCATTCTTATTTATTAACATCATGGATACGAAGAATACGGATTTTCATCCCTTCACATGGAGATATACATTTAAGAATAATATTCTTCCCCCTTTGTAACTAGAGAAACGATCTTCAGGGACAGTTCGTATGTAGATAGGCCACAGTATCACAGATTGCCCCTAGAGTCTAGGAAGTCGCAGAGAAACTTTGAATACGACCTTACCTATATATATATATGCACTCGATATATACAAAATCGTAGACAAACTTCTTGTAGAGCTGCCTGAGGGTCCTGGAGGGTGATTTGTGAAAGCTCCACCCTGCACACACAGCAAAGAGCTCTGATGTATGCAACGAGGATAATATACCATGGTCTTCATCCCTCTGAGGGATAATTACCATCTCACTTTAGATAGTTTTCTCAAAGCCACAAGGAAGATATCTCCTTCTTATCGTTTGACATTCTCAACCATATAGAGCTCGCATGCAATATTCATCTTAGACATTAGAATTTTTGGTACCACATCAGTCATCCATAATGCAATGTTGATTTTCAGCAGAACAGGGAAAGATCTCCTTCAAAAGTTTTATTCACTGTGGGGTCGATTTTCAAAATAGTAGTCTCAGTTGAAAAATTTCAATTATTTGTTTACAAACGATCTTCTTCCAATTAAAAAGAGAAGAAGAAAAGTTTTTTCTTATACGGATTTTAATACGTACTCAGTGAGCAACTGACTGACTTGATTTCTATTTATCTATCATTTTGTTTGTAGGAAAATAAAGTGGCTTGAATGATGGGTAGTTGAATATTTTATGCAAAGTTTGGACTGAAGGAGAATATTTTGTGGTGAGTATAAATAACGTAAACCTTTGGTGAATTGATGACAATTTAAGGGGCTGAGTGCAGAAAGGGGTTAAAAGATATTCGCCCTTGACGTCACTCGGTTCACCATCTCGCTGCGTTCTTTGAGAAAACGACATCATTTTTCAAGATTAACGAAAGATGAGAAAAGTTTTAACGCTTCGCCTGGCCCCATTTTCTTGGTAAGTGACATTGTAGCGGGCGAGCCTCAGAGAAGGTCCGATATCGCAGAGTCCTGCGGGGATATGAAGAGTTCTGTTCAGTGATATTCTTTCTCCTTCTCTTTTTGGGAAAAGCACACACACACGAATATGAAGAAGACTCCTTCATGGTTTTTGGTTGGCACTTTACGAAACCCTATTACCGGGATAAGAGAAGACCCGAGGTTGACAAAGAAAAAGAATCACTGGCCATTTCTAACTTATTCGATATCTTAGAGAGCGTAAAGTTGGAAAAGAAAAAAAAAGTTCTGGAGTTACTCCTCTGGCACTGCGAAAATTCCAGGACACGTGTGTTCTCCTCTTTTTATATATGTATCCTGTACGACGCCATATTCAAGATTCTCCAGTTTTATCGAGAGGTTCAAGAGTCAAGACGAAAGAATTTCTATTTGCGGATAAAAGTGGCTGAGAAAAAAGTACAAAGTTTGTCTCAACTCTCTGATATATCCTCGTCGGTAATGAGAAAGCAATAATGCTATAGGAGCAGAGTTCGATCTTAAAAGTTGAGTATCGTATTTGCGATAGTGGTCACGAATATTCGTAGCATTAGCGTGGAGAGAACTCATAAGGATAATTCAAGCGAACGGCGTACTTCGGATTGCTTCAAAAGTTTATTTGAAAAAATATCTCTTCAGTGTAGACTTGATGTTAAAAAATCGTACGTATTGATAAAAAGGCCAATATTTTCACCACTTCTTTTATGCCTGTACATAAATTTAGTTCTAAAAAACCTAGACTATATGCGACTAATAATATATTTTTTTTCAAACCGGAAAATCTACTGCAAAAGTCTTTGAAAGTTGAACATTTCTAGACACTCGTCATATTTGTTTTTCCATCGGATACTTTTGATACTTTTCCGTTCTCTCTTTTCGCCCATGATCGTAAATTTTGTTCTTTCAGCTCGTGTTCCATATTTTTCCTTATGGTCTCTGTGCACGGGATCTCGCTCGTGTACCGTCCATCCACGAACGATCATACGTATTTCACTGTTTTTTTTTTTTGGCCCGCTTCGAGCCAATGCTTTATGCTAATGAAGTAGGTGCAGAAAAAGAAACAGAATACAGATAGGTGAGAGGAAAAATCGAACACGCGCTCGGTCCTTCCTCAATGTCGTAATTCACTCTGACAGTTCTCAATAAGACCCCATTTGTATGTCGAGAAACTACGTGAGTTCGAGTGCAGCTGATATTTCGAGTTTTGTATTCTTCGTGTGTTATTTTTGTATAGTAACTCCATTTTGCTTATATACACAAGCCATCACTGACGTTTTCTCTCTCGAGTTTTGTTGGCGTTTTAAAAAACGTTGCTGGAGCACGATACATTTTTTTTTTTTTGGTGAGTGTCCTATCGAACTGTCGACGAATTCCCATTGGTCCAGCTTGTTCGTGACTGTCTCCACGTATGCCGGCGAAAATATATGTCTATACTTTGGTATCGACATTGTTTCGTGGAGGTATATCGACGTTGGAGCCACAGCTTCGACGACCCAATGAGAGTTATGAGCTCGAGAAGTGATCGTTCTTGTGTTACGAGTGGGACGAAAACGATAGAGAAAGAATGAAAATTCGAAGAGCTGAGAGGGGATCTGTAAACAATTTTTGGACAAAACACAAGTTTACGTTCGAAAGTACTACACGCTATACAAACTTTTATCATTTTATTTTTTCCAAGAATTTCACTCTTTACCAAAAGGTGACGAAACGTTTAGGTATTTTCTATGGAATTCACTTTAAAGCTTTCATTTTGAAGTCTCGTAGTCGAGAGAATAGTCAGATAATAAAATAAAGTTTTCATTAATTCTGTATTACTTGAAATTTCATCAAACGATATTTTCATGCACGAGCTCGTTTTCTTCGGAGGTGGTTTTTTTCTGTTCTTTAAATTTCGAGAATTCAGTGCAGCTGCTTATGAGAGACGATTTGCAACGCGAGATTAAGATTATTGCAACGAGAGGGAGAGCGTAACAAATATTTCTGCGTTGATCCTTCCGAATGACCGACAAAGCGAAAGTAACTCTGACATACATGAAGAATATTGTGAGCGATACTTATCGCGTGTCGTTCTTGAACGTGAGATATATTGTACAATAAAACATGGCTTTGGTGAATATGTTGCTTCTCTCGTAGTAGCACGAGCCGACGGATAAAAGAAGAGTCTCCCAGACTCAAAAGCCTCGTGTGAGCAGACACACGCACTCTATGGTGTATAATATTTCGTTTCAAAATTATACGAATTAAAGAAATGATGAAAATTGCTTTTGCACAATTACGTACATACAAAAAGAAGTAACAAAGGAAGGAGAAGAGAAAACAGTATGCCATCATCGTCCTCGTTCGATGATGTACAAAACGAAATGGCAAACTTGAGGGAAAAAACTATATGAATATTCCAGAAAGTCTTTTTTTTTGTCCTGACCATGAAAGCGAATATATTCGAATGTCTGGGGTCTGATAAAATCTGCCGAAGGGTGGAACGAACGAAGGAGAGAAAAAAAGAAATAGAGGGCCTGAGACACCAAAATTCTCGTGCAGGGTACGCTCGCAGAGACGAAAGAGTTGGCAAAAAAAATGTTATTAAAAAAAATAAGAGACGATGAAAAAAAATGGAGAGTATACGAAATCGAGGATGGCGAGAGGAGGAGAGAGTGGAAAAAAAGAAGGCTATGGTCTGCTGGCATAATCGACCCTGGGGCTCCACGTGGACGTCAAATGAAGGAGCAAGGAAGAGTAAGATGAGGTTTTTCGGTGGAGCGAAGGGCGGAGTGCCAATCAGGCCCTAATTAGGCTCCGCGGCGAATCTCGCCAGCAACCTGCTGTCTGTCCGTCTATATTCAGCTCCTCCATACCACTTGTATAAAGAAATTCTCATCCGCCATAGCCGGTATTCCACTCTCAACGTTCGATGAAATCCTCTCAACCCTTTAAAACCCAACGTTATTTATCCGCTTTCAAAGTAATTGCAACGGTCAGTTTTCGGCGAAACACGAATAAACACATTAATTCGCTCAAATATATTAATTCGATTGGAGTAACTCTTTTTTAATTAACATCATTTTATTCTCTCTTTTAAACTCAAAATATCTTGATCCCCGTCGACAATATTTACTCCATTTCCTCCGAATAAATTCGCATTTATTTTCAAAAAACTGCATTCTCAGAATCGTATCTACGAAGATTGGTCCCGAAAATATAGATTACGTCCGGATTGCTTGATATTTATAGACAGCTGGTTAAAATAAAAACAAGATATCTTGTAATACGATTATTGAGACTCCAAATCGATTAAGATATTTCCACGATATCAATATGACTATTTCAACAATCGCAAAATTAATTTGGCTCATGAAAATTTATGCATAATAATGTTCCCCTGGAAAGGACAGTTGAATATCTTTAAAAGTACATGCAATGATCGTGAATCTTACGATAATATCAAGCTAATATCGAGCAACTAATCTCGTTTCGAGTCAGAGGTTCGAACGAAGCTTTCGATGATAACAAGTACGTGGGTGAGGTAAAAAAATGATTAGAGTGACTATTTTATTGTAAGTTTTATTTACACTCGAAGTATCTCCAAATACATAAGAATATTCAGCACACTGAGTGAGTAAAAGTGACTAAGATATCAATGTTTTCACTCCACGCGTAAGGATTTTACAATATATATTAAAACTTATATTTATGCTCACATACGTTTATGAAAAAATCAATATGGCTTCCATATATTATCACGCGGAATTCTCTGCTTCGACTAAGTCCACATCCTTGGAAACTAACTTTTTCTGCAGTAGTAAGATACGCAACATTGCGTTGGCGCGCCTTCGAAGTTCACGATCTCTTGGATAAATATACGTACATACTCTTGGTATTTGCGAAGGATCGTTTCATCGAGGCCGTTATTGGTTTGAGGTGGACTCTGTACGTAATTATAATACATGTGGCATTCCATACCAATTTAGTCAACAAAGCTTTACAAATGTATTCAATAGTTGTGCCAAATGTCATTAAATGTGGATGAATAAACATTAAAGTTTCCAATTTTGTTCTTTAAACTTAATGGCATCGAAGTTTTCTTTTGTTTGGATGCAAGAACAAACATTTTTTAAATATATATTTTTCGTTTGATTTTCAATTCTTGCAGATTTAGTTTTCAAGTGAAAAAAAGTTTTTTAAATGATCTTAAATAAAAGCAGCTTATGAATTTTTGGTTCTGCTATAAAAGACGAAAGAATTTTTTTTGCGTGACAACGATGTAAGCTTCGACATCATGAAACTAATTTGAAAATAGTGAAAATGTACTGTAGCTTCATGTAAAATAATTAATAATTTTTTTAATTCATAAAAGTGTGAATTTATTTGTTAAAATTCCGGTGGCTTTTAGAAAAAAAATTGAAACGTTTGAGACGTCGATTTGGCATAGAATTCCTCGTGTACAGAAAGCCACTTGCACTAAAATAGTTGCAGGTTCTACCACATGCTCGTTGAATTGTATTTTGTTGAACATCGCACCTGACACGAGTCCTTACACAGATATATATCTATATTTTTCGAAACGATCATCACAGGATCCGTGTCCAGTTACGTACCGTCCAATTAAAACTCCTCCTCATGGCAACGCTTGCAAGTTTTGCGCAACGATCGCGAGATATAGCAGCCATTTAGTTTCGTCCCCCAACTCCATCGAGGACCATAGGCGATATATATACCTGTAGGATTTTCCACGTCAACGATATCGCTCTACAAAAGTTTTCAACTTATTTTTTCCCTCGCTATTTTGTTCATTCTCGTCAACCTACCATCCTCGCAAAAAAAAAAAAAAAAAAATGTGTGCTTTTCATGAAAAATTTTCGCGTGGTTCATAAAACTCTCGTATAATCCCGTTAAGGGCCTAATTTCTTTCCCCTTCATAGTCATAATCGTTATTTTTGCGTGTGATGAGACTCGTTGGTTGGACAACGAAAATTCTCCTGTGGGCAGGAGGAGTTTGTTATTTTCTATGTGTTTTTTGGGCTGACAATCTGCAGGTTGTTTTCAAGTTGTTCTGAAATATTAACGCCTAACGCTGACCCAATCGGTTATTTTTTTAGATCCGTTGGAGAGTTCTCGAGTCTAGAACAATAAAGAAAATTCATTGATCGCGAATAAGTTCAACTTTACTGTGCAATATTTTATGAAAAATACGTGAGAAAGTTTTCTTGTTATTCCAACTTTGACATTCGAAGGTTTTTCGAAGGCTCGATGTGATCGAATAGTTATAAAATATCCCCTGAGAAATTTCGTTGGTTACACAAAAGATGACCGACGATCATTTTCTCATTTCTGGGAATAAAAAAAAAAAAATACAAAAAATAATAGAATATGTGATGTAAAATAAATAGTTACTCAAGCACTCGAGCTACTCTATCCGATGAAAACATCATGTATACTTATACATAAAACATGGAGAAGTTTGGTCAAAGACTTTGCAAAGTCTCGTGTTTCGAATCCAAAGGTTTCTTATACATCGAAGAATTTCTTTCAATGTTAGCTGATGGCTGCGGTGGTATCTACCATTTTGTGTGGTGGATAAGGAAGGAGGGGCGCTTTGAAACTCGTCGGAAAGCATCGTCGACGATGCTGGACCGTTGGTCGGAGTGCAGCATTTACAAAGTGGCAGAGAAAGAAAGAACGAGAGTCTCGAGGCCAAGAGAGAGCGTATATATAATTTATTTTCCAACTGTTCGAGCTCCCACGGGTACGTGGGGTTGCAGGGCCAATAACGTGTGTGAATACGAACATATATACGAACAAACGAGTATACATGTATCTCACCAATCCAATCCTAGTTCTTTCTCCAAGCCTTCTAACCTACGAGTTTCTCGATCTCTTCGAACGCAGAGATACTGCATGTCTTAATTATTGATCCGGGTTCAGAACACTTTTGCTAGTCTCTGAAAGCAGAAATAAAGAAAAACATAAACAACAGACAAAAAAAATGACCATTCCCAACATTAAAATCGATTCTAATATTTCCAGTTTTTAACAAAACGATACATTTTACTTCTTATCGTTAAAATGGCAGCCAATTGGTTGAATTCTTTTGAAATACTGGAAACGAACTAATTCATGATGGTAATTAAAACGACGCCAATTTGTTTTTTTTTTTTTTTAGCTCAAGTATAAAAATTGTATTTACGATAAAATTTATTATCAAGTCGAACAAGTGGACAGTTTATTTTATTTTCAGGACGATCACAAAAAAATTTTTTTTTTCGGTTCGAGAAAATTTTCTGTAAAATAACCGAAGACAAAACCTTTTTTTCGTAGCGTATGAGATGATTGAAAAACACGTTGAATATTTGTGATGGAAGAAAATGTCGGATATAAAATGAGAACTGAAAAAGAGCTCCCTCGATTCTATCGTACAAAGGCTAAATGAATTTTACCTCGTGCTTTTGGGGACGTAGAAATATTTTTGTAAGGGTACATACATCCCCGAGGGAATTTTGTCGCTTTGTTGCGTGTACATATGTACTTCACGTATATATAAACCTATAAAATATGTATAAGATATTTACACGGATCTGACTTTTCGTCTGAGAAAACTTGGCAATGCTCTGACGATCATATATTTTCTGTTTTTTTTTGTACAGCGATCTGAATATGTGATATTACGTAAAATGAATAATTACGAATTGAAATTAATCTTTATATAGTGTTTATACGGAATTATTCTTTTTTTTTTTTTTTTTTTTCGTTCTTTCGTTATTTTTATCAATTTTTTGCTACGAGCTCGTCGATGTTATTTTAGTATCAGCCTGAATTATATGCCAATCGGGCTTTCACGTTCGAGGTTACCCTCGTCCTCATTTTGTATACAAAGCGGAGATATGTGTGGAAAACGGAATGCATACAAATACACTTATCTGTGTGTGTATATAAATATATATAAAAGCTTGTCTGCCGACGGCGATCTCGGCAAAGCCAACATTGAGTTGAAACACTCCGTGACGCCAAAAGTCTTCTAATGTTACTGACGCCTCTCAAAATTCTTGGACGTTCGAACGATCTTCGATATCCCGTCGGTGACATCGGTTACAATTTTTATGTTACTGATTTTGACCAAAAATATATATCGAGTCGATCGTTTGGTGATGCCAATGGCGAAAAAAATAAAAAATAACAAACGTCGATACTGTTTTACTGACACTTTTTCTTGTTTATGTATTTCCATTCCGATTTGCCTCGATCGAATTTTCTGACTCCACGAGTTTTGGCACTAAACAACAACGAACTTTTTATTGAGTTTGTCTAAAAATTTATAACGATTGAATTCCGTGAAAAAAAATCTTTCGATTCTCAAGTCTTATTTATTTTTTATCAATCGATTTATCTTTGTGTTGCCATGTTTTGCTTGAAATGATTTTGTTATTCGGTGAATCATAGTAGATCGTAAATTGACACTGGAGGAGGTACAACGAACTAAATTATTGTCTGTAACTTAGACGAGCCATAATAATGTTGCGGAATGTAGCAAAATGTAAAGGAAAGTTTCTCAAATATAATGAGGCTTAGGAGAGTGGAAGAGAGTGTAGAACATCCATAACTCCTAAGTCCTCATTTTGTTTTGGCTCGGATCCAAATAGTCTCCCGCATGAGATATACTTCTTAGGGGCAAACAGCTAGACTCCAAATGTACTTTTTCAACAAGAAGAGCCATTTATAACGTAAACTCGGGAACACCACGCGATCTGGGATTTCAAAAATTTCCCCCTTCAAATTCTTGCGGAGTAATCTCGTCGACATGGACGAATATTCTTCGGTACGGTAAAACGATCCAATTCCAGACTTGGCACGTTGGACCAAATTCTGCTGGGAACGATGTTCTGGGTACCCGGAAGCCACATATTCCAGTCGCAATTTTTCCCTCCTCTTCAGCGCCTTAATGTTTTTCTCTCTTGCTCTCTCCTAACGTTGCTTCATTTACATACATTTTTTTCCTTATCTCATTCCCTACTTTCTTAGTTTCTCTCTCTCTCTCTTTTTCTTTTCTCGTAGTTTCTATATTCTTACCACGATTTTCATTAATTCTCAAAGGCCAATTTCTCCTCCGGCAGCCCAGGGGAATGGACACACAGTTGTAAAAACGATCTAAAAAGAATGACCAAAGCAGAAAGAAAAAACTTTCAACAACGAACATTTTCCACTCACAAACACTCGTGACATAATCACAAAATATTAGTTCACTCACTCGTCTGTAAACTTCTTTATTAGATTTTTTTCGAAAATCAAACAAACTGCACTGTTTCTGCTTTTTTCGTAATTTACAGTACAAAAAATGAACAAATTTTCTTTTTGGCTCGACGCATCGTTCACGAACGCTGCTCAACTAGTACTGACGAACTCTTTGACTCTGAAAAGTCTGAGTATGTTTTTTTTTCAACTCTTTTTTCAAGACTTTAGATGAAGGACAGTACATAGAAAAGACCGAGATTAAAAGAGGTGCGTTTGTCAAGGTCGGAAGATATTCGGGCAATAGCAATCGTCGAAGGCTCTTAACCCTTCTGTTTCTTCGACCTTGCAGCAGGTTTATAGTTTTATAGCGTCAAAGGGGTAGTCAGAGTCCTTCGACGGTCTTTCGAAATGACTTTTTTTCTAACTTCAAGGGATAAAAAGACTTCTTGGCTTTTTTACGATGGGCACCAGGTCCATCCAGGTGTTTCATAGAGTTGTATTTTTTTTAGCCTGAAGGAAAAATTTAAACATTCAATTTCAGTTTGATTATAAACTGCCCTTCACTTTACTCTTTTAGGGAAACAAAAATACGATTAAAAAAAAAAAAGAATATTTTGAGTTAATTATTATTTCATTTTGACGCTTGATTCCTCTGTCATTTAAATAAATCGATAAATCTTCAAACTCTCCGTTTGTTAATTCTCATGAAAATATTGACTAAATTTGCAGAAAGTTATGAATCAGTGTCCATTTAGGAAACCTCTACCGTTTACACCTAATCTGTAGTTCTTACGAAAAAATAAAAACAACGACAGTTCTCGAGTGTCCGCAAAACATGCGACTAGAAGTTGTGAACTATAGGAAAAAAGAATAAAAATTCAGAGTGTATGAGCGAGAGACGAAGAAAAAAAAGAGAGGAAAGTATCCACACGCGAAGACGCGAACGACCCTACAAACTATAAAGCCCCGGTTTACTGCTCGTAAAGTCAATGAAGGCGGTCACGTTTGCCCTTCGCGCGGTACGGCTCGCGCACCACGCGGTAAGTTGAACGGCTGCTGGTGCTTCTTGATGTTCATCGAATCCTGCTCAATATAGTGGCCTATCTAGGTAGACCATGAAATTATTAATACTGATCGTGGTCTTTTGTGAGCATTATTATCGTGCTTATCCTGCTCGTAATCTTTCAAGCCAACCGGTGATAAATCCAGGATTAAGTAATAAAGCAACACGCCAAAGAACTCTTAAACGAAAGTTACAATTAATTTATACCATTATGTGCTTTCATTACATTTTTAACAAATAGCTGATTGCTGATATAAACCAGTACGTAAGAATTCAGCTTCATTGAAATTTACCAACTCCATAATCGTCTTTGTTATATTTATTAACCTCGAATATTTTCAAGGATTTAAGGCCATATTGTATGTTTTAGAAATATGTTTTTCATCAGGAATGCAATAATTTTAAATCATGCGATGGAAAAAAAAAATCATGTTTATTTATCGTTAATTATCATCGCGCTATTCCTAGAAAGTATTTCAAGCTTCCATACGGCTCAGGTTTGTTCGGAGCTTGAAAAGCAGCGATACGACTGTGAAAAAAATGTACCTGCACGAAAGGATCTCTGTACCAAAACGAAGCGTGACGTTAACTGAGGTTTTTTTCGCCACTAAGGCTATTTACGAAAAACTTGCACGAAACGTGTTCTTGGCGCGTGAGTTTAACCCTTTCGGGCCCTGAAAATTGGGCTCTGTATTCACCGAGAGGATCAAGGGACTCGTGTGGATGTGTGTGAATGTATGCTGCGGCAAACAGTGAGTCCTCTGTCCTTCGTCCGATATTATACGACCGTTCTCCTCGCCATAGAGATCAGGTCCTCTCCTCCGTGTTGACCGCTCACGGTTCCCTCGCAGCAAGAAGCACATTTATTTTTTTTCTTCCCTTCCACTTCTCCATACTTTGCCTTTCTTTCGGCGAAATGAGAGAAAAAAAAAGAACGCGATCGCGCTTAACGTTAACCCTTCCGAGAGCCGCGAGAGCGGTTTCTTTATGGGCTTAAACGGAGTATGGGAATATTTATGAGCCTTCACGTGGAGCGCGCGAGTGTATGGCGTGCCTACGCACAGAGAAATCCTCGCCCCCTCGCCAACAACTCGAAGCAGATTTCCGAGTCGCCTTTTCCTGTTTGAGAGCAACTCTGTACACGATGATGATGTGGACGAGGCAAAAACGTGCAAGGATATCTGCTCGTTATATTCAAATTATGTGGATATTAGTATTTTATTGGAAACAAATTGAGAAACGATTAAAAATTGGATACAGAGACAAACAAGTGTCACATTTTCTAATTTTTAAAAACTTTTTCACTATTCTGACATGTTCGTTTTTTAATTAGAAACCATATGTTCTAATAACGAGCAAATATTAAACGTTATCCAATTAAGAAGAATGGAAAGGTACAGATTATACGATGTTTTTTGGTTCAGATATAGCCTAATATTAGAGCATGTTTAAGTTGTCCTGTATAATTATCCTCCACGAGAAACACACCTTTTTAGAACATTCTCCGACGCTTATCCGCTTTACCAGTGAAACCACGTATGGCAGGTAAGAAGAAAAAAAAGAATGAACAGCAAAAGGATATCCGAGACAGTGGGACCCCCAGGCCTTTGGAATTAATATGGATGCCACGAGAGAGGAGACGGTGAAGAGAAAGAGCGGAGTAGTCTCGAGGAGGGTCAGAAAGGATCGCATACAGGAACTATGTTTTTTGTTTTTCATTCTTATATGCGCATCGCGATTCGCTCAGCAACGAAATGAAGTCCCGAGGGGCTTCGATTCTGCTACGAAAAGATCCGAAAACATTACAGCATGAACAAAGAAAGAGAGACTTGGATCGTCGTATTGGGCTTCATTCTCTTGAAGAATACGCAGAGCTGCGAGCCACAAAACCGGATACAGATCCAATGGAACTCCCAGAATAACCAGTTTGAACCAATAGCGTGTGTTCCACCACTACATCGGTCCGGGCGTATCACGTACTGGTTTCTCTCGTCTCGTACTAAGCTCAACATTACCAGAGATAGTGCGTCTTGTACTCATACAAGTTATTGTATTGGTGAATGCAGTTGATCCATCGTCTTTGTCTTCGATCCCAAGAGTTAAGAACGGTTCAATCATCTTCTATATGTCCACAGGGGATCACAAATTCACCATCCTATCATCTCGAAACAGATCTCATTATCGATTAAGCCTCTGGGCGTCTGGCATGACAATTTCACCCAACAAGGTTTCATCGCATATCATGATTTCATGTTCGCACTTTCTCGAGATAATGGAAATTCTCATGCCGTACCCTTCGAACCATCGAAATTCCAAAGGACCTAAAAGGTCAATGACGTTCCCTCACTCGTTCGTTAATAACTGAAGATAAAGGCGATAGACACCAGCTACAGAAACATGTGGCAAAGGGTTTCAATAATGATCTTCGATTGGAGAACTCACGAGAAAAAACCTCCAGTTGCAAACTTTGTCTCTTGGAAGATGGAAAAAACAGAAAAAAAATGGCGAAATATTTAAACTGTGGATTTCGAGTGAGATTCCAGAGACACGTTTTTCACGCCTCGTGTTTTGAATGTTGCGAGAAAACACGAACCAGTTTTAGTTTTGATTATTTCTACTCGCAGAATCCATGTAATGCATGATCAAAGTTTTTTTTACAAGTTGTCAGTTCGAGAGCTCGAAGTGTTAATAAACTTCTACTCGTTATCGGAGAACCTATCGCATTTCTTTGATCTTTAGTTTGCTTGAGCAAGCTTGATAACATTCAGCCACACCTCATTTTTTCTTCGTAGTCTTATTATAGAATAAACGCCTGGGAAATGTTGAATATTTGATCGTAAGAAACTGGGAATGCATGTCTTACGGGATGAAAGATGTTTGTTCATATCTGCCTAATCCCACTTACAGTTATTGATGGTCGATTCATATACGATGATATTTCGTAGCGGATATACGTACACAAGTTTGGAGACATCCAAGCACCGCATCGAAAGTATGACAGTCACAGCAATTCAATTCAAAACGATCGTCACGTCGTACAGATAAAGTTGCTAGGTTATCATAGCGTGTGGTGAGGGGATAGATGTTAAGGAGTGAGGCTGCCGACGGAGGAGTCCAACGTGCCGGTTGATCGCGGTTTCCTTCTCGTAAAGCTTCATCGCGTACGGTTTATAGCAAAACGGGGGTTGGTCGTACCATTTACGAGAGTAGCATAAAATTCCGTCGAATGTTATTGTCCATGAACTTGCACATTTCACACCAAAGTACAAGGAGGAACATACAACTTCTAGAAGAGTTTTGTCTGGTTAACGGTGTCATAGAACTTGTTGGTAACAACGCATGAATGAAAACGTTTGTTTCTTCATATACCAGTTGTTCCTCACTCCATCTTGATGCAGCAAAAACGAGAGTGCGAATCGTTTAGTCGATTACGCGTGGGGTCATTTTACGAGCAAAACAATGTATCTCCAGTTTAGACAGACCGTTGCGAGACTGCAAGTAAATGTTGTGGCCAGCTTACGACATCTCGTGCAACGATGTATATCGCAAAGACAATGTCTAGTCTACTACAAGAATAAGTACTCGTTGGACCATCAATGGTTCGGGCCTGATGACCCTGGCTATGAGGTTGATACGCCTAATAAAGCTGTGGGTACTTTGCTCGGCTTGGCATCGTTGATTCTCCCGAAGGTTCCTGGTAACGATGGTCTAGTTCCACACCTAGCTATATGCGCAGTATCATTTTCTCAACTCATTTGCTCTTGGGTATTGTACAGCCGTGCTCTTATTTACGGGATGGTTAAGGGTCATTGTTAAATCGATTCGCGAATGAATAAATAGTACGGTGTTTAAACAGAGTCCCCTTGATGATAGTTCCAAGAACAGTCTCGGTCAGATGTATACTTAATTGGTTGAAAATGATGATGCTAATGACTATGATGATGGCGATGCTCCAAGAGACGAGATAGGCTATTTAATAGATAGTTGATTGCCAGATTTACGAGGTACGAGTTGAAATTGCGGGGGAGTTGAACCAGGGTCATGCATTAAAGCCTTCCGGACTCTGGGGATAACCGTAAGAGGTCTGTTACACGAGCCATTCGCGGTGTACGTAACACGTCGTATCTAAAGGTATGTGAGTAATATTATAGCCCGTGTGACCTTGGTTGGAAGGTGTAAACAATATATAAACCCAAGAGAGGCGTTGACGTTCACGCGAGCCAGTGCTGCAAGTCAGAGTCCCAAGACGCGGGATAACCCATATCTACCCCCTCGCGGTGGCGATCCCCCTAAATGAAGCTAAACGTTTGGCTTTTACGGCCGCCAATAAAGTTTTAAGTGTTAGTAAAACAGGGGGATGGATCGGGGGCCGAGGCAGTAACCCGTGCGGCACACGGTTGATGTGTCCGAGAGTGTGCCATCGTCACGAGACAGTCTCTGCCAGACGAAGACAAGTTGATGGATAGAAAAAGAGATGGAAAGACCGTATGAACTAGCTCAGTTGGTTGAGCGTGATCACTCGCTTTGTAGCGGACATGTACCATTATCGTTGAATTTTCCCTGTTGGTTCTTTGGTTCACTAGGTGTAGAGTGATGGAGTTTGATTGCAAGGAATTTTCTGAGAGAGACAAGAAAACAATAGACCTTTTTTTCTGGCTGTTCAGATATGTTAGAGAACTGGAATTACACATGGTAAATCTTGGGTTTCCATTGTTTGCATCAGGAAAATGCTTATTCTAGGAGCAATCTGTGTCAAGGTCGCAAATACTACACATTCTGGAGTGATGTAACGACGTACATGACCGCGAGACGAGGCGTTTGTAACCGTACACACGTTGCGTAATGATGATCGTAAAAGGCGAGCGAGCAAGAGCACAAACGCCTGCCACGCAAATGTACGAGATCGCTTCGTGCTTGCCACTACCACTGCTAGCGTATGGTTATTATGTACATAGCTATTATTATGCTCGTATTCCGTGCATGTAGTTCGTCTAGTTGACGAGGACGCATACTGAAGTATTAAAACTGATGGTCGGATCTATGGATACTCAGATAGCATTGGCGCAGACTATCTGTTTCAGAATCTCCTGGATCTTCATTGAGAATTACTCATAAGAGAATTTATGATGATTTAGATAGTTGGCCACTAATGACGTGATCATTGATTTCATTTTTTACCGGTGTTTTCGAGCAACTGCTTGGACTGTTGGCAACTTTTCGGATGTTTGCAATGTCTAGTGAATCGTGCAGGTATAATAAACCGATGCCTGTGCACCAAGAAGTTTTTGTCATCTTTCGCTCAGGGCGCCAACGGTAAGTTTGGTAACTGCCGGTTCACAACGACGTAAATATTCGCAACTTTACGGTCGTGGACTCCCCCTAATCATGGTAAAGAAGAATTATTGTTCGGTCAAGACAATTGCTTGTGGGTTGATGATTAACGACTCACTTAAAATTTCTGGATATGGGGAAGTGATGTTGGGTGGTAACATTAGAGTTTCGCTGGTGGGCTTAGCCATTTTTAGTTCAAGCCCAGTGTGACACGCGTCACTCTTGCGACGGGTTCGCGGGGAGGCCACGACCTGCCTCAATCCCAGCAGACGAGAGAGTGTAAAGGCAAGGCAATATAAACGAACGTTTACAGGCTCGTTACATTTTTATGGGCTCAACGCCACTACTACGTTACTACGAGAGTGAGAGCGCTCGCGCGCGCGTCGACCATCAATGAAATGCCGTAAACCATCAACCCAGAGAAGAAGAGTGAGTGGGAGAGGTAGAAAAGAGGAAGACAGACTTATATTTTGCCCCCGCGTGTACAGGAAGAACTCAGGAAGCCTCCTGCAACAACACACCAGCCATCTTCGCTCCGCCATTAACCCACTGCTATGTTTGTCCTCGTCGACTCTTCGTTCTACAATAGCGAGATAGCCTTTACGTCATACTAAAGCTTCCCCTCTCTATCAGTTCTTGTGGCATTTATGCGCGACTTCCGGTCTGACGTCACAAGGAGCTGCAAACCTTGCTCTAGACCATCATCATTCTCTTTCATTCTTTTCTTCTGTCTTTCTCGACACGTTACGTCACTTTATTGGTCGTGATCATAAAAATTTTTACGCGGACCTCGACTGCGTGCCTCCTCGTTCGTAACGACCTTCGACGGTGTAGAAGAGAGCGATGATGCTCTCTGCGGTACTCTCGTGGTGGTACCGCACCTTTTCATCTCTCTCTCGCGAAACGACGTCTCGTTGGGACGCCAACTCGCTAGCCGAGATTTATTCCTGGCGCTTCCTCCCATACACTTGACGTTTTGTCTTTTTCTCCTTTGCCTCGTTCACGCTCTGTCTTTCTTTCTTTCTCTCCCGCTGCCTCTTTCTTCTTTACCTCTCTGTCGTTTAGGCGCGTTTATTTATAATCAGTTGCTTGCGTTTTCGGTCATAAAAGGAGCCTCTGGTACATGTCATTCCACCTGGCGGACTTCAAGATTCATTGGGTCACCCACTTTGTTTTACGAGCTATATGTTAATGTGGCTAATTGAGGAATCAATCTGATGATTGACATTCATCGTTTTAGGCATTTCCAATACTTTTTTTCTTTATTCTCGCTGCTGAAAGATCATTCTTTAGATATTTATCTTTTTTTTCTTCAAATATCTCATCTGAATTAATATTTAACTATACTTTTCCTTGAAATAACATACTTGGTATGTCTCATATTTTATATAAAATAATGATAATCTCAAATGAAAACTATGAGAAAGAAGGCGGAGCACGATATTCGATATATACAAAAGATGGCTCGCGCCCCACCCAGTTGACGTTCATTGTAAAGTCCCCGCGCCCTCTGGACGACACACCCCTGGTGAATCATTGGTCCGCTGGTCGGCCATCATTTGCCTCATTATGCATACCATGATGGCTTCCATGATGGCCGCTGCATAACCGACCAATCACGGGACTCTAGAAGGCGGCCATTCTAATCCGAAACAGTCCTGCGCTCTGGCGGTAAAACGCTCAGCTACTACGTTCATCGACTTCGCCACTTTTCCGACAGATGTCTCTGCCACTGAGAACCGGCTTCGAACGTACTCTCCGTTCAAAAAGTTTCACTCTTTCCTTTTTCGTATCGTGTAGCTCTACATTCCTACTTTACCATGGCTTTTGGGAATTGTTCTTACGCGATATTCTATTAAATAAAAGCAGGAGAATAATTAACAATTATAAGACAATGCTTCATATAATATATTTGAATGAGAATTTGGATGAGAATTTATAAACGTGATGTTCTTACAATCAATTTTTTAATTATTTAGCATAAAAATTGAATGAATTTTCGTTAATATCGTCTAAGTTTTGCTCATCACCCGAGGCAATTCGAATTCTTGAAGTGTCATTTTTTCTTTCGTCCTTCAAAGCTGAATGGCCGATTGTAAACACGCAATCGCATGTTCAAAATATGACGGTGCCCACTTTAGAACACGATCCAAAGTGCTGGGTGGTTATTGCCGTCTAAAGTACAACTGCGACCAGGAATGAAAGATAAAAATATAATCTACGTTACATCGAGAATGCGACCGGAGGAAAAGTCCGCTGGAATCCATGATGGCCGCATCCAGGACTCGTTCCTGGTCCGGTCCCGGAGTCTGAGCTGGCTTCGTGTGGGTAAATAAATGTCTCGCCTTTGTACATAGTCTTAGAAGAGGTTTATATACTGGATATAAACACATACATGAAGTTGTATACGAGAGGGAACGGGTATTTGTGCATTTGTGTGAGTTTGTACGTCTTTGGATAAATAACCATCCTTTCTATTTCTTGTAAAGCCAACTACGAAAGTCTCAAATGGATTTGGAACGAGTAAAAGGTCTTAAGCTGCCTAATTTAAGGAGCGGAGTGGCGTGGACCAAGCCCTTTTGTTTGTTAAGTCGAGGGTTATGTACAGACACTATGTATTTGTATATTTATATGAGGTTCCACGACTCATGGGCTCGTACATGGGTTTGAAATGGTACAGGCGGAGAAATACAACAGTAGGAGGGAACCAAGGGGCAAGACACGAAGCTCCCACACCCATGATTTCGCCTATTGCCCGGACACGCAGTCCCGGAGCCACCAGATTGGTAATTTAGGGAAGACGTACCCGGGAATGTTCGCATCCAGAGGGAATCTTCTTCCCCTCCGTGGTTGTTTTAACGCACAGATACACACATACCACAGCGTTGGTTGGCTGAAGGCGCACACGCGATAAAAACTTTTCGTTTCTTCTTGGCAAGCAGTCTGTGCATTCACGAAACCTTCACCCTCTACGCTTTTATCCCTCCTGGGATTTGCATCCATTTATTCCCTCTCATTTTACCACCGGCTCCTCTCGCACGGTCCTCCTTTTGCGATCTTCGCTCCAGCACGTTATTGCGCTTAAATTTTCCTCGAAGCAGATGTGTTATCGGTAAAAGTTTCAAAAATTGAAACGTAGGAGAGAGTTGGAAAAATGAAAAATGGCAGAAACAAGTCAATTTTATTACCCAAAAAATAATATCATTCCTTCGCAGATTTTTATTGCTTCGCCTTCTGAAGAAAGTAACATGCAGTATAATAATCGATAGAATATCAACGGGTACACATGGTTTTTTCATTACTCGCTCGATTAGATAAGATTTAAGTACATCATGTACCTGTTGCTCGAGCGATTTTTTCTTGAAACTTTGAATAGCATGGAAAAGAATACTCCGTTCTGGTCAATTACAGTATTTGATAGGAGACAAAAATCAAAGACGTTTATACGAGGAATTACATGGCAACGAGTAATATATCTGTCAGTGTAGTGATTTGGATTTTATTCCGGGGGAATGTTCGAGTTATAGCGTGCAAGTATTCGGTCATGCAAGGGTTGGCGGGGATGAAAGTGACAGAAGGAGCGAGAGAGATAGAAAATCTACTCTGTGGCAGAAACAATTTGTCTCTTTCTTAGAGCCGAAGAGAATGAGTACGAGAAAGAGAGAAAGATTGCTCGCGCACGAGCCGCTCCTCTCGTCAGTTTGACACGTAACTCGATACTATATACCCGCGCGTCTCGTTTACGACCCTCATAAAATTACCGAGTTGATGCTTTAAACTGGAATAAAACGATTGCGGCTAGAGTCAAGACCAACCAGCCAGACAGGCTCGTGCGTTCGTTACTATATGTTGCACTCTTGGAATAATAATGGCCAACATCCTTTTCGCTCCTGATCGTCACCACTGGAGAATATTCAGCTGAGAAAAGAAGCCCACCATGACTTCTCCTTTTTTTCGTTTTATCCTTTTAGCATAGATCGTACTGCTTGAAAATTACTTGCACTTGGCAAGAAAGACTGGAGCAGATTCCAAATTTGCAACTTCGTATGCATAGAAAAGCAAAAAAAAAATTTCCTCCATTCTGGCAGTGTACCAATTTTTTTACATCGAACGAAATAAAAGTTTTTGATTGTACAATAATCCCAAGTCTTCTTGGCTTCGTTATAAACAGCTGTGAACAAATGTATCTATATATTTAAAGATCTGAGTGTTCTTTATAGAGAACGTGAGTTTGTTTCATGCGGTTAGATTGCAACTGAACGTTCTACAATAATTCCAATTATACCAGGTTTCAACTAATTGCGAAAGAAACGAAGAAACTTGGCTCCGAGTGAAAGGCAATCCACCGTGTTATTATAATAATCGACGTTGGAATAGCTTAGGCGAGTATTATATGAACAATAAATTTATTGCTGACCCGATGATTCTCGTGAGAAGCTTTCTCTTTGACAAGCACGGCCCTCTAACGTCAGCCACATAATTATATGTCTCTCGCTCTGTCTCCGTCTTTTCTCTGTTCGATTCTTTTATCAAATAAATCTTGGGCCAGAAACCCGTTCCAAGCGGGGCTGGCCAAGTATGTGGACGAGAAAAAATCTCGTGACATTTCGAAACTGTTCGACCATTTTACATTATCCACAAATCGTCGATAACCAATCGTCATGGATATTTAAAAAGAGAATATTTAAACTTACTCGAATTGCAAAATAAGCCTCTCAGGCAGCTCTAAATTAACTGTTTTTGCAGTGAACCAATTACACTGAGTGCAACAATTAAGAGCCATCAGGCTTATTCCTGCAAAAAAATAAACATGCAGTCGAAGATTATCGTAAATGAGTTGAACGGAATTCTCATCTTGTTTATTCTGTGTCGCTGATTTTTTTCTTCTTCCGCCTCATTCTTGGCAGGAGATAACGAGTATGGTAAAATTGTCTTTATTGGTGGTCCAAATAGTAACGCATGGCAAGGAGATTCGAAGGAGATTGCAAGAGATTCAAAATAGTTGTTTAAATAAAAAGAGAGAAAAAACGATCAATAGTAGCTTATCTTTACTTTTATTTTTCTGGAATGACGTTACCTTGTATTCTTTTTCTTCACTCATTCCCTTTCTCTTTGTCTGCTCGCCAAGTTTGATCTTCACACGAAGCTATTTATAAAATAAATCGTAATAATCCACGCAAAAAAAAACGTCAGCAAATCGATGCTCATTGGAATTTTTCAAACCGTAGGTCGAGACATTGTAGCAGATTATCAGGGTAATAAGAAACAAGACAAACGTTCTTGAGTCTTAGTCATGGTGAACATGTACATATCGTTGTAGATAAAATTTATACATATGAGGAGATGTACGCCCAATTTACCTGACAGTGCCCCTTAACAATATTTTTTTTTTTTTTTTTTTTTTAATATTCTATAAGTATTTTGGAGTAAGTTCAAAAAGATTCTCACAAATGATCGGATTCCTGGTACCAAACAGTGTTTCCGCAATTTTTCTTCCTATGAACTCGCAAAAGTCAAGACACACATAATCTCTCGAAAATACACAAAAGGCTGTACAGAGCCTTCGAGTATCTTTGAATTTACATGAGAAAGAAAAATCAAGAAAAATGGCGGGTTCCAGTCAGATACCAACAAGTTCATTCGCTCGCTCTCCTTTTTTTTTGCAAGGGCTCTGAACCTCCTTGAATTCTCAGGATCGCTGGCTCATCGAGATAAGACCGGGAAGTCACGATGATCGTTTATTAAACCGGCTGTTTCGCCATCTCGCAATTTTCTCTCTCTCTCGCTTGTATTTTGCTCTTTCCAATTGCTGCGAGTGGGAGGCTCACGGATGCAAACGATTCGCAGTAGGCGCGGGGCTTAAAGTCTCTTCCTCGCTTTTTTGTTTTGTTTCTCAAGATGCTGGTTTGCGCCTTTGCGATTGGGTTAGACAGATTACGGCAATGAAGACACGAGAGATTTCTTTTCCTCGTTTTCAGTATCGTAAATGCTGGGCTAATCCTTTTCTTTGGATTGTCTATAAATAAAATGTTTAATATGGAAAATTTGCTTCGAAAACTGCAATGAGCTGGTTTAGTACTCTCGTTAATTCGTCAACGATAATTGTCCAATTCTGTAACAGAATACGACGTTTTAAATATGGTATTTGAATCGTTTCGAAAAATTTCATAGACAATAATCTATTAATAAACCTCTATTACCTTTTGGGAATTGGGCTTTATAACCCTTGGCCATTGTAATAAAGCGTTGTACACGTCCATCTGTAACATGAAATGAAGTTTTATGAAACGTCTAAAACCAAGGCGAATATATAGTCATCCGGGAGTATCCATTATCGTAACTCAGAGGCTTTCCAAGTGTTGCGAAATATTAAACTAACGAGAACTCTTCAGTCTTGCCTCCTTCTCTCTTTCTAGCTACTTTGAGGAAATATTTACTGGTCAAAGTTTTGAACCATGTGTGCTGATCATCTATTTTCTGAGACTATTTTGATGCAGCAAAGAAACAGAGACGTGTGATGATCTCTCTCTTGTGCGGTATTCACGTCAGAGACGAAACTTCACTGCATCGAGAGGATGTTCAATGTTTTTTCATAGACGATTTCATGGCACGCAATTGCAAGCTTCTCTCAAAAGGACGAAAAACGTCTAGTCTCAAGACGCTGCCAAAACAACGAAGAAAAAAAGGTTCAAAGTACAAGTTCAATGAGAGAGATCGTGTTAGAGTGAAATACCGAATGAGAACTTTCCCAAGATTCATTGCTCGCAATTTCGTCCCGTTTCGTTCTCGTGTGTGTACCGAAGCACCTCCTTTATCGTACACTTTCTCGGATCTTCTCTTCGTGTCCCCCGAGAAAAAAGTTTACAAGGGAATAAAACGAGCGTTTGTTGGCTCAACCGTATGAAAAGGATTTTTCATTTGAGTGGACATCTCATTTGAAACAATAGTTTCGCACGTTCGCAAATGTTCCAAAATGTTAGACTTTCTGGCTTGTTAATTGTTTGAATCGTCGAAAAAATATAATAAATATTGAAATTTGAAATGCACACTGAACTTTAATAAAGTAACAGAGAAAACCAGGACATTTGAATAAACTGCCAATCAACATTTATTGAAATCGAATGAATAATTTCAATCAACCGATTGGAACTCATCAATTAAATTGCTACTCTCATTCCATGTAATCTAAGTGGAAAAATATGCTGAACAATCGTCATTCAATTTATTTTTTCAAATCCAGACATTAAATGTTTTAACCTAACCACGTCGATATTTCATTTCTTGAATGCCAAAAAAGTCATTAGCAATAGTTGACTAAATAAAAAAGGTTCATCGACTTTTTACCAAGGAGACGAGTTTATTAATTAGTGCATTTGAAACCTTGTGGTTTTTTTTTTTTCACTTTGTGATCAAAGTGTACGAGTTAAATCTGAAAAAACAGAATGATCAATGTCCATCATCATCGTTTTAATAACAAATTGCACGTAGACATTTATCAGAATATCTCTTACCAGTGTCTGGTATTTTCAACTTGAGAATGATTGTGTGAGATGTCAAATTGCGAATAATATTCTTTGTAAACGATATAGATATACGCACTTAAAATATACATATACATTTAACACATAAAAGCAATCTATATGGCGCAGAGTACTTGAGTACATCGTGAAGCTTTTTTTACGACCTCTCGCTTTCTCAAGAGAGGAAGACACGATTGAAGGCCTTCTGTATGCTCTGTGAAACTCGGAATCGTTCCGCTAATGGAACGCACTCGATGAGCAAGGCTTTTTCCTTCCCGATAATTCGATATAGTTCAATGGTGTCTATAAAATTCGCATATCTCCCGTTTGTACCATATGCCTGGATCAGAAAACGGCATTTGTGCAGACATATTTGTTTCCTACGATTGGCTCATATTCATTGAAATCCTGTAAGTTACGATTGCATAACCTATAAATTATCATTTTAGTATATGGAGATCGTTGCCAATCTGATAAGAATAGAAAAATAATATGGTGTGTAATAAACGATGAAAATATAGGAAGAATTTTACTAAATCACATTTGTCGTTTTAATCATTCCAGTAAAAAAAAATAGTGGTCTTCGCTTCCAATTTGTTCGGGGATGAATTTGAATCTGAAATAGTGATAAGGGGAAAATAGTCTTCCGAAGTAATTTGAATGTGCTGATTGATGAAATCAATCAATTACGAAATCAGAATCTTTTTTTCAATTAACATATTACAGAACGTACGTACAATGAGATGAATGTTATAAATTTTGATGAATAATGAAGATTTTTGTAAGTGTTAGGGAAATTTCCATTGATTTTAGTCCCGTAGTTGGTGTGTCTCGTGTCTGGAGGTAGACAAAGCCTGGGCGAAAATGTTCCGTATAGCGCATGAACAAGAGAGGGTGTTGGGGTGTCGACCGGAGGCTTCGTATCGATCGCGAGTTGAGCTTGCGGGACGCTCGGTACGGCGTGGTCCAGGATGAAACGGGAGGGTTTGTAACATAGGGGTTGGCTGGGAAGCGACAAGGGAGTGTTTGCTGAGGGATGGAATGAAGGAAGGCAGCTATGAGTATGGAAGATATATACATATATAAATGTATATAGATATATGTGTATACAGAGAAACAAGGGTGGCGCCCGAGGCCCGGGTCCCGGCTGTTTCTGTCGAGCAACGGAATCGACCTGGGTCGAGATGGCTGCCTGCCTAAACCGCACACAGCAAAACCTACCCTAACGCAAAAGCGAGCTCTCGCCATCTCGTCTCTCTCGACGATCCTACAGCTACGAGTCTGGAATTGTACAAACAGAGAAAGCTCCTCTAGGACGAGTAAAAGGAAGATGAAGCGAGACTACGATGGCAGACCATCGGAGTAAAAAGGGGTGAGAGATTGGAAGCAAAAGCGAGAGACGGAGGAGATATGGTTGCGTTGCCTCATCCCTCTTCGTGTTCTCTCGAATCAGCCAACCCAGCCATGTACTCACTAGAATACTATGTATACGCTCGTACATACTAGTACATATTTACCTAAATACATGAATGCACATATACAGGTATACACTCAAGTGCAGCTGGGTCCGCAATGCGAGCAGGCAGCCCCAGGAAGCATCCAACATCCTCACAGGCAAGAGTAAACTCACAGCACTTTCTCCACCAACCCACCCTGTGCCTCTTTCCAACCCATTTACATCCCTCGAGGTCTATATACCTCAAACTAGCGTTTCTGGGCTCGCACAAAAACTTTTACCATTTCACCGTCTGGCAAGATAATCCTGTACCCTCCGCCTCTCCAAGCCCACGATGTACACTATTCTTCTAAACTTAACGTTTGTGCTCACGTACCTGGTGCATTCATAAGTACCTATTTAGCTACACCCCTGTGGCCCAAGATATGCTGATGTAAGACTCGTATGTTCACGAAGGAAACTTTATACGTGTAATCTTGTCGACTGTGTCCGCTTCTTCTCTTCTTTATCTTGCATACATATTACTTCTTCTTTTTTCTTCATTTTCCTTTCGCTGAAATTGAACCATTCGTCTTATTACTCAGCAGTTTTTGTGATAAAATTGATAACGTAGTTATTCGTTATCTGGACAAATGGAATGTTACATTTCGAATTGTTTTATCAGTTTGATTCACACGTGGAAGTGCAGTTGGAGGACAATTAAGTTTGGACTTTGACAACGGCATGGAAATGTATTACTAATGTGTTATTTTAAGAGATTGCGTGCACAATAAGATTTTGAAAGAACGATCTTCAACGAGGTTTTTTAAAAAACATAAAACTTTTTATGTTATTGCGAATATTTTGGTATATTATACTCGTTAGTTTCGTACTTTGTGGAGTTTTGCTGATCATTCCCTGCGGGAGATCACTAGAAAATTTGTTAAATCCAAGAGGGTCTTTGTCGTTGTTTTTTTGTTTGCTTTCTCTGGTGAATGGGATGTTTGGTAGCGTAGGGAGAGGTCGCGTATGTCGTAAAGATGCCCGGGAGTGTCTAGGCAGCTCCTCGCGACCAGAAACGACCAGCGAGGGCAGAAAATATGAAATTACTTATGCTTTATAAAAAAGAAAAAAAATTACGATGAAAAGAGGTAGAACGATCCAAAAGGACAAACGTTGGTCTTGTTCTTCCAGCTGGGACATTGGTGTATGAATTTAAAAATATATATGCTATTTATATATTAAAAAAAAAAGAAAAAAAACGGGGGACAAGGTTCGCTCGCAATGAATAAAGAACGAAGTGGCCGTCGCTACGTGAGCCACGTAGGAGTAACATACGAGCCAACTTGGCTGGTCTACTGCCATCGAGAAAAACTTGTATTTAGACTTTGAAAGCGTATCTAGAAGCGTGTCTATGGATGTATACGAAAGTGGGCGTGGATTGGTCGATGAACGTTTATCCATGTTTCTATTCCTGATATTCCATACTCGAGCAAAAAGGATAAGGTATCGTTCGAGTCCATTTTACCGAAGGTGTGGCTTACTTCAAAGTCTCGCTATAATCGAGAACGTAGTCCAAGAGATAACTGGAAATGCAGCAAAATTCCAAATGCCCTTTTTCTCTCGACAACCTACTCCTGCTGGGGTCTCAGGATCATTTCAAAATGGTGGAAACGTCGGATATACACGAGAAAGCCTTAATCTAATCCTGCGGAGACCGAAAGTGGGTACGGACGAAGAGAGAAAAAGAGAGACGGGATTTAAGAAGAAAATATATCGCTCGTGCATGTCCCTGTCTCGCAACGCCATAGACACACGATGTTTACTGAACGAATGTCAGCGTCGTGAAGGCACGTTTTACTTGCGCTTCGTCCTCGTAGCCAGATTATATTCTTCTTTTCTTTTCTCCAACAAATAAGACAGAGGGAGGGAAAAAAATAACGACAATGTCCAGCATTCTATATATCGTCCCCTTTTGAGGCTTCAAAATGTACGCAACGCGCTTATTCCCTATGGTGAAAGACAAGAAAAGCGAGAAAGCGAATCACAAAGTGAGAATATCCAAAGATATATACACGTATATCCACCGGTTTCCTTTACACGTGGGAGATCGAAAAAGCCACAGCATGCTCGTGGATCCCCGTAAATCGGCTTCCCAGCATACAAAGACCCCTGTTTCTCCGGCTCTCAACGTCCTCAGACATAAACACTCTATCTAATTTCCAAATACTCGCAATCGTGGATGTTTGGGATTTAATCTCGCGGCGCCACACAATTTTCGCTTTTTTCTGCATATCAACGTAACGCCGCATCTTTTTACAAAGAAATAACTGTAAATATGCGAAATTATTTTATGGAAACCGTGCTAAAAAATATTTTCTACTTGGTCTATTACAATTGATTGATTAAAAAATAAATATCTAAAATACCATTAAGGCAAATCCATTCCCTGAGTAACTCAATTTTAAAAAGTTCTTTTGCCTTAGTTTCAATTTCTTGGGACTTTGCCTTTACCTCTTCCCAACAATCTGACGGACAACGATGTCTCCAACTTCGTCCATCGGTAGGAAATTTTGTAGTTCAGTTTCCTCAATTTAAATATTGCTACTTTTTCGATAGAATTGCATGCATCAATTTTTTTTGCTCCGAAAAATCATCGTCCATGTTTGAAATCGTTTTGGAGAACGTTTTTCGTCAGGCTTCATCGACCTTCGCCTCGAGCGCACCCTGTCGACGTCCTTGCCACCCCTACACCCACGAACGAGTGGTGTCGCGCACTCTCGTTGCTTCCGATAGTCTCGAACACCCATCTCGTGGCCCATCCCCATCCACACGACTCAATTTATACGTGGGGTTATAGCACAGACCCCTACAAAGCTTCTGGCTTCTATTTTCTCGTGTGCTGAACCTTTGAACAATGTTTCCGACGCATTGTCCTCACTGATACCAGCCTTTGGACGTTTATGGTATGAACCGAAGACTGTGTGTGTATGAAATTGTAGACGAGGGTAGAAATGTCGATTTCCGGTCGGTTCGACGATGGAAACGCATCAGGGCAGGTTACCAGGGATGAAGATTGGGGTCCAGGGTTGATTTGATTACATGGACAGGAACGAAGGTTTGATTAAACTCAGCGAGGATAAAGGATCATGTAAAAATATGAAATTCATCGTGTCATCAATTTCAGTCGACCCAATTTTTTATATGTTCAGTTTAGTAGTCGTCGTTTTCTAATTTTCTAGAATGTATTCGATAAATCTTGATGATCGTGATAAAACAAATCTCTCGATAAAGTAAAAATCGTGATCTCTTCGAGAGACCAAGAATCTCGATGGGACGTCACGTACGAAGCAATTCTAAGAGGGAACTTTTCGTAAACATGTCGCTGATCCAATTGATCGAAGATTCATCCATTCTCGTTTCTCGACATCCTCATAGAACTTCTTCTCTCTGCTGCAGTGATATGTACACGTATAAATATAGATCTACAAGAAATAATCCAATCGTGCTCGAGTTCGCTGTGGCAAACAACGCGATGAAATCTTCATGTTTGAAATATATAAACGGTAACCCAGATTTCTTTATCCAAACGATTGATCTGTAAGAAGAAATATCGAGATATAGTTTACTTGATGCAATATAAGTTGACACTCCTCTTGTGCTGCCTGGATTTTTATATTGCCTATTCGGAGGTCTTGTAAGGGTGCTTCGACCTTCTTCCTTTTTTTTGCCCCGTGGTGTACGATATAAATGTAGCGGGTGCTGGTAATGGAGCTTTTTTGGTTGCTATGTATGAGCCTCGAGCTTAAATGTGCTTGAGACAATATTGGACCCGAATGGTGCCTGCCGCAAAAGCTATAGGCTGGTTCCCTTTTTCTTGTTTTTTTTTTTTTTTTTTTTTTTTTTGTACAAACGTTAACTTTGAGGCACGTGCGAAGAATATCTTTTTAGCCCTCTGCATCTAAGACGCCATAGTCTGACTTCCTCCCAGCCCCATCTATCTCATTTTCTTCGACGTTTTTCTCCGAGTTTTTCTCCATCCAAACCCAGACGAAGCTGAGGTAATTCGACTACTCTTGCGAAGGCTAAATATTTCACGAAGCCTCTGGTTTTCGTCTCCTCTCTTTCGTACGCTTGCATTTTTTTTTCGAAAACCAAGCACGTTTACCTTGCATCGATATTTTGATCGTGAGGGACTCGCTAATAGGAAAATTTTCGCAAATTGAAGTGTCCTCGAAAGAACTTTTAAAACAAAATGAAAAAAAAAATGTCATTTTCATCGAACTGAATTTAGGATTGCAAAGAGACGAGAAAAAGTAATCAAAATTTTTCGAAATTAGGTTCGATACTTCGACTCCATGGAAATGTGAACGATCCTTTGACGAAGTAGCCATAAAAATGATGGAATGGATATTTTTTGAATTTTTTTTTCTGCTTTAATCGAAAACGGAAACTCAAGTTAATAAAGCGATCGAATGAAGATTGAAGTCAGCAGCTGAATTCTAAACGTTAAAGTACAAACTTTCGTCGGATAACGAAAGTAGAGGAGAAAACTTTTCGAATGAGATAAAAATATCCCGACGATGGTTACTATTTTTATCTTCGTTCTTCGTCTTGTTTGTCTAGTCCTGGTTGTAGAATTTTATTTGTGATGACGTATACTCTCGCGTGTGACAATCGCGTTACACATGAGAAAAAATTGTAATCGAGAATAAAAATGAGTCTTCGGCGTGACGGCGAGATATTTGTTAAAAAAAATTCGCATGTATGAGTGGTGTGTCTATGGAGGAAAATCGATCGAAATCGGGACGGACGTTGGGGATGGTCTGACTTGGTCGTTGTCGTCGTTCAACGATCGAACGGGACACGCGTTGGCCCCGGGGAGAACGAAAGAGGCGAGACGAGACGGCGATAAATCTCGAATGGTGAAAGACAGTCTCTTCGTGAATATATATATAGAAAAATTGAGCTTTTCTAGCGTGTCTAGGTCTAGGAAATGGCTGTTTACCCTCCAAAAAAAAAAAAAAAAAGCAAAGACAAGCGAGAGAGAGGGAGAGAGGGAGAGAAAGTATAGATCGAGAGCGACAACCCCCGACGGGAATGGCAGAGGTCTCGACGTTGTAGAATCCTCCCAAAAATATCATGCTCTCAAATCTCAAACAAAATCAGCAACAATGAATTGATTATCTTCAATTCCGATAACCTATTTTTACAACATTTAAAATCCTTTAAAAACTTGCAGCCAAAAAATTGGCTGCAGAAAATATGATTCATTATCGAAGTAATTTTCCTCTTCTCTGAATCGATGATCCTAATCAATGTTCATCAAAAAAAGTGTATCAATTCCATAATTATCTTAAAATGAAAATCGCAACACTTGTTTCGTTCACAGTGTGCAAAGGAATGCTCATGGCATATATTAACAATGAAATAAGCACGTGTTCAAAGGCCATAAACCACGTTCATTTGAGACATTCACAGATTGAGAAAAATGTTATTTTTTTACGAGCTGATTGCAGCGTAAAATGCAGATTTAGGTGAGAATGGCGTATTCACGGGAGTTGAACTTAGCGAAGCACGCATTGGCCATGTTGGCGTGACTTCCGAGATCAAGCTTAGAGATTTAGTTGTCATAATATAAATACATACATACAATGGCCATATGAATTCTTGTGTATTTGTATGCACGTATAAACGTATATATGGTAAATGAGAAGCCAGACACGTTCAAGTTTCGTATTATATTGCCATACCTATTGCCCACTTCTCGTCACATCGGACGCCACTTTTATCGTGAGTTGAACTATCGTTTAAAAAGATTTAGATGATGCGGCCCCCACCCTATTCACCTTCCAGGATCGTTGTATGTTCGTAAAACGTTGACGAGCCAAAGAGAAGATTGAGAGAGAGAAAACCTCGAGATTTTATATACATGTATGTATACTTTATCTCTCGACACTTTGCTACTGGCTGATGTTGTTGTGCTGTATATATATGACGTTGAATGAGAGTGAGCTAGCGGTGGTAGAACGGCGTGAACGACACAATAAAAAGAGGCAGTTCATTCAATTTCATCGCTCTCTTTTACATTCGTCAGATCCATTACTTTTTCCGCTCGCGAAATCATCTCCCTCGATCTCTTTCTTTCTTGCCGAGTTCTCAACGCTTTGTGCCGTTTTGTGGTTGCTCGGAGAAAAAAAAAAGCATAAATAAAAAAATGAAAAGAAGTGGCCGTAAATAACTTTAATAGAATGCGTCTGTATACAAAGCTGATGTGATTACAGGGTGATTAACTGTGCAAATAGTCAACATATCTATATAACATATTAATTTATATGTATGTTTGTCAATATAAAATGTGATAACCTCCTCATAATCGTTTATCGTCCTAACGAGAGAAATAATCGCTAAGAAATAAACATTAAGTCAAGCTTCTCTTCGAGAGACTTGTCGTTCACGATTCAATAAAGCATTTTCACGATCCTAACATTGGGATGTTCTTGATAACAGTTAAAATGAAAATAGCATGAACTCGAGATGCAACTTTATGAAACAAACTTTTTTTTTTGCGCTTGATTAGAATCCACGGTTTTATCGAATCGTATGAATTGGATTTCAGATTTCTAATCGCCATCTCGTCATTCCTTCAGACACAGATACACTGCTGATGTGCTCAAAACTTGAAGCTCTATAAATTTCTTCATCTGTAATGAAAAACGGACACATAAATATGTGGCGTAGACGTTGCTAAAGATACTCCTCCTTCTTACGATTATTTAGCAGTGAAACTCGTGTCCGTTCGCTGAGATTGCAGCGGAATAATGAACCAAGTAGATTGGACGGCTAACCGAACGGACGAGGGCAATTGCCATTCGTTGCTTCCATTACAACTTCGATTCAACTGCGAATATGTTAATAGAACCTCGACTTAACAATTATCTCTCGTGAATAATTGTTGCACTTCATTTGTTCATTTTATTTTTAAATGAGACACAAAATTTAAATTAATTGACAAACCAAACACGAGATGGTGACGTAAAAATGGAGCATAATTTTAATGCAATTAGTTAGAAACTTCAACATGAACAGAAAATGAAGACGAATTTAAAGGGAATTTGTCTGCGTAAGTTTCCGAAAAAATATGAATCGGACGTAGCGAATCAAATAGATTTTTTTAGACCGAAATCGAATGTGAATGACTTGAAAGTCGTTAATCATGTGCACGTTTTTTTTTCTTCATGAATTTCTTATGTAACACCGATTACGATTTTTTATCTCAACTCCATACAAGTAATAATTTGTAATGTTTAGGAAGTCGTTCGTTGGACACTTATTTTCTCATTAAATTATTTGTTTCGTTTATATATTTTTATTATTTTCACTTCACGGTACCGTCACCGCGATATCCGCGTGCTTTTTTTTTTCCGCACGCGTATACACATAGAGTTTGTTGTATGTATCACAAGGGCTTCTGGAGCATAAATAAATTATGCGAGCAACGATAAAACGAGTTTAATTCACTTTTACTGCCTCGTATAATCTGGCAACATAAATTTCGATCGTGCGCTATGGCGGTGCGCCCGGTGCTGCTTGGTGTAATTCCTTCTTTTTTTATTCTCTTTTACAATGTACGTTAAATACCTATACGTATCAACCTCTGTTTACTCTAAATCTAAACATTTATCCCCTCCTTCTTTGCTACATTTATTCTTTTCATGACCACGAGATTCGAAATAACGCATCAGCAAAAAATTTCGCTCTACTTATTATTTATTCAAAAACTGCCGTTACCTTAATTTTCGTCCACACTTACGACCAACAATTAATAAGAATGAAAAGTATCTGAAAATGGATAACACGACTTCTCTCACCGCCAACGAAGCTATATCGTGACCGATATTATAATTACTCTGGAGGAATGATTAAATATAAAATGTGTTACAAGCCTCGTTCTTTAATTGGACGCTATTTACGACATGGATTGGTACGAACCGCGGCAAAAGTCCATTTGTAAGATTTTTATCACAAAATTTGCCCTCGGGAGGCACGCAATCGTGAAACCCTTTCGAATTTCTACGATCGGCCATAATTGAGTTTCCAAATTCGTTCGATCCGTATCGTCGGGTAGGGAGAATGAGAAGGAGGGTGAAGATGGCGCGATCTCTGGTAAAATGGTGAATAGCGCGACCCTCGCATCCGCAATAGTTTCACTTTACTTTTATCTTATTTTTTACGTGCATAATAAATAAATATACAAGACACGCGTACACACACACACGCGTGGGATTTCCTTTGTAAATACGTCCACGCAAGAATAGAGAAAGAAGGGAAGAGAAAAAAGTGGGGACCGCGCGGGTATCATTTGTTGGTATCGTTTTCGAGTGGCTGTTCGGTTGCAATAAAGTTTTCCATCGAGAGACTCGTAATACGCGCTTTTAACTGCACATCAGGTGTCTCGTGAACGTTATTCGACCGATTTTTGTGCCATTTTTTTTTTTAAACCCTCCCTCAAATGACTCTCTGACGTTTTTCGAAGTATTGAGATTCCCACGCGAATGACTCTCGTATCTTCGTGAACACGGCGATATGTACGCAATGTTAAGAACGAGAATGGCAATGTTTCGTATAAAGAACGAGCGACATATGCAAATATTCCAAATTATTTTCAGCTGACCGTTGTCGCAAATAAAAATATATACGGAAAACATTATATTCTTTGAACGTTCTCAATCGAATTGAATTTACCTCAAATTCATTCAGATTTACGGTTATCCAAGACGTTGTCCAACGGAATAATTATTGGTCGCGATTGACACCCGCGCTCGCAAGAAAAAGAAGTCAAAATTTAAATACACCACTGGCTTCGAATTTAAGAAACTTTCCGAAAGCCCAGACTTTATTATTCTTGCCACGATATAAATTTAGTAATTCGTATTAATGTTTAGAAACAATAAGTCCACGGATTGTTCTCCTTGCACTAAATTTTGAGAACTTTATTAGCCGATGGTATTTTAATTTATCATTCAATTTATCGCAAATTGCTACCGATAACTCGCAGTGGTTTTAAAAGAAACGATAGATCTTTATGATCTCTTGATGGAATTCGATAATTTCGCAACTTCAATATTTTTCTTCCTATAACACCCCCGTGGGTAGATGAATGTCTACGATCTCGTTAACACCTCCATTTCTTTGCTTGAAATTACTGCGGGAGAAACGACAAGAACGATTTTAGTGAAGAGTTTAGTGCCGTTCGTGACGAGTTTAATGATCATATGAAACATCGAGAAAATCACACATTCACGTGTGAGGATTGAAGTGACTATGTCATTCCTCGAGAGGCAGCTAATAAAAAGGCATCTATTGAATTTAAAATGAATTTAATTTGATCTTAATTTTATTTAAATGCACTCACGATCATTCGCACTCTGATGAATATTTCCTTCGTGTACCATGTAATTTCGCTGCTACTTTTTTTCCCCGTCGATGACAATCTTTCTCAACGGACTGAACGAATTGAGGAAAAAAGTTGGCTCCGAAAACCTCTGTTTTTTTTCTTTAGACCAACAAGTCGAAAGAGAAGAGAAATTCTTGTTAAAAGAGACGAACGAAAGAACAGAACGACGGAGAAAAAACCCTTTCAGTCACTTTTACAAGGTGTTGTAAATCGAGTGACTTTCTCCCAACCCTTTTACTGAAAAGTCAGTCGCGCGCTCGGTGCAAAAAAACTTTCTCCAACCGGCGGAAAGTCGTACCTCTTTCGATTCTTTCTACAAACGGAATTTCCTCAGTTAACTTTCTTTTACAACTTCTCAGAGAAAGCTGGATTTTCTAACCCCTTTTAAGACGGTATCTTAAAAAATTTCATTAATTAATTTTTTCTTTTTTATTTTTCAGATTACTGGCATTACGCTGAGCTGCCTTTCCGCCACACCCTGCGGAGGTAAGTCACGAGAAACGATTAATTTATTCAGTTCTGAGCTTTTCCAAAGTTCTGATTGTTAATCAGCACTTTGTCGAGTGTAAATTGTGAAAATAGTCAATTTTTTAAACTAGTTAATAGATTTTTGGAATAAGTATAAATATTTGTAGATTGTACGATGAAGTTGGAGATGTTTTATAAAAGAAATTTTGTTCGTTTTTACTCCGTCGATGACTGTGTACATTTATTGAAGGATTTCAAGGAGTAGTCCGACTTTCCTACGAATTTTTATGGTACTGTTGGGGTTGTCAGTCAAACCGATGACACCGTGATCCTTTTTAGACTCTAGGAGTCACGAGAGCGGGATAATTTTATTGCGGTTCGAGGCTTCAAGGGTTCGTCAAAACTTTTTTCGCAACGACGAATTTCGTAAAAAAACAAACTTTACAATCATCTGAGTATTTTACTTCTGGGCAGAGTCTAAGATGACGAGTCATTTTGCGGTTCAATTAAAAATAATAATGAGTTTTTGACATTTTTTATGGCTTCGCAAAAAAAATGAAGAAAAAACATCTATATATTCCCGCGGCAAATTGTATTCATGTTTGACAGTCTCTCTTCCCATCGATAATTCCAGTTTTACTCGTTGCTTCACCTGCGGCTCGTTTGGTTGCAGAGTAAAAGAAGTAAAATCTAAAATTCAGTAGGGGGCGAAAATACCGAGTGACATTAAGTCTGAAATTAACAGCTTGAGATCGAGCCACCCTTAGCGTTTGTTGCAAATGAAAAAACAACTACAAGATTCGCAGTCTTCACGTTTGACTACTTTTTGCAAGATTGCAATGGCGTTTGTCTGATTTTTTTTTTTATTTCTGTGAATTACTGTCAAAAGAACAATATTTAAAGCATTTCGAATGAATTTAAAGAATTCAGCTGGTGTAAAAAATTCAGAAACGTTACTAAAATGTCGAACGAAAAACAAAAAGCAATTAAAAGTTTTCTATGCTCCTTCAATCCTGACAAACAATCTTTGTTACTTTTAGCTATGAATTAAAATCGAATGAAATTTATCAGAACGGTAAGTACTAAATAAAAATGAAGAGAGAATTGTAGAAGTGAGAAACGGACTAAAAATTGAACGTTTATATCTCACGGACGATACTTTTGAGTTTACATTCCACAGGAAACGAACGCACCTGGGATAGACAATGCTTTCGGTTTATCTATCCAAGAAACAATTTGGTGCCAGACCCGTCTCGCGTTCTCGTAACGATATATCGCGAGTGCACCCTCGTAAAGCTATCAATTCCAGAGAGAACGTCAAACTGGTGCACCGAGGCGCCTTCTCTTTCTCCCATTTGCTCTTGAGGGCGCGGTATGAAAGCTAGTCTCGCGATAAAGCGGTCTTTCGGCGTCGGGGCAAGTTTTCGTGCTTTTGCTTGGAATTCTCGGGACTGCTGAGTGAAAGATTTAAAGCACGCGATGGATAAATGCCAGCGTGATGAGAGAACCGTCGACGACGGGGCTCTTCGTATACGATGAGAAATCAAGCCGGAAAGGCTAACTCTGAACAAAAAACTGGTTTAGATTGTGGATACCAAACAAAATAGACAAAGTTGAGAGAGAAACTTCGATAATAGAAATAAAATCCTGATCTCATTGGCCGATTGACAGGGGACGATGATAATAACAATTTAACAATCTACTTTATTCTCCGACAAATTCTCTTCTACCCTTTTGAGGATGAATTTTATTTAAATTGTTACAATTCCAACTCATTTATTATGGTATCTCAACAAAATTTTATTATTTTTTAAATAACGCTCTTTAAATACTTTCAACAACTAATCAGTAGCTTGTTTTCAAGCGCATAAAACTAACTGTTCAATGATGTATTATTTTCAACAAAATAAAAATTGATTTTTTCAATAATCATTTCAATCCTGTATACGAATCTAAAAATAAATAAACGTTAATAACGTTCTATCTTGAGAATTGGAGGAATTTGAGGTACAGGCCACACCTATCATAGCCGTTCATTGACCCATAGATCATGAGATCATGGGAATACCAATTATCCGAAAGATTTAGCATTTATTTGCTAAGAGCTAAGCGACGATAGTGTTCTTGATAAGCGTTCTATCGTGGAATGGCAAACTCATTAGATCATGTCGCAGTTTATTTATAGGCAAAAACGAACGTACCTGCAAAGAGGTGAATGTAATAAACGTAAAAAACTTGTGTCTCCATTGGTCTTATTAATTTATTAGTCTCGATTTTAATGAATTAATAATATTGAATAACGCAAGATTGAGGATTGATAACGTGGCAAACATTGACGAGATAAAAAACGATACTACTGTACAATTCCGTTGCCCGAAGGCTGTAATAGCAAGCTTGAAATTCTCAAAGCCTGCAGCATCCCATGATGGCTGACGTAGCGAGAGAACAACCCCACCCACCATTCTCTCTTTCTCTTTCCTTCTCGCTCTATCAGTTTCATTTTGCTGCATTAGCTTGCTTTCTATCTCACTGTACGAAGAATGAAAGACAGGAATCTGATGCTCGAAAAGGTCCCCCAACGAATCCCGTATATTCGAGTTTCCCTTTGGTACATGGCGGCCATGTTGGCCCAGGGGTTGGGCCACCAAAAGAACAAGCTGCCTCATTGGCCAATGCAAGAATATCTCTCTCACTCTTTGTCTCACTCGCACTCATGCTTTCTGGTTCTCTACGTTTCAACTTCTTTCTCTCACCAGTTCATTCGTTCTCTTGTTTTTTCTCTCGCTCTTACTCGCTCTACTATGTCCTACACATATTTTCTTTCTCTTTTTCTCTCTCTCGTTTATACTGCTGCGTCTCTTTCATCCCTGGTATCAACTATTTTTCTCTCTCTCTCTTTCTCTCTCTTTTTTGCTCTGTCTTCCTCGTCAACCCTCCTGTCACTGAGACGTTTCGACGCCAAAACCATTTATAGTAGATTTCATAGCGCATCCCTTGTACCCTTGACTACAAAGACACACCTCACCCACCCTCTTATCAACCTGGCTACCAACCCCACCGATCGTGCCAATTTTTGTTGCTCAAGTGGATTCTCTTCACTCAATGTCTCGAAACACCTGACTCGCTACTTAAAATGCCTCGAACAAGCCCTACCAATGGTGCCGAATGTTTTTAACCTCGGATATATGAAGTTCATGAACGATTAAGGGGTGGTTTTCTGTAACCGAACAGGCTATTGATGGTAAAATAGGGTTTGAGTCTATGGATAAATGTTGTAGTTCTTTTAGGGATGCGAATTCACATGTAATTGCATTTTTTTAGGATTAACAATGCAGTTTTCCATGTAACTAATGTAATATTTTTCAAAATGGATAATCGTTTAGAAATATTTTGTTGTTGTTATACGAGAAAATAATTGATTTGGAATTTTTATTTAATACATGCCGGTAGCTTTTTTTTATTACACTCGGACACTTCGACGCGTAATAGTTGCCGCTTTGTGGCAATTCACAAACTTCACCGCAATAATAAATAGTTTTATGAGGCAATCAAGTCGAGCAATTAACTTTCCTATACCCGCCGTATAAACTTATTCTACACAAGTAACACCGAATAATCTATGAAGCTTAAGAGACGTACGTTTGCGTTCGCGAGTTCAGAAAAAACTGACTAACTCTTTAAGATTGTCGAGGATGAAAAAAAAAAGAGAAATTTGCCCCCTACCCTTTCCTCTTACTGTTCACTGGGCTGCAAACCCTTTTTTCCAACTTTCTAATTTCCCGAGACTTTTTTCCTCATCATTGTGTCCAGTCAACTTTCTCCAACCCTTTTCGAAATTTCGCTGGACCCACCGTTGTCCATCCCCTCTACGCGTCAAATCCTTTTTTTTTTTTTTTTTTTGGTTTCTCTAAAAGGGTGAAAGTTTTATGACCATGGATCTGCTCGTCAGGATCACCAGAGGATAGTCCGGAAAATAGCTTTTTCTTGAAAGTTAATTCAACTCGTTTATGACGCGATATCTCGTGCGTATAACGCTTCATTTGAGCTCGTTAAGTTCATTCCAGTGGTAAATTAATTTTAAAAAGATTCGAGGCCGGACGAGTGTGGCTTATCGCGTTTTTTTATACGCCCGATGTGCATCGTAAAAACGTTTTTTTTAGTAAGTTCTTGACCCGTATATCGCACTTAACGAATCCTTCTATCGTATATGTTTCTTTATATAAGAACAGTGGAGCGTTAAAAGAGACTCGGTGCTACAGAAATATTTTTTCTTTCAATTTTATTCCATAAATCACAGTCGTGCTTTGATTTAATACGAGTATCTCGTGAAAAAATGTTCAAAAATTCATACACAAGAATAACAATATTTCTTATGATACTAAGTCGTTGAAAAATCCAATGTCTTTATAATTCAACATTAATATATATTTTATAGCTAATAAAATAGTATTCGAGTCTCAATAAAATTCGAGTTAATAAATAAATATCGTTTGAGTTACAAGAGTGCTACATAGTTAATAAATCGTTCATTTCTTAGCCTAATGTAATGTTGGACGATGAAAGTTCTTCAGAAAGTCTAACTTGATGTCTACACTTGTAAACCTTCAGAGAAAATTGAAGAGCAACTGAAGAACGTTATGATGTCCAGCGTTGAACGGTGTAGCCTCCTGTTACGTATACTGAAGGTATACCGGAAAGGAATACACTCAGGATACATTCAGTATACGTCCAGGGGGTTTCACATTCCTCATCATGGAAGACCAACGCCATTTGGAGTGATATTTACCACCATCTTGATATTCTGAAATGAATAAAAAACGAAAAAGGTATAATTGATGGTTCAAAATCATGTCAACTGTATTTTCTAATAAATAAGAAATTAAACAACAATATCTTACCAAGAATAAGATGAAATGATCCTCTTGTTAACCGGAGCTTTATTGAATGGTCATCAGCACAAATTTCGAGCAATTTAGTCCTTTTTGTAAAATTTTTATCCAGCACGTGCATCATCGGTTCGTAATATTTCGAGTACATCATCCGAGTGAGCTGGACCAGGTTTTGCAGCTTTGCTGGAACGTTTGCATCTGCCTGTGAACATAAATCAAGTTGAAGTTATAAACGGCTGGTTGTGTAGGGAACGAGATAGGCGTGTTCATGTGGCAGCAGCATCGGATTCAATCTCGTATGCATTTCAATGTGCAACTGCATCGACGCCATACGGGCGTTGTGAGTGGCAGAGAGGAATTAAACGCGCCTGCGTTGGGGTCCTTTGCAGCATGCGTCCTTTTCTATTTGGGGTTGAAAAAATGAGATTGACTGAAAAAGGAAATAGGATTACGATGTAAAGGGCAGAAGCTAAAGGGAGTTGAAAGAACGAGAAAGAGAGAGAAAGAGAGAAAGGGAGATGGGAAGAGAATGGTAAAGGTGATCGCGTGGGATACCCCGGGGAACTATGGGACCCATCTTACTCGGGCGTTCGACTGGTTGCCTGCTGTTCGGTGCTGCTTTTTCCATCTCGCTTCCTCTTTACACCACCCTTCACTAAAATACGAGCCTTTGAAAATGGTAATAGCCGATCGATAATTCCCCCGTATAGTCTACTATATACTCTGTGAACACGCACAGAAATTTAAGTATTTGTTGACCAAAAACTACGAAAAAAAAAAAAAAAAAAAAAAACACTAAAACATGAACCAAAAAATAAACAGAACAAGATGACGCTTGGAAAAAACAATCAGAGAGCTACATGTTTATTAAATGGTAACATATAAATAATTAGTGAGAATTATAGTATAAATGAACCAACCTCGTGTTGAAGAAGAATTGTACGTGCTTCCATTGCAGAAGAAGCTCACACAGCATGTCTCTTTCTCTCTTAGTCGGAGTCATGGATCCCCACTCTGCTTCCCTCTCCCTGGACTGTCATCATCAGCTGTCGTCAAGCCTATTAGTGTGTACGTAGATATGGACGTGTAAGACCTTTCATCTCGTCTCGTTTTTTCCATAATTTTTGCATGTATGTCTGTTTAAAACAACGCAAATGAGACTTGTGACGTTGACAGTTCAAAGTGACAGGTCCACCTGATCGAAGTTTCAAAGTCTCGTTGATGACTCGTCCCGTTAAACTTTGTTAAAATTGTCATCAACCGGCGTAACTTAATAACCGCACCACCCTTGTGAAAGGAGTTATGAAAAAAAGAAAAAAAATGCTGAAAGTTGCTTCAATCTTTTAGGTTCGGTGAAGAAGCACGTAAGCGTGACGTTGACGGGCGTGAGGCTCGTATGACGCGGACGTCCGTGAGTCGTTGATACGGTTATGTGAGTGTGGTATATGCATGTGTATGTACGAATGGTTGTTGTCCAACGTGCTCGGCGCGCGGTTCGTGTCCGACTGGGAACGTCCCGTAGTCGCGGCTCTGACCCGGCCCCAGGGAGGAGTGAATCGCGACGAAGATCGGGGTGTTGCTGCTGGCGGTACTGCAGCAGTACCAAGCAGCGTCGCGTAGAACGTCAACACTCGCGTGAATTTCAGAAACTGCTGTATAGTTGAAAAAGCGGTAGAGATAGAAGAATCTGTGGTCGCTTTTTCGTCCAAGTATTTATTTTCCCTCACTAGAATCCTCAACATGGATTTCCGATGCACTCTTTAGCGGGTTGACATTTCTCTTTTCGTCTCTTTCTCTCTGTATTTTTGTTTTTTATACTCTTCTGACATCAACGGTTGGAAGATCCGGAGCAAAGTCCGCTGTATGGCGACTCGATTCGTTCTGAAGCCAGACCGGCATATCAGTAGCCGACCACCAGCTCAGTCGCTTCTTAAGCCGCTTCTGACCGTTGGTGCATCATCGGGGGATGCTAAACGTCGAACGCCACGCGGCGTCGCACTGCGCGAGTCCTCCGGTTCTCGTCAAGCTCGAGTCTGGACTCGCCCTCGAAAAGTTCTCGTCTCTGGACGTCGGAATTGTCTCCCTCGCACAAGGGAGATGTTCTATCCTGGATTCTAGCACCACTGGGGGGTGATACGTACCGGGTGGTAGAGTCTGGAGGGGCAAAGTTCGATAACGCGCAGGGTCTAGAACCACCTCTCGTCCGATCATATTATCTCGCTCTGGCTTCTACTTTTCCGGTCCTCTGCCTCTCTCCTTCTCTCTTGCTCTCGAGCTGTCGTCCATCTTTATTCAGCTTGTCCTGCGCGGCTTCCATCCCCTTCGCTAACATCCCTTTCACCCAACGCGCCTGCGGCATTCGGTCTACGTGCTTCAGCTGGTTGGTCGGTTGAAAGCGTCGCTCGACGTGCTCTCTCGCTCCATTTTGCTAAAGCATGCGACCCGACAAAGCCACCCCCTACACTGCTAGAGCGGAGTCTGGCGCCACCCTGCGACAAGAGCCCAAACCTTCTCTTCCAGACTCGCTTGCTTTTTTTCGTCTCTCTCTTTCTCTCTCTGTCTCTCTTCATTCTTGTGCATTCTTCGACTCCGACAAGCAGGAAGAAGGAGCGTGGGTTCAGAGAGAAAGAGAGAGACAAAGAGAAACACTAACACAGGAAATCCATCGCTCTGTAAAAAATTTGAGGAATCTGCTGTACCACAGACGGAAGATCGGGCTCCTGTGTTTCCAGCTTTGAAGGGTCGTCATGAACTGTCTTGTAGCTCAGTTTGGATCAAAAACGACGCTCTCGTATGGAAATCCAATAAAACGTCCCATACTTTAGAACAGCCCTGGTTTACTAGAACATTCGTAAGGATTAGTGCGGTTGACATTTGCTCATGAGCAGCACAAAGATTAGTCGAGTCACCAGAACGACCTTTCAAGAAAGGCCTAAAAATCTTTAATCGAGAAATGTTACTTGACCGGTAATATTCCCTCGGATCCGTAAAATTATTGCTTCATTACGACTCACGCGGCTTTATTTTTTCTCGTTGAGTCCTTGTAATCCTTTTAAATACACCGACACAAGCACCAGGCTCGAGGGAACCGCTGCCGAGAAATCCATACACCGAATATCTATATTATCATATCTAGTTTTTGTCAGACGCGAGACCTTGGACCCAAAACTCGAGATGTTATTTTGTAAAGCTGGTCGACAAATCCGTTAGTTTGATTTACAGCGTGTTTTTCTGCATTTGTTTTCGATGCTCTTTTCTCCTCAATCTTGTAGTACTATGTGATGAATCCTGCAAGGAAAATTCCTCATCATAACGTCTCCTTTCATACCTTATTTGGACATTTCAACCATAAAAGCACAGCAATGAATTAAAAAATTTGTTCACCATGATTTACGTATTGAATAAAAAACGAAAAAAAAAAAAAAACAATTATACAAAACTTTGAATTTTGATCTGCAAACGTGGTGGCATATTCATTAGTCTGAGTCATCGGCAGGATCATTAAAATATCTTTAATACACTCCGCACTCATTCCAACAGGGGAAACAGGCTATTAAAATTCACGCTTTATGATTTATACTTACTAATTGCTTAAACATTTCCTTTTCGGGATAATTAAAGCAATAAAATGTATTTTTAAGGGTTTAAGCTTTAGTTAAAGATAAAAAAAGAATTGAATTCACCTTTTTTCGTCGCCGTCGGGCAACGATTCGGTCACAAAAAAAAATCCTCGTTAGCTGATGCCATCTTCAGGTATTTTTGTCAACCGATGAACCACGATGGAAGGGATAAGAAATCCTTACAGACGCGAGTACGAGTCCGACGGTCAGGGCAAAAGCACGCTAAACTGCTGCGACACTTTTTACCAAGAGAATTTTTACTTGGAGGACTTATCCACTTGGAAAAAATGGAACAAAGTCCATCTATTGAATATCCACTTTCTCGTGGAATCCATACGACATGATCCACGGTTATCATCCTTTTAGTTCGATCAGTACCGTAGCTTTCCCAGTGAAAATACTCCATCTGGAAGCAAAGAAAAAATTTCTTCATTCGCTAATCTCATCGACGAAGCAAACTTTTATGGTGTTTTTTTTTTTCTTTTTTTTTCTCGCTACGACGTTTTCTTTCAGCAATAAAAAACAATTCGATGTAACGACCCCGAAGATGTTCCTCAAACATGGCGTTTACTACTTTTTCTAGTTGTGGGGCCTAATAAAACGAGGAAACCTGACTCCCTAATCCTTACCGATGTATTATACACTCTTTACGACCCTTCTCTATTTAAGTCAAATAGCTCGCGACTCGCATCGACCAGGTATCTTTTATTTGCTCAAAGAAAGTATTCGAGTAAGAGAGGAAAAGTAAAAAAATAAAAGAGGTTAAAGTTACTCGTCACTTAGCAAAGAAATCCGTGGCAGTAAAAAAGTTTTTTGGCATTCGCAGCGTGATTTCGGTGCATGCTTTTAGGCAAAATTGCTTAACTTTTCTCCAAAAGTTTCATGAAAATAAATGAATCTACATTAATGAGCTTGATTCAAATGGTTCGTGATTCAGATTATTGCCAACTTGTTTAGCTTGTGGGTAAAAAAAAAATATCAGTAAAGACGACCGCATGATAAATAAAAAAATTGTATTTATGAATAAAAGAGAAAAATCTATAATCCTGTGTGAGGTGCGGAAGAATCGATCAAATTGTTGAAAATACGTGTGTGACGTGTTTACTTTTTGCTTGAATTTGCAGCAGGGTGGTCATGGACAAGAGACACTATAAATTTTCTGCACTAGTAAAATTTGCACGCAGTATACAATCTCAAGAAAATAGACAAAAGCAAAGAAAATGAGCGAGTAAAAGTATCTGGATTGTTGAGTCGTAAAGCACGAGCTGTTCGCATCCATCTATAGATCATCGTTTTTTCTTCCCTCTCTATTTGATCCTCTCACTCTCTCAGCCTTTTGTTCTTCAAATCTACTTGTTTTGTATTCCTCCTTCGTCCATCCACAGCATAATGACCAATGGGTATGCGAAAGGCTTTGATAATTATAATAATGACTACGAGAGAGCTGGGCGATGAGGGTAAGGCTTACTTGGAGGTTCGGTAAAATTGTTTGGTGAGCGTTGCACACTGGGGTATATAAGCTGAAGAAGGCATATACACCCTTATTACAAGACGTGGAACGCTCTGGCGATGCCTCGTGGCTTATTTCCTTGAAAAGACGCGATTTAACCGAGTTTACGTTTGTATATGTATACGAGAGGGCTTATTATGCAATTATACGAGTAATTTTGGTGGCATTACAAGCAAGAATACATCCGTTCTGTATATATCTAGAAGACTCATCTCACTGTAGTTTGTGGCCACGCGAAGCAAAGAAGCCGAGGCAAATATTCAAGTTGCAGCCTTCTTCGAGTTTTGCAACGCACGTGCACGTTATAGCAATACATGAAGCACTTTTAAATCTCTCGTATACATTGCCAGTAAGAAGTAAACTGATGATGCAAAGGATATTATATTTTGTTATGTATTAATCATATCGTAATATACATAGTTCCGACAACCCATAAGTGCTGACTTTATAGAGCCGAGAATAGTTCGATGAAATATATTATGGGTCATAGATCTATACGTGTATTCACAGACTTATATTTTTCTCACATATACAATTCTATCGTCAAATACTAAAATGGTTATTCTTTGGTAGTCTGTTGCGAATAGTGCCTCATCTATTATACGACCACGCTCATACTCTTTTCTTCATGTTCAACGTATCTGTCGGTCACTCTATACCATATCCCATCTACTCGCCGATATCGGCTCTCAGACCACCAAAGTACGAGCATTTTCAGAAGTCGTACCAACAATATCGCTACGGAAACGTTTCCTATATATCGCCTTTTTATTTTCCGCCCGTCCGGACTTACCCTTCCTCCGGAAATCCGCTTCTAAATCGTATTTTCACAATAATCAAAGTTTCAAAGGTCGACAGTGTTATGATTATATTTATATATTTATTTTATTCTTATGAAATAAAAATAATATCAATTACTTTGAACATTAATGAATAATAAAAATACAAATATTGGTTCACAAAAAAACATAAAATAAAATAACTGTAAAAATATAATTCTCTGTCGCCAAATATCAAAATCCAACACCTTTGAAACAGTTACCTTTCAATCAAAACTTCTCGTATAAAAAATAACACCACGATCATGACTTAAATGAACGAATAGTCAAAAAATCATCGTAAATTTTTTAATGCGTGATTTGAAATTTCCACACCACGTTATAAGAGCCTGTAAAATATCTTTTTTTTCATTCAAATAATATTTGTCATAAATAAAAGTGCCCACAAATTTAGATAGAACGATATAAATTATGAATCGCTCTGTAAGAGTAGATAAAGCGAGAATAAGGGGAAGGTAAAATGGCTCGATCGCACGAGCGTGGCTGGACCAGCCGATGAGGCTAAAGCAAACGTTCTCTTTGGTCGTGAAGTGGCGTTGGTCGCGCTGTGGCCAGTTCGTGAAAGGGAAAAGTCCCCGCCACGCCAGAAATCCAGGCAGAGGGGGAGAGAAAGAGAGTGTGGGCTAGAAGGGAGGGAGAAGATCTAAAGATCGAGAGAATAAGTGAGAGAGAAAAAGAACATACGATCTGCAGCAGCAGCGCCACAGATCCAGACAGGTTCGCACAGATGCGCGGCGGCCATCATGAATGTCTGTAAAATATGTATTCTCGGTGGTTCTGAGGTGGGGAGAATGCCCGAATGGAACCGTGTGCCCGAGAGGATCGAACTGGGAGAGCAAGAGAGAAAGATTCACTAACACCGAGACGAAATTCTCGTGCTTGCTAAATTGTGTGTAAAAGCGAGATAGCTATAGGGGTGTGTAGGGGAAATAAATTGTGGGGATGATAGTGGTATTGTTAATATCAGAGAGAAAGGAGGAAAAAAAGAGGAGGAAGGACAGCATTTAGAAAGAGCAGAAAAGAGAAAGAGAAAGAAATTTCTGATGAAAATGTAAACGTGTTAGTTAAACGCGGAGAGAGGGAAAACCGATGGAAAACGGGCGTGGGTCGGGCTCGCGGGGGGTGAGAAAGAAGAAAATTGAGGAAAAAAGTGGGGAGAATAAAATAGGAAGAAGGGGAAACAGCAGCGTGAGACAGAGAGGGGACGAAGATGGATAAAACAGCGAGTGCGAAAGACGCGAGTCGAGTCGAGAGAGAACCAGGGCCGCAGTCTCATTTCACGGCGGGATAGGCAAAAAAGCATCCTGCGCCATCAAAGTAGCGCTATGTGGAATAGCGATGAGCAGAAAGTAAAAAAAAAATATAAATTGATTATATATACGTAGGTCCTATTCAAATTTCAAGTTCCAGTATCGTTGCTTTCCCAAACACATGTAACGCGTTATTTTTTTAGCGAGTTAATTATTATAAAACATCTAATTTTAATAAAATATTGTTTTTTTTTTGTTTCTTTTAAAAGCAAATGGATTAACAGTGTCTGTTTGTTATTTTCTCAGGCAATCGATAATTTATTAGCTTTCAAAAACTGTTCGATAAAAGAGAGTAGAAGATAAAAGTAAAAACGTAGCTGCCATATCATTTTTATTTTTTTCATTCCTTAATTTGTATGTCACAATTAACATATTGATTAAAAAATTATACAACCAGAGATAAAATTCCTATGACTTGGAATATCCCATACATTCGTTCATTTACGTACTTTGAACGAGCGGAACATGGACGTCGATATCATCCACGTACGTGTATTTTCAACGAGAAGTAAAAAAACTTACGAGAATAAAGAGTGAGGGAGATAGAAAAGTTGTATTAGAGGATGAATGCAGCAACGATATCGGAAACGCATGAATATAGATTGTAATGCACGATGGTGTACTGGCAAGAGCTTTTTCCAACCAGCGATGTTGGAAAAATCGAGTTGCTCGCTGCTCCGAGCGTCCCCTCTGATCGTCACTTTGCTTTTTTCTCCTCATTTTTACCCTCCCGAGTTATATGACGCGCGTAAGATTCACCGGCGAAGAATTTTCCCTTATCCATTCCTTATAACGCGAAAAATTCTTATCGTCCAAGATAGCACGTTGAAAAATGAAAATCTTTATTTATTTTTGTCTCGAGATTCCAGGAGCTCCTGAGAACGAGTCTTTACGATTTTTCTTCAATTAAAATTTCTCATTTAATCTACAGGTGTGCATAAATATGTATTATACTCTATCACAATGATCCTTGGCTTCAACATATGGAAAAAAAACCATTTCAATGTTGATACAAAATTTACTTTGATATAAATATTATAATAACAATAAAAATATTAATAAAATTAAATTGGCAATATCTACACATTTTATCTGATGGCACGGTGGTTGCCATCAGTTTTCGGTAATTTTCCTTTTTTTTTTTTTTATGCATTTTTTTTAACCGCATTTTATCGGTAAATTGAGGTCAACAAGAATTTTCTTTCTGAATATCCAAATACACGGAGGAAAAGAAAGAGAAAACGATAACAAGAAGGAACGTACTTTTTTCAAGTATTACTGCCTCTAATCGCCCTCGTGGTATCAATGATATTTACGGGTGTAATAAGGCAAAGAAGGTTAGTGATAGAGAGATAGAGAGAAAAAGTGAGAAGGCGATATAAAATAGAGGCTTCCTAAAATGTTACGCTGGGGGTACCCAATGTGGCAGCTCTTCTACCTTAACTTGTGGTTTCAAAAGCTAAGTGGCATACTGTGTGTAGAAACAAGAGAGATGCACGCACACTTTAAAGAGCTTTGCACTCTGTATTTTCCTTTACGAAGAGGGTAAGATAGAGAGAAAGAAAGAGACTGAGATATATAGAAAGATTGAGGGTCAGAGAGAGAGAAAGAGAGAGGGAGAGAGGGAGAGAGAAAGAGAGAAAAAATGAAGCTCCAGAGAGTAGCAACGACAGGAGCAATGGCGCCTCGGGGTTGAGTAGCTGGACCTCGGGGCAACACGTTCACCGTCTTTACGACGCCTCGCGGTAATGCAGGCGTCGCCGCAATAATATTTATAACCCTGAGCGAGATTATAATATCTTATTTCGTGAACGCAACGTGTGTCTTGCTCGCGGTATCCGGTTATTTCGTTATATACGTGAATATACACATGCATATTCGCCATTTTTTAACTATTTTTTTGTAGATTCCTTTAAAGGTTTATCTGAAGGCAGAGGAGAGGGGAAAAAATCGCGTGGGCCAATATGGAGACAATATTAGAAATAATTTACATTTTATATAACAGTTGCATGTGGTTTCTGGCTGCGATAGACGAACTTATTATTGTTATTTTTATTATTATCAATAAAATAATTTTTATTTTATTTTTATGTTATTATTATTAACGACATTCGTGCATTCGAAGGTAAGAAAACGCATCGATTCAATGACAAAGCTATCTTCCTTATTACTCGAAGTACCCAACAGGAGACAGAGAAAAAAAAGTGAATACTAATGTGTATAATTTTCATATCTGATCATTGACCATAACTCGCTCGCGTGTCTCATAACATATAACTTGATCCTGAGACCATGGTCTGTAGGCTGGTAATGAACCAATGATGAGCACCATAATATTAAGTACAGCCAGTGCGATCACCAGAAAATATGATTAGAAAGAGAAAAAAGTTTCATAAGAGTCTTCGACTAAGCACATTTCTCGTTCATTCGATGTGTATTCGTTGAATCTTCAAGATATTTTGCATTGCTACGCACAATCTCGTCTACATTAAAAAAAAAAAAAAAAAAATCTCATAGCTAATGCGCGTAGAGTAAATGAAGAATTTATTATTATTATTATTATTTTTTTGGTTTTATCATGAGAATCGACAATCCTCTCGGTTGTTGTCAGCCATTTACACTCATCTCTAAGTAAATACAAGCGTATGTATTCGTTGCATGTAACGTGAACATTTCGTTTTACTTGTAAGTACAATTTAGACAGTGAATTTAGCGAGAAACGAAGAAGCGTTTCGCGGCTTTCGACGCGCAAGACGTGATGTCACGATTTACTCTAAAATCACGTTTTCAAGGGGATGAAATTACACGCTATAAAATAGGCATTTTGCTTTTTCACCTTCGCGCAGAATCCCAGGATTACGTTTACTCAGTTTATGGACACCGAGTGTTTGCATAAATTCGTGTGTACTCACCGGGAATGCGGGACAAGAAAGAGAATGGAAGAGTCTAATGGAATTATTGAATGAATATATACAAGTTGGATGCAATTTCAAGCAGTCGTAATGGCGGGCGACGACTCCACCTATTTTTATATGTACGAGCAGTAGCGAGGACGACAGCAGCACAAAAACACATTCCCACCAAAATTCGGTGTTTTCTCATTCGATGAGACCTTAAATATGTATGATCCAACGAAAAGAAAGGAATTCATGTGTCAAATGCGTGCGAACAAAAGCACACGAGTCTCAAAATTCAACACGTCGATTCATTTCGATTACAACCTTCAACTGGAAGGTAACATGCAATAAAATGACGCAAAAACCAAAATGGCTTCTGTGCTGATTGGAGAAAGAGTTTTTCGTTTGTTCATCAGACACTCTCGCTTTTTTTTCTGACGCCCAGTAGACAAGAATGCAATTGAGTGAAAATTTCTCGGTTATTTATATTTACATGAGTATATGAAGGTCAAACAACATGTAATTTGATAGAAAAAGAAGATTCGGAAGCGAAAATGGATACCCACATGGGAAACGGTTTTCCCGAGCCCGATAAATATTTCATGCTTTCATGTGGGCGTCAAAATGCATACAATACAATTTCATACATTTTCTACACAGTCGTACTTATGAATGAAAGAATACGACGAAATAAAAGACTCGTCGAGTGTATGAAACAAAATATCGAGTGGTGTAAAAAGAAAAAGCGTGACCCAGACGACTTGACACGTAAATTCATACGGGTTATGCCCTTTTGTTTGCTGCTTACTCCATAAAACGAGATAGGGATGAGATGAAAAATAAAAACGTGAAAGAATTGAGCTAGAAAATAAGTTTAGATATCTCGGGAAGGAATATAGGGCGCTGTGAAAAACATAGAAGATGTTTGTGAACTTGTACACTAATATTGTTTCCCATTTTTTATATTATCTGAGAACAGTATTCGTCACGAGAGGTTATGCTGTAATATCTGCACTAATACTACGAGTTCTTGTAGTGAAAATGACTCGAACTCTTAATATTCCTGCAGATATTGTGTTCTGTTAACTTACTCACTTATTTTATGTGATTTTGTGGTCTCGTGTAACTTTTTTATCCATTATTTCGCTATGACATTCCTTTTGTTTATACAATTATATACACAAATTTCGCGATTTCTTTTTTTTCTTTTATGCTATTTAGACTATTACTCGCTTTTTCACGATCATGTGAAATTGGGTTTCTGTTTTATCATTCAATGTCTAGAACTTCGACATTCTCTAAAAAGAGGTTGCTTTTGTCTCTCACTTTTATTTCTTTTCGCACGCTCTTCCACTTACAATCTCTTTGGCAGAGTCTGCCAATAAGCCGAGACACAAAGTCCCTCGACAACTCGAAGTTATACTACGTGGAGGGGTTGGCTTCACAGAAAGAGAAAAATAGAGGGTTGAAAAGGGGATATCAACCCTCGAGAGACACCATGTGGACACTGCGCTTAGAGCGACGATGTGGTCACGAGGAATGGACAATCCCATGACACCAATACACTCGTCTTGATATTCTACCCCCTTACAAATACCGTGGGTATTCGCGTGAACAAAACGCATCAACATCCTTTGGCTTCAAGGGGTGAGTTTTTGATACTCGTCCCTCCTACGGAACAATCACCTCAACGATTCTCTTTCCATAAAGCAATTTGACCATTGTCCATTATGCTCTGTTATGAGTGAATAACAATTTCGTTCATTGCACCAAAATGGCACAGAATAAATGAATACATTTTTTAAATAACTTCTGACTGTGCACAATTCCAAATATTCAATTTTCAAAATGGTTTTTTTTTTTCAATGCTAATGTGTTTTAGCATCAGAATTGAATAAAATTTATGAAGCAACGAGAAAATGTGCGTTTTTAATTCAAATAACGAGATCAAAAAACGGACGGATTAAAAAGAGAGGAAGAGAAGGATTGAGAGGGGAAAGAAGTGAGAAAAAGAAGAAGGCAGTCATTGCAAAGATCCTGGGGGATAGGGAGGTCGAGTCGTCTTTCGAGGTTAAATCGTGGGACGATTGCACCAAGGCTTCACAGCAGCTCTCTCACTCTTTTTCATTTTCTCTCTCTCTCTCTCTCTCTTTCTTTCTCGACCATTTTACCTTTCTTTCGTTCCCTATTCTGGTTTCCCCCTTATTTTTCTTTCTCTCTTTCACCCTCTTATTTGTGTGACTGGTACAAAAGCGCCGGTGAACGTATACTGCAATATTCAAGTATGTGTTTGTACGAAGGGAGAGCCCCGCCTCACTCGGCCATCATGCTTTCGTATACGCCAATTATCAGATACTTTTATTGTGGTCTTAGCTCTTTTGGGCGGGGGGAACGGGGACTTTGTAAAAATTTGTTGGCTTACCACAGACGTTCACCTCTTTTCATTTTTTTTTTGCAGTTGAATCAGTGTTAACACACTTTCACTTTATGTTTATGAAAATTAACATATCCACTGAATTCTTTATTTTTTTTATACCGAATCAAAAAGTAGATAAATTTATAGATTTATTAAATTTAGACATTATTAAATTCTTTGAATATTTTTGGGAAAACTCAAAAGTTGTATTTTTGGCAGCTCAATTGATTTAAGACTTGATAAACAATAAGAAAAATGTGATCAAATAATTTCACCGTAATTCGAAAAGGATGGAGTATGATTTATTTGAATTGCTTAATTTTTTCAGGACAGACAGCTTCTTGAATATTTATCATTCATTTCAGAATATTGAGAGACCTGTGTGTATAGTTGCGAGTCAATTGGAACTGTGGTTGGTTGTGTGAGACAGGGATGGGTGGCCTTGCGTGTCGTGTTTGGTGAAGATTTCAGGTGAAGAAGACGCGATATGTACGTTGAATTTGTGGGTTTTTAAAATAAAGTAAATTCCTAAATTCGCACCTCTCGTATTAATTCAGTCCGCGAACAAAAAAGTGTTATACAAATTTTGTAATGTCCTTCGTTTTCTAGACGTGATTCGACTTCGATTTGATGCTTCGTCATGTTTTTAAGTTATAGCGAATTTTCGACAAGTTTTTGAATCCTTGAAAAAGTCTTTTCAATTGAAAAAATCGTATGTGAAAAGAACGTGGTAAATTTTGGTAGAAGTTTAATAATTCAAAAAGATATTATTGTTTAGAAATATATTCGTACTTTTTCATCTGCAAACCACCGGAAGATGAAATATAATTTGATACAATTCACAGTCCTGTAACATTGTTTCTCTCAACTATTCAGGATAAAAATTTCACGGTTCGGAGAGCCGGGAGAACGTCGAGCTTGCGAGTCCCTTGTATTCGAGTGTTGGGTTCCTGTATGGGTATTGATCGGCTTCGATATACCGCATCGGAACACGCAAAGCCAGACACTCTCTTCTGCATATATACCGCATACACACTTTATGTACGATAAAATATACACAGTTATACGTTTCTATACGTCCGAATATATTTAATACATATGCACCGCCCAAGCAGTTTCATCCGTTTCTTCTTTTTGTTCATTCCTCGTTTTTTTTTTCCTGCCCTTCGTTGTTGTTGTTTTTTTTTTTTTTTAATTCTGTTTCGCTTTATGTTTTTTTTTCTCTTCGAACCTGGAATCATTCCCATCTCCCACAATCCTCCGTAGGCGAGTGGGATTACCTTTTTCCTGTCGTTTTTTCTCGCTTTTTTTTCCCCTTCAGCCCTACGTGTTCTTCGTTTTATCGTTCTCAATCCCTTCTCCCTTTGTCGATATCTCTTGCGTTCTCATTGCAGGATTCAGCACCCACGCAATATTAGATTTTCGTTAAGCTCTTTTGCTCGCGTCGAGAAGCTTTAAGACCTGCCGCGAGAGGCCGGTTTCTCAAATCGCAATAATTAGCATCGTCGGTTAAGCTGAGTTTGAGAGTTGTTTGTAAGAAAGAGATGGAGAGGTTTAGTCTTTCGTGTGTCTATGGATACCACGGATGTAGAAAAGAAAGGTGCAAATATCGTGGTTGACACGTTTTGTCGCGATCTCGCTCGCTCTCTGACTCTCTTTCCGGATTTACGCCTAAGGATCGCGCGAAAGAGCAATTAGGGTCACCATTACCGCACCCTTTTGCAAACTCCTGATCACTTTGTTTGAAAAGTTTGAAAGAATAAAAGAATTATCCCCGCAGAAAGGAATATTATACTGTTTTTATTTGTATTTTTTAATTTTATAACTCCACGCGGACTCTTGATCCCACCACGAAAGTGTCTCAACATTGACAAAAAAAAATTCATAAAAGATATGACGAGAGGGTAATTTTACGGCTCGTTTCCGTATCGGCAGCAGTGTGGCGGAAGCGAGATATCACATTTTTCTAGAATCCCAGACGGACTATCAAATGGCTGAGATAACGCATTTCAGAATCTCAACATTGTCGAAAAAAATGGCGTTCGAACGATAGACAGAAAACAGGAACGTTTTAGCGAAAAGGGGTTGAGACGAAGAGGAAACACGTTAGAGAATGGATTTTTCCTACACATATATATACGCATAAACATATATATTTTATAGGGAGACAGAGAGAGCGAGAGAAAGAATGGGGATGCCGGAGGGGTGAGCTTATGAGGATTTATCCGAATCCGATTTTGCTCGGAGCTCGAACGCGATCCAGTGAGAAAGTACGAGAGAGAAGGATCGAATGACGCGGCTGTACGGTTGCCGGATAGCCGCTAACGGTATCGGCGTTATCTCGCGTCTGTGATAGCAACTTTTATAGCCACTCCGCTCCATTTCCCGCGGGCGAGTCATCCAATGGAAACGAGTATAACTGTATTGATGGTTAGCGTGCAAAAGGGCGTTACCGAAACCCTTCAACAGGTAAAGTTGTGTGCTTTACGACCTTTTGTTCACTGACAATCGATGGATAAGAGATTCACTGATTTGATGAGAGAGAGGTGTAATATTCCCAAATATCCGATCATGATCCGCCCTTTTGTCTTTTAACATCGCAGTACCTCTCTTCGCTGTCGCGCTATACCAGATATATAACGACTTTTGAGCTCTGTGTATATATACCACCCAAAGCTTTGAAAATAAGCTTTTCGACTGAAACTCGAACACGTATTCAGCAAAATTGTATGTACGTATATATATATAGATTTTCGTGTGCATGTCAGGTTTGATATTGCGTCCGAGCAATAACCGTCTATCCGGATTTGCAAAGTCTCCACCATCAAGATTACACGCTTCACTGCATTCGATTTCGTCTGTGACGTATGAGGTGATCTTAATATAGATATTAATGTACATCACGTAAAGATAAATGTACACATGCAGTTTATATGCCGTCGTATATAGGAAAATATCGTTAATTCACCAGCTAAGAGTAATTTGATATTTAATTTAAACAAACTTTTGTCGAATAAAATTAAATTTCGGTATGGATTTTGTCAAGATTTTATTCCAGTAGAATGCGCCGTATTCCGTACCATTTTTGATTACTGTCCATCGGGATACGTATGGAAGACACCTCTTACGGATGAACTACTGCATGCTTGGGTTGCAAACGTTAACCAACTCGCATTCCATTGCTCGTCGTTCCATGGGAGAGGGTCAACGACTATAATGGTTGGAATTTCGTAGAGATAAAGGGGGAGCTTGGAGAACAGAGTTGTTGAAAAAGAAATTCTGGTGTTCCAACCGCTTAGGTTTGTTCGGTACGCTGGGCTTAGGATTTGGAGAGAAAAAAGGGTTGGGAGGATTTCAATGATATCAATATTCATTACTGCTGGATGAATTATGGTCCAGGACTGTTGACGAAAGACAAAGGCTCCAAAATCACTTATTGGTGCCGTTCCCCCTTTTTTCTTTTCTGAGAACTGTCGAATAATGTTTTTTGCTGCTATGGCATTTTGCCAAGAAACTCGGTAGGTTTTTCTTTCTGCCATTTTGATACACATCTATCCAGAGTGTCACGATTTCTCAACGACGAGGAGACTCGCGCGTTAGCAGCAGACGGGACAAGGTGGCGTTAGAGTCGTGCAAAGCATCTGGCTCCAACGAAATTCTCACTCTCCTTCAAAAGATGAACGAGAATGGAGTTGGCAAAGATCACAGATCTCGTTGACGATGCCAAGCCTTTATTACCTCCAATCGAAAACAATTTTAGTCCTCAAGCATTCTTTGTTTTTCTCTTATTATTTTTCCTTGATAAAAATATTGAAAAATGATTTTCTCTTCACTCCAAATTGTTTTGAGACTTCCCACGATGAAAGCTGGGATTTTTGCGAGAGCGAAGAATCGAACCCTCTTAATTAAAGGAATGACAGAAATAAGAGGAAACTGGAAATTGTGAATAGAGGCAAATATAACGAAATAGTGTACGGGGAAACCTTAGACTCGATGCAAAACGTCTTCGTCTCATGATTAACGACGCAACACGGTGTAGGACACACAGGCGCTTAACGATCTCCGGGAACGAGGAAGCTGTGCTGTTAATTTATAGCGACTTTGATGGTTCGGCAATAACCCACGTCCACATACACAAACATAAACCCTCGCGAATATTAACTCAATGTGCTTGGCTCGATATTAGTATCTGTATTATTCGTCTTGAGCATTGAGACAATTATTTTCTTAGCTTTTAGAGCCAAAGAAGATAGAGAGAAAGAGAGAGAGAGAAATATAGGCTGGAAGATAAATTTAAGTCTCTGACAAATAAGGCCCTTAATCATTCTTAAGTATGAGAAACAATGAGGATTTGATTTTCAACGAAAAGATCACTGAAAAAAATATCCTTTAAAAAAGACATTTTTTTTTACGATGACGAAGCGAATTTTTTAATGATACATTCTCTTCATCAGACGTATTTTCAACGAGATCAGTCCACTATCTAATTTAATCAAATCTAAAATAATTCCACTTGGTATTTTCGTCAGTTCTGAAATTTTATGCCGCACCAGCAAAACGTCGTATCGAGATGAAAAAGAGTTGGAAATTTAACGAAATCTCTTACATATTATATCCATGTATATATGGATCTGTAATAAAAATATATACAGTGAGAAAAGGGGTTAAATTACTGTGCTATTCTCTTGCAAAGTTGAAAGTCTTTTTGCCATACTCTGGAAAATCGCCTAGAGGCTCGAAGGTGGGGTTAAGAGGGTCCCAGTCGCGGGCCAGAAACTTTGCAACAGCTAAGGAAAAAGGATTTTGATGTTTCTCTCTCTCTCTCTCTCTCGTTCTCTTTCTCTCTCATGTCATTTTGGATGTTCCTTTCGGCACCGGTTTCTATAGGGACGATTCTCCATTTTCCATCCTCGGCGTGAGACGATGGCAAAAGTTGAAAATTGTGCAGCCATTGAGCGCACCCTGCGCGTCCGATAGCCCACCCCTTTAGCCCAAGTTCGCTGAGTCTCTGTCTTTATATACACCACTCTCTCGTACATACGATACCGCAATATAAATATATGTATACACATGCATAAAAGAAACATACAAATGAACGTGTGTCATGTACAAATCTATATTTATATATATACTCAAGTATATATGATCTTGCACATAGACTTCTGTACATAAGTTCTTTCACGGAGTCGTCTAATATGTATTTTTTCCTTCACATGGATACATGTTCTTATATACACGACATCCAATTCCGTATATATTTACGTACACGAAACGCTTGCAGCGTATACAAAACTAACTAGATATTTTGTGTATATTGCGTATACCACAAGCACGAGTCTTTCTATGCCGAATCTACTTTCCCTGAATCCTTGTAATTGTAGGTTTATTTGTAATTTGAATAAATTTGTTTCATGGTATGTTTATTTAACAATTTTTTTAAAATAATCGTTCCAGATTTCGTGAGCTTTCGATGTTAAAAATTATATAGCCACTTTTTCAAAAAAGGAATTTCAAGATTTAGCTCGCAAGGTGGCCCTCCCCCTCCAAGCAACTAAATTGAGTTTTTTTTTTTTTACAAATCTCTTGGGGGTCGTTCAGTGGCTTAGCGTGGCGCACTGCTAATAATCGTCTCCGAGGTGAATTTTAATTTTGACTTTTTAATGCTTATAATTCAATCTATTAACGCTGTATTCGTCTTGCAGGATGTCTTGTAAACATAGAAAATACGCGATAACTAGAGATTTTCAATTTAATTATATCAGGTATGCACTAAAATGAGGACAATTTCAAGTGAAATTCTCTATATGCATTTACATACATTGTTTGCTTTCGTGTATGGATCTTTGAACTATGTGTACACTCATTTCAACTCTTGACGACTATCTACGTCTATGTACGATACAGGAGATCGTATATTGTGTGAGCGTGAGTACAGAGTGTCTATCTATGCACATGTTTATACAAAACTCACTAGTGTGCCACATGAAGGAGCAACTCGTTGGAGAGGCTGCAAGGGGAACGAACACCGACGTATCTTCCTTTCTCTATTTTCCTCTCTCTTTCTCTCTCACACTTATTCAGTCTGTATACAGTGCATCGCAAAGCTAGAACTCGAGGATTTTGCCCGGCTCATTTCCCATCCACTTTATATGCAGACCAACCCTCTCTTTCTTTACACGCGATGAGAAAAAGAGAGAGTGAGAGAAAGATAAGAAAACGCGTACCTAGTGGCCGTTCTTCTTCACCTTTTTGCTCTTATTCTCTTGTCGACCTCCTTCTCTTCACATATAGATACGTAGCAATGTACAAAGGACGAAAGACGAGGACCATCGTCGAAACACCCGGGAGGGAGTCCTCGAATTCGCCATTTTCTCGTTCCCTCATTTTCTTCCATATTCTCTCATCGCGCTTCCTCTTTGTTTTAATCTTCCTATTTTCATCGACGCTCTGGAATAACCTCGATTCGTGGTCCTTAAGAACAGATCTTATATTCGGGCTAAAGAAACTTTTGACTTTCTTATTCACCAAGAGCCTTATTTATTTAAACCAATTAATATGCACATAGAATATCCATGCATTTTGAATTTGGAAGGGTAGAGCGACTCAAGGGTCCAGAAAACGCAGCTTGATATCATCATTTTTCATAGCCGAGCAGTTAATGCAGTACAAAATCTTTTGAAAGCCTTTTTGTTATACACTTTGAAATAGATTTATTAATTGAACGACAAAAAAAATAGCGGTGCCTTCTGTGACGTTCTACGAAAATTTAATGATATTTATTCAGTGTTTTATTTTCATGTTTTCGTGCTCTGTGCATTAAGGCAGCGAAGTACAAGGACGAAAAGCACTATAGGTTAATAATTGTGAATACTGAACTCCAACAATAGTTATTTCGAGGTAGGCAGACGAAAGAAATTTGCGAAACAAATGACAATTGAGAGTTAATGCCACGTGTAACCACTGTGTATGTACGAACGTCGCGACCCCTTACAAACTTCAATACAACCTTTTGTACTTTATTCCCTTTTTCGCGACAAGACTTCGGAGTTTCTTAATGCAATTTTGTTTTCTTTCGCTCTATTCGCTTTATGAGCTAAACTTTTGCTTCTTTGCCCATCAAAAGCACACAGAGAGTGTAACAGCACATGGCTTTCCAAGAGTTCGAAGTGCTGGAGTCTTTCGCGACTTTACTCTTCGACCTCTCAACCCTCTTGTTCATTTTTTACGAATTGCCGTTACTATTTTTCAAATATATTTGTTTCATAGTTTTTTACATACTGGTCCTCCTTTCTCTGCTTTTCCGAGATCGTTAATTTTTTTTTCTCATTTTGATTATACGCATTTCTAGCCCTACACAAAGCCCTTCGAAGGCTTGGCCACATCGTTCCAACTTTGGTTCACGTCTCTCGCTTAGATATGGACCGGCCCCTTGAATGGTGTTGCGTTTCGAGTTCGACCTTCGAGTTTTGGCGCAGACACACTGGAAGATCTTGCCCTTCCTGTCTCTCCCTATCTCTGTCTAGCCTACGCTCTCCCTTTTTCGTACAACCTCATTCTCGTTGCCATAACCCCCTTTGCTTGTGCTGCCACACGGCACTATCCCGAAACTCGTTGCAAAATAGCACCAAGCGAGAGGGACAAAGACACCAAAAGCTGCCCCAGCCCAGCTCGTCGTTACTTTGTTAAGTTACGGGATTTAAGAGAGCGGCTGAGATGCCCAAATAAAAAAAATAAAAAAATGGAAGGGGAGGTGAAAAAAGAGAAGGAAGAAATACAGCATGGTTGCAATATACACCTCTGGATAAACACCGTTCGAAATGCCCTCCACACCGATCTTTTTACCTCTCTTTATCCGCTATCCTTATTTGCACTGACGTACAATCCGGTCTTTTTCGCCTCCACCAATACCCGAACTCTCCTTTCTACCGTATTAGTATTTTTTACCATATATATATAAGCCATTAGAACCAGGTAAATAAAAACTTGGGATAGGGGATAATCTGAAATATGGAGAAAAAAAAATTATCTATTTTTCTAAATAAAATCCCTATCTGAATAGTCATTCGAGCAGTGTCGGCCATGCATATGGTCGGTAGTCGGTAATAGCATTCGGTATACGAGATCCTTATAGCTTGTAACTCTATTCAGTTGCATCGAAATCACGAGCAAGATCGTTTCACCGAAACGTTCTCCTCATCCCTTCTCTGCTTTCCTCAATTGGCCAAATGTACATAATTGAGATTTGGCGAAATTGGGAAATTACCTCGTCGAGTGACTTCTTCTCTCTGTCGCTCTCTCTCTCTTCGGTTGTGTTCCATCTTCAAATGTAGAGGGAATTTCTTATGCACTTGACATTCTAATGATTTTCAAAACCAATAAAATCAAAGAACGTTTCAATTACAGTAGAAATATTGTTCGAGTTATTCCGAATAACCATTTTTTTGACAATCATATTTTCATGCAGTATTTTATCAGTTTTTTTATAATAAAAATTTACGATATCAATTGTTTAATTGTTGCTTGCTTTTTCAGCTTACAATTGATGATCATTGGACTTTGACGTAGTCGATCTTCCATCATTAGTGAAAGCATCAATTTTAACAAAGATGTATGCGCGTGTGTGCTCTCTAAATTTATTGGTTTCGTGTCAGGGGGTTTTACGAGCTTATTGCAAGATGCCTGTGAAAGATAAAGAGAGAGAGAGGAGAAACGGCTATAAATACTGTATTAATACACGATTCGTTAGATGACGTAATTTAACGATGTATACACGCGGTTATTCTCGGTGAGGCATAAAAACGACTTTGCCCCCAAGAATATCGTGTCTTACGTATCGCCTTGTGGTCGAGACCGCGACTTATTTTTTTTTTTTTTTTTTCATATAAGAAGCCTTGTCGCCTTCTTTACACACATAATACTAATATGCACAAGTTTTCGAGCGAGAGAAACGCTTGAACAGGATCTTAAACAGTCGCAAGGTATCGTCGAATATTAATAAATTGAGGAGGGAAGTAATCGGTGAACGATCGCAACGAATTTCCATTCAGCTCGATTTTTACAACGTGGGAATGGGCCGAAAAGCAAAAGTTTAAATACACATTAAATTCACGTTGTACGTGTGTGAATTGTGATTCGAGAAATCAATGAATTCTAGCGATTAATGCCGATCGTAAAATTCATAATGTCAAGTATAAAACTTTTTTACAAGCGGCCAATTGCTGTCACATCAAAAAGGGCACAACTCCAAATAGTTTAATAATACATTTAGAAAATTCTGCCCTTTTTTGAATCCATGACAAACATGTAGATCACTTTTGAGACCCAAGAGAAATTCACCTACTGAGTAGTAGCCTGAATGCGAATAAAAATGGCGTTTGAACGTATGCAAAGGGATCACGAGTAGCTTGAGCACGAGTTAAAAATTCCATATTAGAAATTATTCTCTAGCCTACGCCAGGGTATGGCCGCTTTTTTTTTCTACTGGGTGGAACTGTCCATCTCTCGCAAAGGCATCAAATGACGTCGATGTGACTGTTCGATCTGTATTTCTTGATGTATCCATAGCAATACCTCGGAGCAATCGAATTACAATTTCTATCATTACATCACCATACTGTTTCGGGTTATACATCGACGCGTGGAAGATATACCATCACATGCATATATTCCCGTGTATATATCTAGCAGACCCTTATGTAATCGGTCACAATTCGATGGATATGCTCCCTCGGGTGTACCAATCGTCTCAACCTCAACGTTACTCCCATTTGGCAGTCCAGTCACGGTCATATCGTGATATAAACCTCCCTTGAAAGTCGTATATACATATAAACATACATATTGATCCAGTTCTCTCGTGTATTATGTCGATTATTGGACAAATTCTATATTCGGATAGCGGTGGCAACGAGAGGAGCCCCTGGAAATGTAGAGGCATCTCGCGTATCCGTTATGACCCGAGAAACATGTATAGCATTCGGGACACAACCTCAAAAGGGTGGGGGGGGGGCGGGATGATTTGGATGAATTGTGGGATTGTGCACAGCCTCCCAACGCTATACGTTCCTCCACTTCGCAAACCCTCCGAAACAACCCTCTGCTTTGGCTCACATTGCGACTGCTCACTCCTGCTGCTGCTGCTGCACTAATTGCTTTCTCGATTATTTATGAGGGCCACGGGCTTGTGGTAATGCAAGAATCGAGTTTAGCACATATATACAATGATCAACATATCGCAGCCTCTGTCATGGCGGAATAACGACGCGAACATTGGCTCAACCTCGAATCCACTATGTCCGCAGCTTGCTCGTTCCCCTGTAGTCATTCTTTTCTCTTTCTCTCTTTCTCTCTCATCGGTCACCGCCGTGACCTGTCCAAAACATTATTTTCCCTGAACGAACCACAATTATTATCTTCCATCCTATTCCCAGCGTGAGTTCTACCCAAAATGGAATCCCTCGTTATGATCGACCGACTCCTGATATCCCAAATGTTTTATTGGCCTCCACTGTGTGACAGTGCTCTCTCTTTATTCGACCAATAAAATCATTCTTCAATTCCTCGTTTTCCGGATCAGGTATACTGGGTCATAATCGAGTAATTATCGTCCATCATTGCTGTCGTTCATACCATTTCGTTAGGCGAAGGATGGTGAGCCATTATTTCGGGATCACGGTCGTATGAAAAGATCGGAAGAAAATGGTATCGGGTCTACGCAGATCGGTGAATGGACTGTTGAAAGTCAGGTCTGTTTTTCCTATGATCGGTTCACTACTGGTAAACGAATTTTCAGTAAACCCATATTGTCTTTTATTATCCTGTGAATAAATACAAAATGCATACAAATAAAGTTTATACATTTTTATCCACAAATAGGAGAACCATAAATGAGATTCTCAATCAAAATTTTTGTTTTCACAATAAAAACTATTACGAGAAGAAAAAAAATATAAATTTTTGAGTCTTTTTCAAATTTGAATCTCTTTTTAAAAAAAAGTTCCAACTAATTGAGTCTCTCAATCAGTCTTTCAACCGGTAACAATCTTGCCGCACATTTGTCTTGAACGCGATTGAGTTTGCCAGAAAAATCCAAGTTTCAAGTTGTTCTCCTTTCACCAGAGAATTATTAGTAACTTTTCTTTTTCTCTATATGTCAAGGAACTCTAAGAAAAAAATAGCAATCTGCTTTCCAGTTTTGTCTCTCTCGTGCTCACCCAACTGATAGAGCACCTGAACCCAACGCATGGGCAAAACACATAGGATTAATCGTGGATTTAGAATTTTTGTAGAAATTCAATGCTTCATATGGTGGGTGGTTACGGGAGGATAAAACATAATAAATATTGGATCCGTTGACAAAAGTGATGACTGTAAAGAGCAGAGCGTTTGGAAGCTAATGGACCGAAGAGTTTGCTTGCCAAGTCGTTTCGATGTTTCGTTGCAAGATCAACGCCTTGGGCTATTAAAAGTGGCTCTTGGTAGTCGTATGGGCGAGTTCTACAGTATATGGATATATATATTTCTATAAAATCGGAGAAACTTGGTGGCTTCACGGTTAATAGACCTTCTGTATCGTAATTACTGCTCTTGTAATGCATCAGATCTTCGTGGATATATGTATACGATGTAACACTTTGAATTCAACTATGGCTACTAATTGATTGAATAAAATAAAAAGTATTCTACACGACCGTCTGTGAACCGTTATAATTTATCCAGAAAAAAAAATTCCCGACTTCCAGAACGCAAGCAATCCAACTGGAAGTCATTAAACCCGAGGATTCTCGATCATCTTTTCAATCTCATGTATTTTGTTCTCGTTATTCTTTGGTATAATAATTATCAACAGATATAAACGAGTATTGAGGCCTCATAGTAGAGAGTAACAACTCGTTTTGTTTAAGAGCATTTTATTTTACCTCAGAGTTGAGCCATCGAAATTACACGGTTTTAAAACAAATTTCTTCGAACTTAACTCGACCTTATTCCAATTGCACTAAATTCTTTTAATTATGTTACAAATGGTCTTATTGCCAATGTTAATGAAATTTCATTGATTTGCACAACCATATTTCAAGATCGACTTACGTCTAAATCTATTTTTTTATGTCGACAAATTCATCTCGAGGGATAAGAGGCCAAAAAAATTATAAAAATAATGAAGAAATTTCGTTTGAAGTGTGCAATATCGTGGATCCTTTTTTTTTTTGCGGGACTTTCTCAGACTATCGGAGTATAAAGGAGCCGGAATAATCCGGAGAGTATATCGACCTCAAGATGGTTAAAAAAGGGAAATATAAATGTGCACATATATAAATATACGTTGGAAGCTCCGAAGAGTTGGCAGAGACTCTGAGAATGCAGTACAGATATCCCAGGGGATTAAGGAATTAGTAATCTACATGCGAAGTTGCTCTGCTACTCTGTGTTTGCCTCTGTATCAGTGAGAGAAAAAGAGAGAACGAGAAGTTTCTCGAGAATCCAAAACGAGAGAACGCATACGCGATATTCTCGTATAGTGGAATCGTAACTTCGCCGATGTATTGCCCGTTAAATCGTTGCTCAACGTGCTCTCAAATCGGCCAATAACGCGTTACCCGGATCGACGTGTGTACGATCATCGTGTCATATAAATACCTCCAGAGCGATATGACGTTGTTCATGCCGATTATCCATATATGACGTGGCAGAGTCTGAGCATACGTCGATTTGAAAAAAAAAAAAAAAAATGTAACAGCAAGCCGTGTCATTTGTATATCAATTTTTATTTTATTTTTATGATAAAAAACGTGTCAATGAAAAGTGCTCTTTATAATTTCGTTGAGAAATTATCATAGGAATTAATTGAAGCGGTAAACTTTCATTGAGTAATTTTATAAATTATTCATACGTGCTTTAAACAGTTGTTGAAAATAATAATGTGGAAGATTCCTATGACGATTAATTTGGAATTATTCGTAATCGTGTTACGAGCTGAACATTTTTTTTTTTCAGTCAATCTCCAAGATGGTAGTTCCAAGTATTTTTTATTTTAAAGGCAACATTTGTCTATTATAATCCTTCTCTAAATATTCCAATTGATACAAAAATATATTTTCTGTTAATTTCATTAAAAAAAAATCGACTTTACATAATTTGAACAGCTTGCAAATGCAATAACTGACATTTTAGTGTGGACTGATCGATACGAAGTTGTAGAAATAGTTTTTTTTTAATTTAGCTGTCATTTAATTAACTACGAATTGCGATGGCTACCTTAAGCTTTAAACTTGAAAGCCAATGCCCTGAGCCACATCGTGTTTATCGATGTATATGTGGAAAACCATAAATTATGCAACGGTCGTCGCGTACATCAGTGCAGCCAACAACTTAGCGAATACTCTCTTTCCCTGTCTTGCCCACACAGTCTTAGACTTTACAGCCAAGGCATTAAATCCCTCGACGCTGAGGTCGTTTACGCGGGATATACGTTCGTAGAGTGTGTTATGGCGCCCGGATTTTTCTCACGGTTCGATTGCAGCTTGTACTCGTTTTAAAAAGCTAAATCGACGATACGTCTCTCCAATAATAATAAGGATAGTCATGAAAATAATAAAATCGATGATCCAGGAAAAAAATAGATAAAAGAGTGGTTTTTGCTCGAGGCAAACAGCACACATTCATTCGATAGCTCATTTCAGACTATCGCGAAGTCTTCGATATATTTCTGATCGTAAATGAATATCTTTACATCATTAAATTTATCCCAGAATTGCTCATAATTTACAAGAAACTCTGTAATTTTGTGACGTTAAATATAAACCTTTGCGATAAAAAAAAAAAAAAAAATGATGAGACATTTTTATCACTATTCAGAAATGTTGTTCCAAATTTTTCTCTCGTTTTAAATAGTTCCGATTGGAAAATCTTGAGGGGTTTCTCGATGGGAATGTTGACTTTTTTTTTTTTTATAAAGTAAAACACAGAGTATTTCGAAGCTGAGAAGAGGAGACAAAATTGATACAGTGGTAAGAAGAATCCAGAGAACTCTCATGGCGGAGGAGAGAGGAAGGCGTGACCGTAGAATCTCCCGTTCGACCAACGAGCTTTATATATACAAGTATTCCCGACAAATATGGCTGATTTTGTTCGGTCTCCCTGTGGTCAGTTCTCCGTGTATAAAAGAGACTAAGATTCAAAATATCCGGGACTTGAACCATCCTCGCGGTCGTATCGGAGGAATGAATTGGCCATTGTTCCCGAGAGACACAGGAACTATGTGTACCGAACGATACGAGCCACTTTATTCATAAACACGCTCCTTACACACACTACTGAGATAATCCGTGACTATCTCATTTTCTTGGTCCAAAGATCTTGCGTATATAAGCTTTGACTATCGTTGATTTGATCGACCAGGAAATTCATATACCATGTACTATATAATCGTGGATAATGTGGACATACTTATCGATGTACGTTGCTAAAAAGCTCCTAATGATTATGAATTATCGTCAATCAATTCGTAATCTCGGAACAAGACACAAAAAAAAATTGTAATTGCCAGTTAAAGGTTAATATTAAATTTAACTATTTTTTTCCTTTTCAGCAAATTCCATTCGAAATCTGATACTCCACGCAAGTTCCCAGTTTATTAAATGTTTAAATACCGGAATGACTCGGTATCGTTAAAAGAAGAAACGCATTTTTCATTCACTTCCAGTCACATTTAGTTTCGATTAACAGAAATTGTTTGAGCGGAAATCCAAAATATCAGAACTCGGTAAAAGTATTTTATAGAATACCACATACGCGAGACGTACAGTCTGAATTTGAAACTTTCAAGAGCTATTTTTAAGACTGCCATGACTCTGGGAGCTTGAAGAATTAGTCACTTTGAGTGTCTGTTATTTTTATAGATTTTTTTACGACTTGTTTTCAAGATAAGCCGATTGAAAAAGTTATGGTAACTCCCGCTTCGTGTGAATGTTCTCTCGAAAACTAGGAGACGAAGAAAATATTTTTAGATGTACATAAAAGTTCTAGTTGAACCGATGAAGTTTGTGGAGAAAATGATTTTCCCTATTTTTCAAATGCCTTTTCTTTTTCTTCAAATTATTAAGCTTTCTAAAACACCGAATCGCGTATAAAACGGAAAATATAACATCTCCGAACATGACATCATGCTCTCAGCTGATTACTATTCAAAATTGCGTACGGTGCGAAGTAGCATAAAATATTAAATTTATTAATTCAGGTCTATTGACCTGAGATTGAAATTATTAGTGCAAGCAGTACAATAATGTTCTTATCCGATTCAATAGTCATATAATAATAATCTATAAAATATAAACTTAATAAAAACATGAAACGTTTGACGTATAAATTCAAACGGGAATTGAGTACTCAGACAAATCTCTCGTAATAACTGTTTCCCGTAAATGTATCGAAAGCAATGAAACATTGAAATTTATATGGAAACTTGAATCGAAGCCTAAATAGATCATGACAGTTGGACTACATTTTTTTATCGCGCGCAATTCAGCATCAAGGTGACGTCATCAATTCAATATGATGGTAATACACAGATAAACCACAATTTTATATCGGAATAATGAATTATTTTGGTTAAGGGTGAAACTTACTCTTTTAATTATCCAGATGGGTTATCGATTAACTTTTCGTTCACATAAACACGAGCGACGAAAAATCAATGAAACTGTAATCTTTTTTTTTCTCTTTCAACTCAATTTATAATACCAGGGAAATACTCAATATCAATTTGAATGTACAAGTAAACAAATAAATTAATTGGGTTTGTACTCATTATTCTGTTCATTAAACATTCATTGATTTACTCGACGAATCCATTTTATAACGTAGCAAAAAAAAAAGAATCTTTAATAGGCTTTTCAATGATTTATAAGCGTGTAAATTTTTTGGTAAAAAAACAACTGAATAAATCGATATTATGTTTACAATTTATTGAATTGTTATTATGTTTCCATAGACAAGCTCAAAGATCGACTTTTTTCTTCATTTGTACTGATCTCCACGAAACTTGGAAGTTTTTCGTTCGATGATTTTTTGCTTTCTTCTTTTTTCACCCCGTCGGTAGACGAGTGTAACGTCGCGTGTGCGTCACCAAGATATCGCACCGATTGCCATACGCGCTTTTTGTTGTGCTTAATTATTAACGCGATATACAACACGAGCGGATATAATTTTTCGTATTTAATGTCCGCTATAATACACGATTATTTGTTGGCATTATCATCGCTTTGACAGAGATATACCGAGTCTTGGAGTGTGTAAAATATCCAGGAAACTTGAGCTCGAAAGACACGCGAGATATCAGAACGAAGATTTCAAAATAATTTGGTAAATTTGAGAAATTTACTTCGGTATGGAATAATATTATTTGTCACATTATACGATATCATTTGAGTCAATCCAACCGACACACTGTTCAATTTACAAAATTTATCACGATTGTATTAAGTGTAAATTAAAGTGTGTCACGAACTGAGAAAACAATTTATTTAATGTTAACAAATCGCTCGTTAAATTTTACAATATAAATGTTCTCTTGTCCTTGTAAAATTTTAGACCAAATTACGTTTATGAAGCACACTCGGATTTTATTGGCATTTAAGTAAATTCTCATTCAACAGTTTCAATTGAATGTTATACATGCCATCAAATTTGACAATAATAACTGAACATTTATAGCGATATGAACGTGTTTTGTGGATTTCGTAACACGAAATAAATATTTTTTTTTAACCTTTTCAAAATAATCTCATCGTATTTTTTCATGAAAATTTGCACGACGAAAAAAAAAATGGGTTTCACGTTTCTCCTGATCTTTTCCGAGTCCACCGGTTGGAGAATTCCGTACCGATGTAGAATCTAAAGTTATAAAACAGTTTACAGAAGTGTCTAGTCACGAAATAAAAAATGATAACAAAAATAAATAATATCGCCGAGAATTCTAGCGTGAATAAGAGAAATCTGAGAAAAACAGTTGCGGCCAATGATCACAACAAGTCGTTTCGTTGTTGCTGGAATATCGTTTAACGGTCTATATAGCATAGTGAAAATTCAACACGACGAAGATTATTGGTCGACAAAAGAGTAGCGAACAGCTAATTCACGAGTGGTTTAAGGACGAAATAAAAATGAAAAAAAAAAAAACGAACAAAATGAGAACAAAAAAGCCACGAGTCTTTGAAAGTATAGTCAGTAACTCGTTGAGCTCGTTGAAACCGAAGCTATAATGTTCCCGCTGGCATATAATGTCGTGAATTCTTTCGGTAGCTCACGTTTTAGCCGCAAGAATAAACGAGCAAGAGAAAGAATTTTTTTGTTTCTTAAATCGAGGTTCAAAATCGCTTAGAGAAAGAGAGAGAGGGAGAGAGAGAGAGAAACGTTCATAGCCCTGAGAAAGCAAACGCGACTAAAAACTTGAGAAACAACCGGATTTTTCTTTCTGTCTAATATAAAAGTGGGAAAAACGAGTTGGCAAATACACGGGTAAATGTTCGAGTCATCGTTAGGGGTCATTCTCGTTCTTCTTTGCAGCTCATTTCAAAGATGAGCCATTGTCATTTTCCTTGCTATTAAATTTTTGCCTCATTTCCCAAAGAAACTGTTCGATTATTCGAAAAATGTCGCTCGGTTTTTTGTCGTTGCCTCTCTAAGATACTAAACATTTTTTTTGCATCAATATTATCGATTTTTTTTCTATTAATTACCATCTCATTATAAAAACACTCAAAAACTAAAAGCAAATAAAAAGAAGTGTAGAAAACTTCGAACAACTATTTTACTTGTACTATTTACAAAGTGAAATAAAAAATCGATCCCTATCTTCCAAGATATGAAAAAAATTAAGTATTAATCGTAAAATAAAAATAAATTTGAATCAAGAAAGCTACCGAAAGTGTATGGAGACAATTCTTTCAACGAAAATCAAAAAACACAAAAATTAATATTCAGATTATTCAATATTTTTATAACAAAACGATATAACGATATATTGAAGAAAGTAATAAGATGGTTTTGTATTTTGACGGTAAATTTACTTTCGAAGCAAAGTTTCCTACAAGCTGACGATGAATAGCAAATGGCGAAGAAGAGGAATAATAACAATAGTAAGAAAAGTGGAGGTATAAATGATGGTAAAACGCCCTCAACATACGTACGTTCTCTAATGGAATGTACCGTCAGATCGTTGATTCTCGTTGTCGCTTGCGTGTTCGGATAGTGCGCAGCAATATATGTATATATAGGAAAAGAAAAGGGAGAAAGAGAACAAGAGAGTGAGAGAAAGAGAGAGAGAAGACTCGGAAGAGCTCACGAAGAGCACGAATTCAAAATGGCCACCGGGAGTCTGTGGGCATGGGTCGATTATCGACTCTCCAACCTACCGGCTGTTCATTCGCCTCCTCTCGACTGCGCTTCCTTCTCCTTCTACTCCGGCACATAATATACATATATCTATATTTATAACGCAGCATATACGATATATGTGACATTTGAAGCTGGATTAACCGGTGTACGACAAACTTGAAGCAAACATCGTTTCTTGTACTTGAGAACTAATCTTCGACACGCACACACATAGACACACACTGACACAAGCACAAATAAACGCGGAAGTGAAAAATTTGCACTGAGTTTGCGTGACTTTCTTACACGATCGAACTAAAAGCGTGTTATAGGTAAAAATTTAAGAAATATATACAGTGATTTTAAAATAAACCCGTTTTTGTAAACTTCTGTGGAGATAAGAGTCATTTTTTTTCTTCATTCTGATAATTGGCTAATAATTAATGAGATGACTAATTGGGATAAAGTAAAAAAGAGTTTTGGAAGGTTCTTTTTTTTGGCCACTGTCTCTATAAACAATCCTTCTGTTTCGCATGTATATTTACGAACTAGATAACACGTGGCTCCACCACCATAAATCAGTTATCTGACACGGACACTGAGAACTTGAACTCCGAACTTATCGAGAATAAAATGAAAATTTATAATCGAGATACACCTTGATAAATAGGTCACGGAGATTACGAATTAATTGCGCGATAATTCAATGTGCTCCGGTAGATCGAGGAGAGCTGTTTCGTAGACAAGTTTCGAGACGTGAATGACAGTGGGCCAGAGACAGTCGGATAGGGGGCAGCGTCAAAGAGTCCAACGAGAAAGAGAGTTGTGAGTATATACAAATATATATATGTATATATTTGTATGTACGGGTAGAAGACTCGAGAGACGGGAGACGAATAGCAAGATCAGAGTTCAAAAGCTGCGGATGTAAGACAGCGAGCAGGATAGTAAAAAAAGAAGAAGAGAAAGGGAGAGAGATTCGTCGTAGGAATAGTACACAGTATTTCATGAGTAAAGAGTGAGAGGGTGGACGGACCGGGGTGAGAAACATTAGAGTCAAGGTCTGGCCCGTTTGAACTAAGGGCTGATTACCCCTTTACGATGAGCCAGAGAGTCCACAAGGTCTCGTAGTTATCCTTCACGGTGGTTTCCCACTCTTTCTCATTCTCTCTTTGCTTCTCACTCATCCGCGTGCTTTCCTACCTTAAGATTATCTCTCTCAGGAGCAATGTCTTTTTGGCTTATACCTTCAAAGCTGTATACATAAAGCGTCGTAAAAACTTCCGGCAATACCGACGTTCTTTTTTTTATTTTCCTCTTTCCCAGGTATGACGAGGAAGAAAGATCGAGAGAGGGTGCAAGGAAAAAAGAGCTCGTATAATTCTAAATGACCATTGCTCTCGAGGTTTTTTCTTTTTTTAACCCTTCGCGTATACGACGGTTTAAGGGTGCGAGAGGTCTCATCTTCACGACGGGACTCTCGTATGACATTTGGAAGTTGAAGCGAGAGCGAAGGATGGACGAAGAGAGTTACACAACTCGAAACTTATTCTCGCTGGAAAGAAGGGTTGATTACGGCTCTTCGTGGACACTAAACGCGAAGGCTGTGACCTTGACCAGCAGAGTAGTAAAAAAAAGTTGGCGTGTACCGAGACCTGGACTTCTGAGACGAAGCCTCGTAAAACGCATAGAACAACTCTTTTCCGGTCGATCTACTGCTTCTTTCTTCACACACGCATAAGGGGTAGATGACCTTGAATGCGGTTTAGTGTCAGGTCTATGAGGTTTTCATGGCTCATTGTTTGAAAGTTGAGAACTCTGGCACAACTTCCGTATTACTGGGTCGTTTTGAAATCATATATAAATATACATTTGTTGTGTACTCGACTGCATCCGGATCGTAACGTTGGACTGTAAAAAGTTATCCAAGTTCGATCGTTAAAAAGTCTCTGGCTAGGTCTCTTGCTATGTCGAAAATGTATGTTAAGTATATTTTTGTATGCTACTATATAAACTGGTGACTATAAAATCAGGTAAGTTTATATTATTTAAATTGGTCATTAGTTTTGTATTGAACGAGGCATTAACGGGATAACTTTATTTGAAAACGAGTGGAAATACTTGAAATCGTATTTTTACTTTTTAAAGAAAAAAAAGTCATTGAATTGAGAGGAAGATAGCACACGCACGATTTTAGTACGGTCTTAACGAAGCGTGCAAATGAATATTATACCTTGGTAGAGGAAAATATGTACATGAGCGCGATGGGGAAGAATCGCCAGGGTTCATATCTCGCAACATGTCTCTACACAAGCCATGAAAGGGAGAAAAAAAAGAGGGACAGATAGAGAGGGAACGCATTATAGAGTCGGATAAATTTTGCTCCGACGCCAATTTAATTCCGGAACACCGGAGGGAGAGAAAGGCAAAGAGAAAGAGAGAAAGAGAGAGAGAGAGGGAGATAGAAGAAGTGAAAAAAGTCCGATAATATTATAACAAATAAATTCATGATATTATTTTACCCGCAACCGCCCACGGAGTAAACGAGCAAGAAACTTTTTTCCCTCTCGCGTTTCGTGGAATGTGCTCGACGATATTTTTTCACTCGATTCTTTTTTTCCTTCAAAAAGATTCTTCGCGCCACTAGGCCTAGGAAAATTCTGCTGTCACCTTCGAGAGCGAGAGAGAGAAAGAGAGAAAGAGGTTCGAAGACAGCGCATTGACTCGGTAAGGGTTGGCTCAAGGCCGAGCGGGCATAAAAAAAAAAAAAAAAAAAAAAAAAAAAATCCGCGATAGAGCACGGGAAAGAAGGGTTGCTGCCGCGTTAACGATCTCTCGAAGGTCATACCCAGTGATTCTTTTTTTTTTTTTACTCCTTCACAACTACGTTACCTGGCTTCTGACGACTCGAAAAAAAAAGAGTTTATCCTTTTTTTCTTTTCCTCACCGCCTTCGCGTTGCACTTGCGACGAGACAGTCGAGGCCATACTAATTTTGACTTTTCTTACCTGAGTCGATTTACTCAGCTCGGAGAAAAACGACGTCAAAATTGACGGCCGAAGCCATCGCGAGAAGGGTTGCCCGCGGGCTTTTTTACTGTTACTGCCTTTCCGACGAGGTCATACACCTTTTTTTGGACTCCCTTATTTTTCTCACCTGACGAACAGCCGCGATGTAGGGAGACGACGGAAAAAAAAATCAACGCTTGTCCACAGTATGACGAAACGTGCGGACATGTACGCGCCACTGACAAGTAACTTTTCTCGAGGGATACAATCTCTCTAATAATTTTCCACGAGTGTAATCGATAATTATTAATCTTGTGAAAAAAAAATTGATTTTATAAATCATAAGAAGTATTGTAACCACCCACAGAAATATTTGTTAGTGTAAAGAGCACCGAGAACTCAAAAGTGTTAAAATTAATTAGTTTTTTAATGCGAATTTGCTACGACCCTCGTGTTGAGATAACTGCAGAGTATTCGATCTCAAACTCTGATAACACATCTATATATTTTTGAATACGTCGAATTTGCCATGCTTCAGTTGCTCGAAAAAAGTTTTTTAAGATTTATTTCCGCGCTTCAACAGTGGAGAATGTGTAAGTTTGTCGTTGGGAGCGTCGGGCCAAAAACTTAAAGAAGAAACATCTATCGGCCGTAATTGGAAATATTAATATGGTTCGTCGCGTGTGAAATTTTAGGGGGGCACAAACGAAATCGTGTAAATGTGAAGCTCGCTGAGGTTGGTTGCGTCCAGGAGGACGAGCGCGCGAGTTCTCGCGAGAGGAAGAGCCGAGAGAGAGAGAGGGAGAGCTCCCGCGACCGTTTCGCGAGATGATTTATGCGTATTTGATGGTTTGTGTGTGCAGTCGCCGGTTTTATGGGAGCGTTTTAAACGGGAGATAAACGTAAAGAGGCCTTTTATGGCGCCATCAAATAAACAACTTGACTCCTCCTTCTGCTGCTTCTCTACTGTTGCTGCCGCTTCTTCTTCATCTTTCTTCTTCTTCTTTCTCTCTTGCTATTCTTCGGATCTCGCGTGTGCTTCAGAGAACGCGCGCGTCTTCCACATACACGCGAAGAGTGCAGAGATCGTGGCAGAAATTGCCGCGGCGTGCTGCGCCGACGTTCGAGAGCCGACAGAACGTGATTTACTTCTCATCTTCCGAAGAGCGACACAGTGCCAATTTGCTTAGCCCGACCCTTGCGCCACTCTCCTCTTTGTATCTCCTTCTGTTTTTTTGTTGTTGTTTTTTACCGACTACTACACTTTAACGGTGAGTCACGAATTCTCATCTCCTCCTTCTTTCGTTCATCTCCCAATCATTAAAGTACAACGACCGTTCGAAACTCATGAAAATTATTCTGTCGCAACAAAAGTTCATAGTGTCTTAGGATTTCTCGAGCATTGACTCTTCCTCAACCAATTTTCATCCAGTCTCGCTCATCGCAATCCTTGATTAACTCCAATTAAATTTTAATCAACTCTGACTTGTGTCTGAAAGCTGTACATTTGCTTTTTTCGTATGTCATTTGTTTCAACTTTGCCGTGGGAGATGCAAGGATTTCTGGCTGGATTCCAGACGGATTCGCTGCATTAAATTGCGAGCTTTTCAAGCTTACAAACCCTGATTAAGTGAAACGTATCTTCTATCTTGGTCTTAGAACGATCAGTTGTGGGCGGAATTGTGCAATTTTCCGTTTGGAAATTCATCTTTCGTTTTATAGCCTACCAAATACGTCATTTTGAAATTCCCAAGGCAATGTATTCTTTACCTTTCTAAAGAAGAAACATTTTCCATTGTCCCATAGCTAATCTCATCGACGTCTGTTACGTTATGTAAAAAACTCATGCATACAAACAACCTCGTACCGAAACGTCAATTTCTCCATAATTCTTTGTAAAATTCAACTCCAAGGTCGAATATTAATTCAAGTAATTCTATTTGAAATTCAAACGGCTCCGTAATACATAAAACTCCAGCATGCTCTCGCCTTTTCGTGAATTTCTATTTCTTACAAGCAAAAATAAAATACATATGAACGCAGTAACATATATTACTGTGTACAGTAAGATCAGTCGAGAGTTTTCAACTCACTGTTTTTTTTGCCCTCGCGATGAAAACGTTGTTTAAATTTGGCTGAGAGTGTTGGTTGGATGTTGGAGTTTATCACTGAGTTTCGGCGGCGGCCATGACGTTGAAAATTCCGGCGTCGCGACGCACCGACGGCAAGCACGACGGGCAAAAGCCCGTCCGACTCCAGCGCGCGACCCCGAAGTATCGACCAACCGGGACTATGCTGAGCGCCCTCGACAAACCCGTCGTGTGAGGGAGATGCCAAAATGGGGGAATATCTGAGGGAAACTCTGATCGAGACTATATATATGTTTATATACACACATGCATATATGTTTGGATAAAAACGAACGACAACGCGAGAGCAAAAGGGATGAGCGAGACAGCGCTCATACAAAGCTGATGCTGGGATCTATATATTTCGATGGCCGGTCTCTTGAGCCAGAAAAGAACGAATACAAGGGTGAGAAAGAGAGGGGAAAGCTGAGGGGTGGTTCACGCACCACGCCCAACCTCAGCCATTGAACAAGTCCCGGATCTAGCCCTCTCTTCGTTTTGCCCTTCTACACCCCTTCCCTCAAGTTAAACCCCATTCAGGAAAGTATGCAGTCTCTACTGTTTTCCCCTTCGAAGCTTTGCATCTCTCGTATGCATATCGATTCGAACATTCGAGCGTGGTATTATCATAGATTACTCGTATGCATCCCTTCACAAAAAGCATATTATGCAGCTCCTCCCTTATTTCTGTCGTTACTATCAACCCTGAACGAACTTTCCCCTTGTCAAGAATCTTCTTCGTTGCTTTTTACTGCGAATGGTGCTCTTCAGTCTTTCTTTCTTTCATATTTATTTTAACCAAATTCAGTATGAATTTAATCCTCATGGAACTTGTATTTATTCCGTACTGAATGAAAATTGGGTGGAAAATAACGTGGCTTTATTTTCTGTATTAGAGTTTTGGGGAAAAAATATAAGAATGCGTTCAATTTCAGATCGTAAGGATGAACAAAAAGTTTTTTTTTTTATTGCTTAATAAATTCATGGTTCCAATTGTAGTCTCTGTTTCTATATCTTGGCAGAAAATTATTAAATAATGAATGTATCGTAAATCGAGTTAAACGATAATATTTATTAAATTCATTTATCAAAATATAATCACAATCTAAAGCATTTATATTAATAAAATAAATATTTTTTTCGAGACAATATAATTTTTTCAATCTTTTATTTGCTTTCGTAATATCTGTACTAAAAAAACATTGTAATTTATTAGCATAAATATTATTTAATTAAAATAAGATTTTCTAAAAGGTCCTTGGCTCTGTATCAATAAAGAGAAGCATTGTCTGCGAGGATATCGTCTGGAAATCTCGACAATGAAGATTGGGGGAGAGCAAAACCGGAGGATCCTCAGTCGTTGACAACGATTTTGTCTCCTGACCTTACGCAAGCAGATTTCCAACATTCTGTGTGTTTGCTCACTGCTTTTATCCAAGTACGTAGACTCGTTTTAGCTCGAGAATATTAACCACGAGGGGTTTCGTATAACGACAGATATAAATATGTAAATAATGTTAAAGTCAAATTTGAGGTTTAAAAAAAATTTTATTTTTATAAATTGTACAAGATAATTAATGTAAATAAATGTTTTTTGAAAGGTTAGTAACTAAAGAAAAGTACCAAAGTGTCCATCGTGCTATCACTGTGAGCCTGAAAGTTCCCTCCTTTCAAAATAACTGTCTGGCTGATGGTTTGGTTCAATTGAATTAAATTTAGGACCTCGGCAGTATCTTTTCTCTGGCTTTCTTGACACTTGGTCGCAACCGCGATAACCCAAAGAATCGAGTAACCTTGACACGTTTGTTCGTCTCGTTTGATTGCTCCAATCTTTTTCTCTTTCTCTCTCGATCTTACTCGATTTTTCAGTGGTCCTATAAAACAGGACCGGTCGGAAACGGCTGTTTTTATTGGTCCAGAAGCCTATGGTCACCACATCCAAATCTTCTTCTCTTTATTTTTCTCTCTCGGTCTCTGGCGCGAAATGATCGATGCATCTTGCTCTCAAAACCTAAGCGGAATGAGAGTGCGAGGGTGAACGAGCTACGATCTCGTTTGATGGACTGTAAACAAGAAATCACACTGTTCACGCTCCCATATAAACGACGTCCTTCCCTTCTTTCCGATTCATTCCAACGAACTTTATCCTCCGCCCACAATCTACAACATCCGGTAATTTTGACTTGTAACCACGTGCTTTTTTCACTCTCCTCATATTCACTGCACCGAAACTGAGACAATGTACATATATTTAAGTTCTCGAGGTGACTATTTCACCTTATACCCATTTACAGTGCTGTAAATGACCGTGACTGATGACAGGCTCGTGGGAAGCGAAGGACAAGTTCTTCGCCATTCTTTCACGTACAGGAGACTGTGAGTTGAATATGGCGGCCCAATTAAACCGCAAATTTTACGATCATTCATTCCAATGTATTTTGCCATCCTTCGTAAATATATTTATTTACTCCTCTCAACTGAGAAGAACTTATTTCCCACTAATTTATCAAAGTAGAACAAAGATCTTTATCAATTCAATCCTTTATATCGCCCGATAATTTTTTCAAACAATGTCTTCGCATATAAATTCAATTTAATGATGAAAATTTAGAGAATAGCTTTAAGTGAACATTATATTTTTTTATTTTAAATGCCCCTTGATCATTATTACCCCAAAGTATTCTCATTGCTTTTTGTCACGACGTTCGCCTGCGTCCTTCTTTCCGCTCGACATCGCAGGAAGGGCAGCAGGCCAACGACACACCAAATCTTTCATCTCTTTTTTATACTTTCAGACACATACATATATTCATACGGGACAGACAAACTTATAGATGTATATATATGTCTGTGTATAAACATACAGAGGCTGCTCGCTTCTCATCCTTATCCTCGTGGCAGTGTCGCTTTACGACACAAGGCCGTGCATTATACGGCAATCGCGAGTAATCATCCCTCGACCGGTATCGTAAATCCACAGGGGTTCCCAACCTTATCGAACTTGCGTAGTTTTTTTTTCTTTTACCAGTGAGCCAGACAGTCGGTCAACTCATGCTGTAATAGAATAAATGTAAAATCCAAAATTATATATTCACTTCGCCCTACGTAGAGATTTTTATATTTTTTTATTTTCTTAATACCATGAGAATTTCTTATTTTTCATTCCTATAGCTTTTTCTTAACTTTTCACATTACGGCATACCCTTAACATGAAATTCCATTTGACGGAATCCAATTAGAAATGAAAATCGACTGTGTTTCTATTTTTATGAGATTTTGAAGATTTTATTTTTTCCTTTGCTTTAGTCTCGATGGGAAAATATTATTTCAAAATCCAAATGTTGTCACCCCTGAAGTTTGGAGTAATTTTGTAGAGAGAATTTCAACAAATTAACAGTCTCGTTACTTCATGCCAATGGATCAAACCGTTGGACGTAAATTCAATGCATATATATTCTAATTATTCGAAATATGGATTTTGGGAAAGCAAAGAAAATCGGAAGGTTTGTTTAAAAACTGAATTACTGAGTTTTTTTCAAAATGTATCTTATTTTAAACGCCACCAATTGTGTACCAACGTTTTCAATTGTGAAAACGACATTTGTGCATCTTGCAAGGAATTTCGTCTGAGCTGTGACCTCAGATAACCCTAAGAGGTAAAAAAACTAAAATAATCGTGATTATTCAGTGAAAAGTAGAGTTTGACACGCGCACAAACAGACACATACCGATCTCCCATAATATTTACGATCGAGAGAAGTCTCTGTAAAATAGTGAGATTTGAATAGCAGTGTCCGAACAACATGCAACTTCCACGTCGGTGCCAAGTGGTCATGCTAGTTTTTACATTTATGTTAAAGTGACGGGACATCACGTACCAAAGATTTACAATCGTCCTGTAATTTCTTCTTTATTTTTCAGCGAATATCCATTTTTTAATTCCAAAAATCATTTCTCACTAATTTATTGAGCAACGGTAAACACAATTTTTCATTAGATTATACGATTAATTTTTTATTCCCATTAAACTATGATTTCTGATCATTTACGCGGTTTTTATTGAGGATCATTAACTGTTTCACCGAATATCTTTTTTTCATATTTACTTTCAAATGACGCTCGAGATGCAAGTGATTCAACAGCAGATTTTGAAAAAAAAAAAAATTGTATTCTTCCGTCTCCGATGAAAAATAATAATTCTCTATTTATTATTACCAATGAAACAAAAGTGCAGTCGATGATAAAAACAGATTTGTAGACAAAGTAAAAAATTTTTGTAAATGGAAGAGAGAAAAAAGGAATAAGGGGTCAAATAACTGGAACAAATGCAGGCGGCGAGTAACTTTAAAAGGTCATAGACCGAAGTGTAATCGCTCAGGGTTTATTACTGCAGTTGAGTAAATAAGGAGCGTATGGGAAATGTAGTTTTTGCATGCATTCTAGTATCATAATATTATGTACAGATATACTTAAAAGGAGTGTGTATAAAGTTCATGAAACCGCACAAGTTGGCCAGAAAACTCGTTGTCCGAGCGTGGTTAATAGCACGACGATAATCATCACATTATGTAAAAGTACGACAATTATGTGTACAGCGTGAATAGATTCACCTTAATGTTCTGTAACACTTAAGGCCAGTAATAAAAAATTCATTCCGAGCAAACTCAATTAAAATAATCCTACATACATTCCATAAAGCATTATGACTGGAAATAGCAATTAATTGAAAATAAAAATTGAATAAAAATGTCAGTTAAATGTTCCATAAATGTAATATAATAAACCGAGCATTGATAGAAGAAAAAAAAGTAGAACTTATGCGCTATAAAACATTTATGCCAATGGAATAGTTTTCGAAGTTCTATAAATAGCTAAAAAAAAAAAAAAGAACTGTAATATCAGAGAAGCTATTCGACCATAAGAAATTCTTTCTGTAGATCATTCTTTCTGGTTCTCGGTACAAAAATCGCCATTGCACACACGGGTGTCGTTGGCAGTATTTCCAGAAGCAAAAAGAGTATTGGCTTCCTATGCGGAAATTTCCTGCTGCGAGCTCGCAACTGTCGACTTCAGCAAATCGTGTAGATCAGGTTCCCGAATGTGCAGGAGCTTGGATATCGGCTAACTAGGAAAGGGCCGGGGCTGAATTGGTGCCGTTCAAAGCAGAGAATAATATGACCGGCCCTTTTTTTTCTTTAATAGAATAGTATATATAAAAATACATATATACAGAAGATCAGCCATTGCATGCGAACGTTCATGCATTCTCTTTTTTGCTTCTCTTTCACCGGGCGTTCGCCATCAACGTGCATGAAAGCGTTGCATTCACATCGCGTCAGTCTCTAGTTTTCGCAATGGCGCGAGTCCGCTTTCAATTCGAAAAGGAATTGGTGAATGCAGGATGTGACCGTTCGCAGAGGAGGAGTGTGGAAATCTGTGAACGTTCTCTTGTATAAGCCTCTTCTATACATATTGATATTATACTTATATATATACTATATACATGTGTAAAAAATCTATATACATACAGATATATGAATAAATACATAGCCACACATGTATGTAATACCTATTCATATATATATGCATAAAAGCATTCATATATGCATTTATATGTATGCACGAGTGGATTCATGCATTCATGGTGTTCGGCGAATGTTCACGGCGGCCATCCTGACTGTACGACGCTCAGGTTGGTGGTCCCTGTTCATTTTCCACGTACAGCACTATCTGTCCCTACTCTAAGTCCATTCGACTGTGCCATATGGTTAAAATATTTATGCAACTATGAAATATGTACGTAGTGCGTGTCCTCCGGTGCTTTTGTCCCTTTACATTTTCTTGTATCTACATTCTATTTCTTTTTTTTTTTTTATATATCTATGTATGCATGTGCAAATGTCCGGTAGTGTACACACGTAATATGTACGGTGACGTCCTTCCGGAGCTCAACCTTTCGATATATGTTCCTAAGAACCGCAGAAGAATCTTCATGCATTCCACGCTAGACCCTGGTCTACCAAACGACAAAACTACACAGCAACTGACCCTCGTGGAAAGAGATAGAAACACATTGAGAAAATCAGCTCTGACCACAGGGTCTGTGCGAATGGCCCTTCAAGGCCAACCACCAACACCAACCCTTCCATACGAACAACTTCTGGATTGTCTTCAAGTCTATTTTCTCGCCTTTCGTCCTTCTGTATTTCTCTCTTCATCTTTTTATTCTACCCTTTAAAGTCACCCAAAAAACTGACCGTTTACGTTTTCGATACTTTGGAAGGACCCTTCAAAAGGACTAAAGAATTGATGCCGTTCAGGACAAAAAATTGGGCATCTTCTATTTTTTTTTTTAATACTTTATATTTGGAAAAAAAAGTATTGTTGGATATTTGATTGTCGGGGATATCTGGTTGGAAACAATTTCATTCATTGAATTTTGGGTTTTATCATTTATCATCAATGTTTCGTTATGTTTTGCTATAGAACCATCATGGCTTACGAGATTTGTAATGGCCCTTTTAAAAGGGTGGATCCATTTGATAGAGGATAAAAGTTGCGAACGAAGGATGTACACAAACTGCATTGTTGATCGGGTCACAATATTCCTCAACTTCTGCAGTGCAACGAAAGATGTCACGAGTTACTCTCGGCCAAGGTCAGGGCTGCAAGGTTCAAGGGACTGAATAAACTGAACAGTTCCGCGTATTTTTACAACCACCCAGACACTAGACATGAATTTTTTTACACGAAAACTTTTTACCTGAAAACTCTGGACGGAAAAGAAGTGAATTAATGTGACATTTTCTTCGGGTCTCAAAGATTTAATCTGTGATAAATGTCATTTATTTTTATGAATCTTTCCACGTTTTATGGCCTCCACTAAAAAAAAATGTCAGAAAAATGGCGAATAAAAATGAAATTTAAGCAACTTGCACAAAAAAATGATGGAAATTTTATTCAGTTTTTACGAATTAATTGTCTAAGTGAAACAGTTGAAATTTTACGATATTAATCAACTCGATTATTTAATCAATACCGTAACAAACCCAAGGCTTTCCCTCAGGATATTTCATCTCCGATGTAGGATTGCTCTGGTGTGAATTCAGGGAACTATGTACCACCGAGGGTATATGTTGCCCCCCGAAACATATCAGGGTGCAGTTTCGTCACCGAGGGCCGAAGAGACAAGGGAGGGTTTTGCCAAACGTCCAGGGTCGGTCGGTGTTGCAGGAGGGTTCTGTTAGCACTGAGGAACCAACGGGGCTGGCAGTTTTACTTTAGTTCCACTACCCTTCGTCGGATGGAGCCACTGTTTCGCAAACCGAGTTGCCACTTCAACAATTTTTGCATGTTGATTACGTTTCTTTCGAAATTAACTTCGAATATTTTTGTAATTAACATTGAGGCTAAAACTACATTCTGTGGACAAGCTTTTTATTCAAATTCTGTGAATCACTCAATATTTGCTTCAAAAATATTTTTATGAGAATAATCAAAATTGGTGATAACAAATTTGTGAACCAAAATGTCTCAATCGTACAAATAACCAACCGAGACTTACTGAGCAAACATCTGTAGATGATCGTTCTGAGATATTTTTATAGATTTGTAAATAAATAGATGGAGGAAGGATAGTGAGAGGTAAAGTAGTCTACATAGCCGTACAGCGGTTATTGATTTCCGCGAGAAAGCTCAGCTTCGCGCGAACCTCCTCCCTCGGGCGGAGGGCTCTACCACCCTCTTGCTACCAACACACCAGCCGAGTCGATGTGATAAAACCAGCAAGAAGCGTGTTCCAGCGCTCTGTTTTTTACTCTTATCACAAAAAATGTAGAAAAATTGTTTCAACATCAATAAATAGCGTCATTAAATCATTACTTTTCTTGTAACTGATCATTTTCACTCCCAGGACTCTGAGAATATCTCAATACTTAATGACAACGTTGATTTTGCACTTTGGATGCAAAAAGAAAAGTGTTCAAAACAATAAAAATCATTGCAACGAATCGAGTATACAATTTTTGCTTGTAATTGTGAGAAACAGAAGTTTCTAATGCAACAAAAAGTAGACGATAAAAATAATTGTATAAAATTTGATAATTATTCTTCAGTCCTGAACATTTGATCAAAATTAAATTTCTCTTACGTAATATGTAATCATGAAAAAAATTGCGATTCAAAAAAAAAAAAGAAAAAACAATGATTTAAAAGTCGGAGATGCCAGGAAATATTTGACAGGAAGAATGAAAATAAACATCAATCCTTCATATTTTTCAGCGAAGGGTATAAAAAACTTGATGTTCAGAGATCGACTATAAAATAATAGCATTTCAATGGTTAGAATTTATTTATAGTGAATGATTCCATTGAAAAAGAAAGAGATGTTTGAACTGGGCAATAATTTTTTTGGCACCGTACTCGTGTCGATGATTCAACGCTGACGGAGGATAACGAACAATGCGTGTTCCCGGAGCAGGAAAAGATTGCGGGTCGCGATGTCAGATAGAAAGGTGTTGTTTAAAAGTCAACAAGGAGGGTGTATTCACGCGTCACACGCGTTTGGCAAACCATGTAACAGAAAGGAGAGAGAGAAAGAGAGAGAGAGTACAAGAAAGAGAGAAAATCAGCCATAGGCGAGAACCCAAGAGCGGGGCATTTTATGTTTTGATGGCGCAATAAACCGACATAAAGCAGCAATAAAACGCATCGAGTCACAAGTCCGCTCAGCTGATGCTGGTTAAGTGGCTGGTGGAGGCGATGGTTCGTTCGTTTCCCCATCACTGTCACTAAATTCCTTTCTTTCTCTCTCTCTCTCTCTTTCTTGCTGTTTTTTTTTTTTGAACTTTTTTGCATAAACATTTATGCACGGCCCGGAACAAGTTTGACGTCATTAATCATTTCGAAGAAACACCACGTGCTATTTTATTGTTATCTCTTAGTAGCACGTGCTGAAAGCGCCATCTTGAAAATGTGAAAGAAACACTGAAAATATCAGAGCAAAGCGTGCGAGCTTTTTTGCTACGAGATTCCTCGTACAACTTCCGGAATTCTTCGGTCTCATAATATATTTAAAGATCGTGCTGAACTTTGACACTTCTTGGAAGTCTCGAGATCGTAACTTTTCTCTTGTAATTAAGGATGTGTGAATATTCATCGTAATTTCATGAGTTTAATGACATTCGGTGGTGATACTTTACTAATTTTCGATGCTTCGTTCCACCTAATTATCCACCTGTTTATTGCACTTATATCATAAAATATACGCACCTTTGAGAAGTCACCAAATTTATGCACTGATGAAGAGGAATTCCTGAGGAATATGACGTTTCGCTATTTTTTCTTATTCTAAACTTCGACACCGATCTTTCGATCCTTTCTTTCGAAACTTCAAAGGCAGACTGTCGAAAGAAAAAATAAGATTTGCGAACGAGTGGTCGCACCACGAGAAATCACAGTCTCCTTATCTTTTCCATGGCGACCAATATTGAGACGAGAAAAAGACAGAAACAAAAAAACAAAAAAGAGGGGAAAAAATTGAAGAACACTTCGTGGTAGTCGTCTTACTACTGTCAAAACCCTCTCGCACTCTTTTTGTCGTCCCTACGATCGTTGCGTTTAACGTTTTATCGCGGATAGGAAATCTTCGGGGTGTTCGACCACGAAGAACCGCCACTTTCCTCTGAATGATCTTACTTACTCCTCGAATCTCCGACGAACCTTTTTACGAGCGAATTCGATGGGCGACTCTGGTTAATCAAGAGAACACAAAGGAAACGTTGAATCAGAAGTTCTTCAAGAAATCAAGAATTGTCGAGAAAAACTTCTCGACATTTTCATCCTTTGAAACTCCAGATGAATATTGTAGAGAATAAAAGTATCAAAAATTCAAGATTTTCATTAAAAAAAGTAAATAACTTAAGTATTTTTGATGTTTTGTTGAATAATCTGTATCTTCCTTGGGCATAATTTAAACATGGACATTTTTTGAATATTCTTTTGCTACTCGGGAATGTATATTCCTCCAATTTTCTGGATGTCTGTGCATAATTGTTGGTAATGTACCATCTAAGGATCAAAATCGCATGCGCGTGCGTCTTCAGGTATCACAGCAGATTTCTTTACCTGGAAATCTGCGTTGCGCAGTCGGTAAATCGGTGAATGAGCACTGGGACATATTGATACTATAACGAAAGGAGAACAGATTTTCCCTCCATCGAACGCAATGAAAAAACTTGTATTCATAAAACCGAGCATGAAACATAAATGAAGGAAGGATCATAAAAATCGTAAGTGAATGAACTTTCGATCCATTTCAATCGGCATTGATTTATTCAAAATGTATCAATTCGTTCACTCGATCCATTTTTGTACATAAAATACTCTTTTTTCGTGTTATAATTTTTGTTCTATTTCAGTAACAAAGTAATATTAACAGATCCTCTAAAAATGTGTAAGTTGACTCTTGGGTTCTTTATTTTACGTCCTTACTCTTGCACATTTGTAAAGATTTTCCCGCCCGGATACGAAGCAGATCGGTGACTTTGATTCATTGCCTCGTCTTGGAGCACTTTCGAGTGCTCCAAAGATTTTTTCAGAGTGTGCCGTATTCGCTCATTCTGACTATACGCTGTGCCGAGAGTCGTGCAACAGATGCGTGTAAAAAGCTCGTAAAATTTTGAATACCCAAAGGCCCCACACCACTCAATTTTCAACATACGATTCTTTGCTTCCTCCTCATCGAAGACAGAGTTATTATTATTATTCTAAATTTATTTAATTTTTTAAATATTTATTACAATTACAATTTTTCAAACAATTAATACACATAGGAAAATCTCGAAATAATGAGTTTCTATCGAAAGGAATTTTGAATAGAGTTTAAAGAGCATTTGGAATAAAAATCCATTAGTTTGATCGGTATTTTTTTTTTCTAACGCCTAATAATAATAATAATAATAATCATGGGAAATAAAATGTCTGACAGGTGAAAGATAATAACGATATCACCGGATATATATCTACAGGTAGATTTTCTTGGATGTCATAAAATTCCTCGTTTGCTGATCGGAGACAACGAGCGAAGCCTTTTGGGATCAGAATAGAGAGAGCAAAAGCGTTGATATAAGAGAAACAGAGATGAGATAATGTGAGAAAAGGATAAACGAAGAGGAGAAGTTGCCGATATCGTCAAGAAGATGGCGCACTCGGTGTCTCTTTCAGGAACTTTGTTCAGGGCGTCTCCCCGAGTCCTCTTCTCTTTCTTCCACTCTATTTATCTTTCCTCTCTCCCTTACTCTCTCGGTGTGAGCCTGGACTCATCCTGAAGTACGAACGATCCTGCCTCTCTCAAATTTCGAACCAGTGCCCATGTCTCTTTTTCGTCGTCTCTCGCCTCTTCTCCTCCTTTGCATCTTTCCCACCTCCTCTTCATCAGCTCGAAACGCTCGAAATGTTCGAAGAAGAAAAAAAAAAGAATAGACTAACGTACGAAAGGCAGAGCGTCCGTGATCCTCGAAATTCCAAAAAAGACAGTCTCAGCCTGGACACTTGTTATCCAGAACTCGAATCTCTAGACACGGCACTTTCGATCCAATCGTCTTCTTTTCTCTACTTCTCTTTTCCTCTCTTTCTTTCTTCTCGGATCATCCCGCAGCCCCCAAGAGCATTCTGGTCCAGCAACAAATCACATACTACGTGTAGTCACACGCGCTCGGTGACTCGTTTCAAAAGCCATCGAAACGACACTAAAACGAAATTTTATTGCTACGGAAAATCAGCTGAAATTGATATATTGTTCTGGATCAAAGGTTCCGGTACAACTGTTGGTGTACGGATGAAATTCACGTTTGCTCGATCAAATGATTTCTCGGGAAACCAAAATATATTTATGCAACAATTACCTTTCCTTTACAATCAGAAAATTGTTGCTAAAATAAGTAATTCGACATTTTTCGATGTATTAAGAACTTCACTGGTATTTAACCATCATTTTTCCCTCGAATAATTATAACCATTCTGCAGAATACGTAGAACAATTCAAAAGGTGAACAATTTTTTATGTTTTATTAACTTCTATCAGAATTGTTCACATTTTTCTTTGACGTGGACTTTTTTTCACTTTATAAACATCATCTTGTTGGGTCTACTTGGTTGAAAGTTGAACTTAGGATAATGAAAAAGAGTGGGGGATTCGAAGAGGTGATGTGGCTGCGGTAGGTTCCAGGGAGGAGATCTACGTGTCAAGAATTCGCAGTGGGATGGTGTAAATGATCTATCTATCACGTAACTGACAGCCACGTATATGGGGATGGCTCATGTGCTTCTCGCGTCCTTCGTCTTTTTCTACTTTCTCTCTCTTGCTTTTTTTTCTTCAACTAAATATATAGAGAACATATATGGCCATAAGGGCCATCGGCAAGAATTCCTTGGGGCATTGCACCCTCCGCCGTAAGATTTCTCGTTGCAGATCTCAGGGAACACCATATCGTTCGTCTTGGCCCACACTTTCAGCCTCTATCTCTTTTCCTATCGTACCCTGGCTCTTCATGGTGTTTGATAGCTTTGCTTACAAGCACGAGCCTCACATCAGAAAATATACGCAAGAAGTGTGGATGAAAAAAGGGATGCAGTAAAGGCGATTCAACATGTGGATGGAAGTAGGTTGTGCCCTTTTACTCATTGTGAGTTGGTACCAGAGGAGTTTTTTCTTTCGTTTGGTTCGCGTACTTTTTTTCGCCCAAACCTCCAGATGGCTCGTATTTTGCTTCGTGTATGTTTGCTATACAGAAATTCTGGTAGTACCGCATCGTCAAAGCCAAAGAATGAGTGAGAAAGAGAAAGAGAGAGGGAGAGAGGAAAAGCAAGATGCCCCAAAGGGCCAGAGCATGAAGACTCAGGGCGTGACAAGGGGAGTCCAAGATTCGCGATAAATCGCCGAACGTGAAAGAAAGAGGGGAATAATAAGAGAGAAAAAAGAGCAAAAGAGATAGGAAGCCGAGCGCCATCTCTTCTTTGCTCTTGAATTTGTGGAGCGCTCGTTCGCTTTCTCGGATTATATTCCAAGAGAATTATTCACCTAATCGGGTCTGGAAGAGGCCTATCCGGAACATCCCTTATTTATGCGAAACACGTATATAAATGTGGGGCTATGTGTGTAAATAGTACCGTGTGGTAGTCATTTTATTGTTGGTAGGCTGTGCTTTCTATTCAACTTGTTGGCGAACTGCACCCTTGGAAGGAAAAACGTACAACCCCTTTTCAAGAATCTCCCTTCACGTCGTTCGCATATTTCGCAATATACTCGAATGTAGATCATCCCCCACGCGTTGTTGAATACAACACAAAGGGCCAAGGGAGATTTTTTTCCACCATTATTTCCTGTTATATCGGACATAATTTTTTTAAGGGGGTGAGAGGGGGCTTGGCAGAAAGAACCAGGATGACATTTTTAGGTAGGAGCGAATTTATTGTCTTTTTTTTTGGATTTGAAAAAATAGAAGAAAAAAAAGCCACGTCAAAAAGTGACTCTTGGAAGAAATGCGGGGGCAGAAACTATTCGTCTTCGTATATTATGCATGGTTGGAAAAGGGGTGGGAGTCCTCCGGAGACTTTGAGACATTTTTCTCGATACTACCTGAGAGCCACGCCTGGTACTTCGTTTTTTTTTCTCTGGGCATTTTTGGCTTGTTTAGCTGTCAGTTCTCGCCGACTCTGGGTCTTTAGGCCTCTGTTTCCCCCCTACGCAGGTGATCGCCTGTGGTGAGGATTTTTTTTTGTTTTTTTTTTTACGAGCTTACCTTAAAAATTAGATTTGTCTCATTGATTTACGTGGTAAATCCCACGATCCGAAGAAACCACTTGTATAATAAATTTGATAAGTGTTATTGAATATATACCGAGAAATAATCGAGATTTTTTTTTTCTGTTACAGAATGAGTGGAGCATCGAAACCGTGAGTAAGATGAACTAATGTTATTTTAATTTAATCTTGGACCGATCTCTTGAAGAATAATTTCAAACGATAATTATTAATTTTGTCAGTGTGCGAAAAAACATCGAGTCACAAATAATAATGAAGAAAAGTTGAGCGGGGCCTTTCGTTATTATTTGAAAATTTATTTGACCCCCGAGACAAAACTTCAACCTCGCGCGTATTCAGACTCTCTCTCTTTCTCTTTTTGTTCTTCACTGTGATTCAGTAAGAATAATTTATCTATAGTCGTTGAGAAAATTTTCGAACAATTTGCCCGGTGAATTGTTGGAAAGAAGACTGGTGAAAGTGGGTATTAAAAATGGGGCTGGCCACATCAGAAGGGGGAATATCCCAAGAATGGAAGAGATCGAGACTGTTCTCTCGACAAGGGAGGTTTTTACCCGCCTTCGTTTTTGCCCCTTCCCCTGCTTTTTCTGTACCTCACACTCCTACAATTCACGACGAACGTCCTTTTCGTTCTGCCCTTTCCGCCACTGAGACGCTGCTGCCTGAAACCCACTTTCTTCCTCTCTGTGTGTTTCTCTTTCTTTCCCTTTCTCCCTTTTTTTCCTATTCCCGAATAAGTGGGAGTGAGTGCTTGATGCTCTGTCGGTCTCGACGAGCGGGAAAGACGTTTCGATATATTCCAACGGGGACGAGTTTGGCGTTTGCCAAGATCTTGAGAGTCCTCTCCCATCGGGAAAATACTCCTAAAAAAAAAGAAAAAAAAGTATCTATAGAAGAGTCCACTATCTGTCTGCAGCAGAATCCGAAAGAATTACGGAGCCAGCGGATCTCGGAGAATCGTTTTTTTTTTTCAAAAAAATGTCTTCATCGAAATTAGCAAATGAAAATAATTTATGAAACTTGCTGATAAAAAAGATAATTTACTCAACAGACTTGAAATTATGTACTTGACATTAAAAAATATATTTAAATGTAAAGAAATATTAATTTATAATAATGCACTTAATAGTATTTCTGTGCTAAACGCATCGTGAAAAAAATGTTATTTTTAAAAATCGCTTAAGAATTCCAAGTGCGATATGATATCAGGGAAAGAAAAAGTCTGAAGATCAGCATCGAGACGTATTTGGAATAGTGGGAAGTGAAGGAAGAGCAAGAAGCGGAATTTGAAGGGAGAAGTTGAAGTCGACATAGGTCGATTCTTGGTTGAACACGGCGAAGGTTGAGTGAGAGGGGAGAAAAACGAGGAGGCAAAGATATCCGAGCATTGAGCTGCGCTCGTAGAGACTGGCAGATGCGGAAAGGACTCTGTGAGTATGAGGGAGACGGCAATACTCCGGGATTCGCGAAAGCTTCGGGTTTGCTGTTGGTGCTACCGCTGTAAGCTCGACAAAACGACTAAGAAAGAAAAAAATAAAATGAGAAAAAAACGAGTAAAAAATCGAGAAAGAGAGAAGGAGAGAAAAGATGAACGGGAGAGTTTCGGTAGGGTTGGCAACGTTGAGGATCAGGAGAAAGAAAAAAATAAATAAAAGAAGTGAAGTTGAGAAGGATCCGAAGAGATAAGGCGAAAGAGAGAGAGCTATAGCAGAGGCGATCTTCTTATGGAATGGGTACATACAATAACGTGGTAAGATATTTCACGAGTGTGCGTCGTCTGAGAGAAAAGAGAAAGGCAGCGATGAAAGAGACGAGGAGGAAAAGAGAAAAAAACAGCATTGAGGTGCAGTAGATCTGTACAGAAGTAGAAGCAAAAGAAAAATAAGCGCGAGAGAAGATTTTGAAGGCAGCATGAGAAGCAGCCAGAGCTAGTGAAACTGTATGAGGAAAAGAAGACTAATAAAATAAAAGGACCTTTCGCATGGGGCCAAAACACATATAGAAAAGACTGACTCGGGGTTGGCACACGACTATCTCGTAGTTATGAACTCGCTCTACTGTACAAAATAAAATACGATTACCGGCTATTAGAGTTTTCACTGCATCATGAACCTAGAGAAAGACAAGAAGAGGGAGAGAAAAGAGATCTCTGGTGGTATGCGAAGTGGCAGAGGGACAGGTCATCCGGACGACTCTGCGGGAAGACGTCACAAGCGGTATATAATGACGACCATAGTTTTGCAGTATAAAAGATGAGATGAAGGTATGGGAGGGAGATTTAACACGAAGAGGGTTGGTATGGAAGAGAACGGATGAAGCAACTAAAACAGAACGATATGGAAGAAGTCTTAGGTTGGTGTGTGCAAGGTGAACGAAGAGGCGAGAGAGTTTGGTCGGGAGTCATCATTCGAAGTAGATATAACCACATAGTTGTGAGAGGCTTTAGACTGTTGGCGTGCTGTTCACGAGGAACGACCTACAACACTAATGCACGAAGTCGTGTTTTCGGTAGAGAAAATGAACGCGTAACTATAGTGGCAGTACGCAATAGTGACGAGAGAGTATAAGTCTGTAGAATCGTCATGAGAGCGCTTATATAGCAGCGTATATTGTATATCGTGTAAGAGAGAGAGAGAGAGAGAGCAGAGGAGAAAGATAGAAGGCAGAGAATTAGAGAGAAGGGAGTAGAGAATCGGTGGAGATTCGAAGCGAACAGAGTCGTAGGTACAACGAGGAGCGAGGCTCGAAGCCAGTTGTGGCAGAGAAGCGCTGGGTATACACCACCTCGGTCAGGATCGCCAGCGACGGCAGCAGTAGAAACAGCCGTGGTGGCGGCGTACCGCGTCTGGAAAGAAAAAGAGCGAGAGAGAGAAAAGCAAAGCAGAGTCTTCAGCGACTCTCGCGTGTCCGACTGAGAAAGAGCCAACTTTGGATCTCCCTCACACCCGCATTTATTTCATCTTACTCTCTCTGTTGAATGTCCCAGAGAGCCAGAGAGCGAGAACGAAGATCCAGAAATCTTGAGGGTTTGAACAGTGTGAAAGACGGAGATAGAGCGAGGCAAACTCGTGCGAATGAAACGAGAGAGTAGAGAGTGAGCGAGCGCGAAAACTAAAGAGCGCGAGCGAGCAAGACGCACTACGGATCGACTAAGAGCGAGCAGGAGAGAGAGAACGTAGCAGCACCACGGAGACCCATTCATCTTGGCGCGCCTAGCCTCGCCGGGATTGGCCAGCGGTTCGTAAGGCCATGAGCCGATTGGCGGGCTCTGTTTACCAGCTGTGCCAGTAGTTGCCGGAGAGGGGGGATTGCTCGACGAGAGACAAGCGGCGCCATTATTGTAAGGGGTTACATTTAGCTGGCCGTGGTGTGTAGTACGCGGCGTTCGGGATAGGGGGCTATAGTACCTTCATGCATGGCCCATAAAGGATTCGTCGACTATCCGAGAAGTACGCAAGAAACGGCTTCTAACACCTGACAGGCCCTGACGCGCGCGCCCCGTGTGCTCTCAAACACCGTGCATTTTCCTTCTCTCGCGTGGCTTTTACTGTTTTCCCACCGTGTTTTCATCTACGGAGAAGAGGACAACGTCAACGTCACACACCAGCGTAAAACCGTCCATCATTATATTTATTACAGACGTTGTAAACACAACCTGAATTTTTTTTTGCGTGTCTTATCATCCGGCCATCGTCGTGGTCATAATCCCTAATAAGTCAGTGCGTGTGTGACAAACAGCTGCTCCAGCTGACTCGAGATTTTCAAGTCCTTGAAAAACGCGCGCGCCTTGTCAATAATTTAACTTCATCGGCGTGCAACGAAACTTTTTTTTTCTTTTTTTTTTCTCCTCTACTGTCTCTCCCGCTAATTCATTTTCTTCTTGGTTGTTGATCAAGAGGATTGACGTGAAATTACACTGTGACACATCTATGGGAACACGTTAAGGGACACAGTGTTTAAATATGAAAATGATATCGTAGTATTTACGGAATGCAAATAAATTCTTTAAGGTCGATAACGCTATGCCAAAGCTGTCATTGCACTGTGTTATGTGTCAATTGGGTTCAGTGAAATAAAGAAGAAGATAAAGGGAAGAATTTAAACGAATACAAAGCGCACTTGTAAAAACAGAGAGACCTAGAGAGGGAGAGAGTAAGATAGACAGAGAAAGAGAGAAAGAGAAAGAGAGAGAGAGAGAGAGAGAGAGAGGGAAACAACAAGCGAGGCTAAAGGCACCAATAAAGAGAGCCAAAAGCAACATAGACCCGGTTGTCGTTGGAGAGGGAGTTATACTCGCGGTCGCAACGTGGACCAGGGTACCGGCGAGGAGGGGGTCACCTCACCTCGGATCTCTTTTCTGTGGCTTCCGAAGCGGTGCGTCGAGCGCACGCTGGAAAACGACGCGAGTACCGGGTGCAATTCGCACCTGGAACACGAGAAACCCCGTGGTTGCGTTAAACGGGCATGTGGTACGTGTTTATCTCGTATTGAAGAAAAAACCGGAAGGTGCTGTTTTTGTTTCGTTATCAATTGGATTTAAAAGTATTTTGTGATACAGAATTAGTAAGACGTACATCGTGCTGTGGCTGCATCGACGCACTAGTGAACATTATCGTTAAATATATAATTATTTCATTAATAAAGGAAATAGGCTCATTAAATAACGAAGTAGGTGGAGGTAAGGATGGCGAAGTTGGAAGGACCCTTCGATTATCAGTGTATCTGGTGTTAATGAGACCCTCCGCGTATTCACCCTTTCCCCTTTTCCCTTATTCCCCGGTCCGCGCGCGACGTACAACGAAACATCGCGCTCGTTCCGTCCAGCAATGAGTTCGAAATTCATAATCGATAGTATGCTACCGAAGTATCATCAGCAATTTCATCATCAACAATTGTTCGCAAGTGCAGCTAATTCTAGTACAGTACAGGGGTGTTCGGGTGGTCCGGGCTCAGCATCGAGTCTCGAATCAAGCCTATCGGCGGCAGCTGTCGCGGCTGCGGCCGCGAATTACGCGCAGCACAGTTCACCGAGTCCGACGGGCTCGAGTCCCCAACACTCGGGTAGTTCCGCGTCTACGTCACCCGCTGCTAGAACGGCTTCTAGTATGTATCCCTACGTTTCCGCGGCGGCGGCTCATCATCATCATCAACAGCAACAGGCCGTGGCCGCTGCTGCTTTTGGTGCAACCTCGTCAATGGTACCTGGTTTTGGTTCATCAGCGGCATCGAGTGCTGCCCTCGCGGCTGCGGCTGCTGTTGATGCTGCTACCGGCGACAAATCGTGTCGTTATACCGCCAGTCTTACCGGCAACGTTGCCCCTAGTTCTACCGATCCTATGGTCAACTATACCCTTAGTCATCATCATCAAAATGGTGGTACCCCCGGTGGACTCGTCTCATCGGCATCAGCATCCTCCGCCGTATCAGCGGCATCGGCTTCTATGGCTGCCGCGGCACAATTCTACCATCAAGCGGCTGCTGCCTCGGCTGTCGTTGATCCCCTAACCTCATGTCAGCAACCCGCCAACCCTGGACAACCGGGTATACCGGACATACCGAGATATCCTTGGATGTCCATCACCGGTAAGTTCAACCATTCACCATTTACTTTCAAACTATTATAAATTTTAATACAAAATCACTGTTCGTCGGCACGATTGGAGCATGACAATCAGATTTAAAGCTTTCGACTCTCGCCTCGGTTTTTCTTACTGTTCCCATATTTCCGTATGCATGAATCCCCACAATCCGTGTATCATATAACGCTGATTTATTTATAGTTTATAAGATTAACAGATAGAAGTCTTAAATTCTTTATTCGTTTGTTATTGTATGTTATGGCTACTTATTCATTTCGTTGTTCCCATGAACGTAACGTGAGCTTGCGAGGCTTGTTAAGGCGGATTAAAGTCTCGTTCTATGGCTCGACCCCGTAATTTATCGCGATGGCGTCTTCTTACTCAAATTCTCCTATTAAGAATAATAATAATAAGGAAATGATAATAGCAATTATCATAACTGTAACAATAACGCTAATCATAACGACATAGATAATAATAATGATGCTAGTAACGATAATAATAACAATAATGATGATAATAAAAACCATTATATTAATTCAATAAACTCTTTATGTCTTTCTTTAATATGGCTTCTCGAATTAATTTATTTTTATGTGATCGCTCACAACTTAATTATGATTACAAAGCCTAAAGTGGATTCGAAGCTTTCGCGAAAATGTCTTCCGTCGCATCATGGGGCGTCTTGCCGTCGCTAGACGTTACTTACCAACGTGCCTCTTCTTGAAGCATAACAAACAGTCACGGGTCACGAGTATTCACATGGTATTTTCTAATGGTTGTAAGGACGCTCTCTCCTTTCCACATAATCGTGGCGAGCGCAAGCGCCTCTCGTGTATCGCGTTAATACATCACTCCACAACCACGTAAAGTTTAATGGCAGATCGCAGATACATGCACACACGGAACGTGTTCTTCAGGGTGTAAAATTCCTAACCCGGGCTCGTGGTAGCGCCGAGGCTATTAATGGAACGCAGCTCTTCTTGGGACTTGAGGGAGAAAAGCAAACGCATGCATATATGCAGCTTGTGATCGTCGTTCCGCGGCCGACGGAACGTTTCGGATCTTCAAGATATTGCATTCGGTCAGAGAGAACGCGGGCGGACGTCATATCTCCAGATTTATATCACTCGCTATGGTGTTTCCCTCGGATATACATTCTTATTTATATTATTTTTAATAACCCCTGATAAATACTTCACTTTATCATTTTTAATAGCATCCTTTGTAATGGCTGACATTGTATCGCAATGAAATTTTTATACCATCTAACAACTAGGCAATAAGAAAATGTTCTTGTTACAGCTTTTCACCTGGAAATCATAGCATGTTTATCCAACTTTTCCCACGGCTTAATTCCTCCATAAACTGTCTTAACATCCAAAGCGAAGATCCAAAGTGAATAATTATTCCAGCAAAGTGGTCTAGCTTGCGCTATGTCCAACGATAAAATATGCACACGACCCTCGCCGCGCTACTGATGGCAATAGCATATTAGCCGAATAGCTTTTACGTGTTTTAGAAGAGACTGAACTAGTTCGCTAGCACGCATTGCTGGAGGAACCGGAGCTATTAAGAAATCGATCGAGATTAAATTTTAACGGTAACTCGGTCGGGTTAATCGCTCTACCGGTATTATTAATCAGTCCGTGGCAATGCAAATATCTTGTTTTGCAGTTAGATTGCAAGAGAAGAAGGCTGACTCTTTGTCTTGTTCATTAAACTGGTGATACCTGAAATTCTTCTTCATCAAGCTTCAGTATCTTCTAAAATTTTATCATTCAGCATCTGATACGAGCTTCCGATTATCCAGACGTGATGGCATGATTTTTTGCGAATGGAAATACATCCATAACGGAATCACCACCTGCCGATCTAACCGTTTATCGAATCGCCCATGTTGTTAGGAGACAATTTAAATTTAACGCGATTCTTCCAGCTCCCAATTGTTGTCTCGCCATCGAATTAAAGGGGTTCATCGCAATTGACACTTCCGGTTACAAGAATTATTATGGTTGCGGCTCGAATAGACTATGTCCTGGGATACAAATCTTTGTTAGCATTTCATATATATACATATCTTTATATATATTATATATATAAATGTATGTATATATCAGTTCGCAAAACTTCTACCCTTTCGGTAAGCGCGTGGTTGCAGAAATTACCGCGGGCACAAAGCTCCTCTCTCTTCTACTCCTGCCAGTGGGCTTTGCTATATAGTCTCGTTAGAACTCCTAATCTCTCGTCTGGGTTTCTAATTGCGTCTCCGTTTGTGATAGTTAGGCACGCGGACCGTCGAGAGCCGACGTCGGCGTCGGATCCTCGTTTCCGGCCGTTACCCTTTCCCCCAGAAGAGCATGCGTTTTCCGTTTTGTGAATAGGTATATAGGTGTAGACATAGATATAGATATATGTATACATGTGAATGTAAATATAACACAGTAGCATGCACGCCCACCCCTAACCTCTGTACTTTAAGCTTTTTCCTTTCCCTCTTGCTATCTATCTATCTCTCTCTCTCTCTCTCTCTCTCTTTTTTTTCTCCTTTTCCCTCCTCCCTTTCGGTAGAGCCTTGTACACGTATTATAACTGAACGGGTAATGTTATTTTCCGACGTCCAATTACCTTCCGTTGTTTCGTGGGTTGAAATTGAAGAAATAATACAAATTCTCTCATTTTCTCTTTTCAGACTGGATAAGCCCCTTCGACAGAGTCGTATGCGGTGAGTAAAAATTGATTTTTATCGTACTTAATAATACGAAATCCCTTATCGTTGATGTTAAATATTGATAATTACAACGCGCGCACAACCAAGATATGTGTTGATCTTTTATTTCAACGTTTAATTGAAGATAAATATAGATTTTTTAAATCGATATGATACGTGGAATAACGTGACGAATTTAGGATTCAATATTGGGTAGTGCAGTTCAAAATGGCCGCCTAAAGAGAATGAGAGGCAATGAGCGAACCGGCTGGAAACGAATGGATTGCTACGAAAAATAAAAATAAAAAGAGAAAAGAGAGTGAAAGAGTGAGAGAGAAAGAGGAAGAAAATTCACGTTGGCTTCTCGTTCTCAGCACATGTGGCCACCACATTTTCGCTGGCTGAGAAAAAAGAGAGTGCTCGCCGCGAGTTCTTCTCCATTTAATCCTTGGTATGGTATCGAGAGCGGGAGGGAACGAACTCGCGGCCCACCCAGAAATTCGCTTAGCTACGGGACTTCGATATAATTGGCGTTATTAATTTCATGTGAAATATATATTCACATATATGTATACGTGTAATGAGCACGAATCGGCTGCTTCGCGCCCTCGCATTTTCACGTTTTGCTATTAAAAAGGTGATACTTTTCCGATTTTTCGCTTATTTAATTACTTTTTTTTTTTTTCACACTCTTGCTGATAACCGGGTGCTATTTTAAATCTTCGACAAAACTTTGTTATCAAATTGATTGCCCATGTTCATTAGACAAAAAATGGATAAGTCTCTTTTCTACTGTTTCGGCAAATTATAAATAATTTGAAACATACAAACGCATTAATTATTTTTATTCGGTGATTAGTGACTCTTTATTGTAAATGAGACAGAATTTATATGAATTCTATTAAAGCTAGAAAAATGATTTTTTATTTTGGATTTAAAACTAAGAAAAATACAGATAACCAAATTAAACATTCTATTAATTCAGAACTAACGTAATTGCTTTGAAGAATTCAGTCAAACGGTTAAATCTCAAACATTAAAACGTTATATATTTTATCGAACGAACAGAAATATGTTCTACACGTATTTTCAAATCTTGATGATTAATTTTTCAAGCATTTGCACGCAAAATACGAAAAGGAGCCGGAGAAGAGTTTGGCATGAGTGAACGCAGGATAAATGTTAGAGCGCGACGTAACGTACAACATAAGCTAATACTTACGCTTCTGGAGCACGCGAAAGGCGCGTTTACGTGGTCGGTAGTACCTGTCGTCGATCTCGTAAAGTAAATACAAATATACATGTATAGGTGTACCATGGATATGGGATTAAGCGAGAAATACGAAATACGAAAATAAGGAAGAGAGAAAAAGAGAGACGCTCCATCCTGATGGTCGCCTATCTTTTAATGGTCGGCACTTGCTGGCACACAATGGCCACAATGAATGACGATTAAACACAATTAAGATTTCGCAATGGGCTTCTTTTTCTCCATCTCACTTCGTCTTATTTGCCATTTCTTATTCCTTCATGCTCTCTCTCTTTCTTTGTCTTGCACCCTTTTTTATTACGATGCTTGTTTAATTTGCAAGGAGCAATAATTCTTATGGCTTTCAAGCGGTGAACACGTTCCTCGCATACGAAGCTCGTAGCGTCACCTATCAATGCGTTTGGATTATACTTCGAACTCTGTCGAGACAATGCACGTCCAGCCCACGTTCGCTACTTAATAATTCAAGTTCTTTATAAGACCGCGGCAGTGTTTCTTTATTTCTTCACTCGCTGATCGGCGCCAACCAGTCGAATTACACTTCGTCCAATCGCATCAACCATCACGCACGCATTTTCAAATTAACTTCGTTCTGTTTTTCCAATGAGCTATTTATTTGCCTTCAAGCAGTGATACGTTAATTGCTAATCAATCCTCAGAGGATTTTAATTGAAAGCTGTAATGCCACAGCAGGTCAATTTATTTGACATTGTATTGTCATGTGCAAATAGTTTTTTTTTTTTTTTATAACAATTCCAATACTTGTAAACGTCCATTAAAATATTCGGAGTCGACAACATGTGCTTAATTTGCAAACAACTTTCAAGTTGATAAAATTTGTAATAAATAAAATCATTAATCTGTAATTAAAGTTTCCAATTGACTGCTAATAGAAAAATTATAAATTTCGATTTTTTTTACCTACTATGGCAAGCACTTTGATGATCGATTTTTCAGAAGCGTTTTTTGCTCCATAGACTTTCCTTAGACTTGCAGCCCAAAGTAAACAAACGAAATTGACACTGTATAGGTAGCCTTAGCACACATATTGGGTCTAGTTACGATCGGCAGAGGTGTTGAAAAGAGCAGGAGCGCTTCTGTTGAGTCGCCTCGTAAAATCATTACGTCCTTCAACGTCGAGCTTTACGCTCCTTTATTGGAGCGACCGCACACACCTGATCCTTGTAAACCAATCTGAAGGGAGCTGTTATGGCTGGTTTCAAGGGTCCAAATAAATTTTATACTTCACGCGTTTCAATTTGAAATCTACAAATTTTATTAGTTTTTTCAATTACTTTCTATACTTTCAATGAATTTTTGTTTTTGTTTCAAATTTTCAGTTACACAGACAATAATATTCGATATTTAAATTCATATTAATAAGCTAAAGTTTAAAAAAATGTATTGTATTTGAAAACAGTCGAATTAATTTTGTTTCATGATTGTTGAAAATTAAGAGACTAAACATGGAAAAAAAAAAACACAAATTTCAATTCCTATAACCACTTGAGTCATATATTTTTCCTGACGTGCAATTGATTTGGAATTTTGTACTCAGAGATTCATTTTCTGATGAAAAAGTGCAAAGTTAAACTATTTATTTTTTTTCGTACTTGTGAAATAAATAAATAATAACTTTTCATATTTATTTACATTTATCAATGTCCCAAGGACCATTTAGAACCGAAAAAAAAATTTGGCATTTGTTGTCGAAATAGTAGTTTGATCGAATAATTTATACAAAATATTGTTTAATGGAAAAAGAAGTGAAATTGATGGAGACACTATGAAAAACTGATAAATGAGTAATCGCCTTAAATCTGAAGAAGCAGGCGCCATCTCACGGCCTATTTGCATAATGGCATTCTCGAGCTTTTATCGCGATGTATAAAAATATATGTGTCCAGTACAGAGTGTAGAGTATGTTAAATGTGTATCTACACACAGGATAGCGGCTTCTTTAGCTTCGCGGTGTTCCCATTAACCTTCTCAGCCCATTACAACTCTCGTGCTCGCAACACGCTCGTTTCCCTTATTTATTTTTTCACTTTTTCGCGAACGCCAGTCTTCTCTTCATTCTATCCCCACCGCGAGAGTGCTCAAAGTGTCTGAGGCTTTCAGCTTTACAATTTTTCTTTTCCTTAATCTTCTTTTGTTCGCTTTAACCCGCGGTCCAAAACCAGCCCCGGCTGTTGCAGTATCTCTTTGTCCTCAAAATCACGCGCCACATGCAGAATTGAATGTCCCGCCGTCCTCGTTCCAGAGATCGCTTTGACGTATAAGACAATGAAATTCATTAACTTCAACGAAATTCAATGAATTCATAAATTCTCTAAAAAAAAAAAAAATAGTAGTAAAAAACCTGATTACATTTCACATTGAAAGATAAAAACCATGTGAGCCAATAAATTCGAAATCACAAGTAAAAGAAAAGAAGTAGGTCACAAGAAACAATTTGCCTAACACGAAAATAAATTTTATACGTTTCCCAACCATAAATCTTATCGATACTCAATAACATCGAAAACATCCCATCGTTTCAAACTCCATGGACATCATCTAAAGTCAAAGCGCATTTTACAATATGGCGTATCGAGGGGGATGACGGAATGGCCTACAGCGTGGACACGTAGAAACGATAGATTATCCCTTCATTTTCTGTATATGTGGCTCTCGACAGAGTAAAAGCAATTTTGCTGGACGGAGGACCACAGGAAAAGATATGGAGAGAATGTTAGAGTGAAAGAGAAAGACGAGGACGATTCCTAAAGGGGAAAGATTGGGAGGAAGTGCTTGTACGTTGAATGTGTACGTGAGAGGGCGGAAGAGGGTCCGAGTTCAGCAGCAGCATTAGGTAACGTGTCCGTTCGGATTTTAGGTTATCCTCAATGTATATTTATATACATATATACAACATTGAAGATAATGCATAATTTATAATCAGTCCGATCCCGGCTGGTTTCAATGTCGATGTTGCTTCACTACGAAGGCCCCTGACGGTGTTGTATGTAAACAACAGCAGTCAAGAGAGCGGCAGCAGAGTAAGCCATGGTTCTTTCTTTTCGACCTCTGAAAATGTTTGCGAGCGCCATGCCCTCATTAGCATTCGATGATGGCTGCCACGTTCTGCAACGTTCGGACATTATTCCTCGGTCCAACCTTTCGAACCTTTCTGGCAGAATCTCCTACTCGTTTTTCCTTTTGGGTCGTCCTCTCTGTCATTCCCAAACTTGTGAGCCGTCTTTTTTGTCAATTTTTCGACTCCCCCTCATTGAGCCCTTATTCATAAGTATACTCGTCTGTAGAACGCATTTCAAGGGTATAATAGTTTGTCCTGGCCCTTCAACGAACCTTCAAGTGCCCGACGAATAACTTTCTTTTTCACCCTATCCAACGTTTTTTCTCCCACAAGCACACATCGACAGAAAAGCCCCTTTTTTCCTCTTTCGGCACTTTCGATCACCCATGCGATGCCGCAAACTCAACCGAAAACGTCTGGAACCAATCAACGAGATATCTCCTCACTTCCCTTTCCCCGTATAACTTAAGTACGTGCCCCAAGAGCCTCGGGATAAATTCCAAGTGTGATATTGGGGATCCCATATTACGTGAAGAATACTCGAGAATGCCTGATTGGAGAGAATTGACGACGTACACTCAATGAACTACACATTAAAGGAACGACCTAAGTGTTAATTATTGCGACCAATGGATCACCGCTCGATCAATACTCCGACTTAACTGTACCACAAATTGATCCGAAGTGGAACCCCTCTGTTGTATTATTTTCTGTATGATTATTTCCACTATTTATGGTTACGAAGACTTATAATTCATTCGTTGCAGTTATTCTTTGCAAGTAGGAACGATCGAATGTCAAAATTTGTCGATAATAAATTTTTACAAGGTTTCCAAAAGAAGTTCGTGTTTTTTGTGATTTTTTAATTTTTCATATGGTTTCATATTCATTTTGAAGAAGTTATTTATTCATATCGTATTTTAATGGTTAAAATATTGTTGATGAGACTCAATGCCTAATAAGTTTCCAAACTGACTTTCTCGGCTTTTTTTACAAACTGGCTTTTTAAATGGATTTGCAGAAATCGAAAGACAGTGAATCCTGTAGCTTACAAAGTCAAAACAAAGTAGTTTCTTTTTCGAGGGTTTCATAGGACAGTGTTTGCTGCTGTTTTTGCTAAAAGTGTGCTAGTAGGTATACACGGAAATCTAGATGGAGAAGGAAGCCCACAAAGGTGGCCCCGGTCAGGTCAGAATCGTGTTGTCACAGAGATTATTGAAACTGCAGTTTTATGGGGCCTTAAAAGCAGTTTAATTGCCGTTATATAAGTGTTTATGTGCTGCCAGGCTTGTGTGTGCCTTTGCCCGTGTGCCACCACCCTAAACGTTTATTTTATGGTCATACGACGCGACCGAACGAGAGGCTGAGGTGGGGGCAGTGTGCGAGGCGTACATACCCCGTTGTCGCGTGCCATAGTCGTCATATACGCCCGAAGACTCCGACGAGTTCACAAAACTACCTTATACCCCCCCTCCCCCGACCGATCTCACACACTTACTCGTGTTTGACGGGTCGAGTTCTTTTTCTGCCCCTCACCTCAATACCGGACCGTTGAATCTTTATTTTCTCCCTAAATGACGTGCTTGAAGCAACAAAAATATTTTAATGTATCTTAGTCACAAAATCCTGCTGGCTGTCACTTTACAATCAATCAGATCGATCGGAATGTCAGGATTCTGTTTAATCTCTTCAAAACTTCAACTGATTTTGCTAACAGCGATCATTAACAAAATTATCCATTTTTTTAATAAAAATTAAAATTGTTTGAGATCATTTTGTTATTTATATTTTTATTCATTATTTTTGGAAGCAAAATTAAGTTAATTGTTCGATTGCATTATTTTCACAGGTTTTGTAATGTTTTTGTAGATTTTCATCCACTTTTCGAAATATTTTGTGACAGCAGAAGGGATTCTGTTTAACGGAGAAGTACGGAGCCCTTTTTTTTAGAAAGTTTACGCAACCCGATCGCTCGCTCGACGTCAGTGACTTTCACTAAAAAAATTTCTTCCGATCTTTACGAAAAAAAAAAACGTTTTCTTTTCTCTCTGTCATCAACTCGGACTTTCTCCGCGTTGTACCCTTTGTCAGTTTTCTTTTTTGCTTGAGAAAGAAAGGGTCGCAATAAAGTTTTACCTGATCCGAGAAAGGGCGCACCGTGTAAAAAAAGGAAGAGAAACTCGAGACAAGTCAACGTCGGAATATTTCTTTTTTTCTTTCCTGCGCTAAAAGTTTGTAAATCATAGTGTGACTCGTGGCAGAGTGAAAGTAAAGGCTTTTCCTGCTCGAGAGATATCTCAAGGGAGAGGATTGACTTTTTGGGACTTTAGTTTTACTCCGAGCTTCGCCGAATCCGGAACACGAAAATATCGCAGTGACGTCAACTAATAAAAATAAATAAAAATAAAAAATAGACGTCAGAATTTAGCGTATCCGTATATGCAGAAAAAGTCGTGATTTAAGGTACGCGCTTGAAACTTTTTTTACACATTTAATAAATTCAATGATTTTATATTTAAAAAAAAAACGTGAGACTATTTGCGGAATACTTTTTGATAAATTACAGTGTCGTAGAAAAAAAAAAATTGCTACTTTATTTTTTTTTCTCTGTATTCGTAATATCGAGAATTAATAATGTTGTATTGTTGCTGAAGAAAATGGTGGTACAGCCATTTTACTGTTTCTTCTGCCTGATGTTTCGTATTTTTTTCCCCTTTTTTTAACGATCATTGTCAGTAGCTATTCGCCGTTGTATATTCTCGTGTAACTGGAAGTATGCAATTATTATATCGTGCAACTCGTGCGCACCAGCCGACCAATTTAGTGTAATTATATCGCGGTCATTATCTGTCCGTGGTTCTCCTCCGTTGCTTACTCCTGTATATATTTATATATAAAATATAAATATAGATATATATATAGATATAAATACTTATATATAATGGTAGGATAATGGTTGAACGAAACGATTTTCGCAGCAATGGGGGCATGGCTTCTCAACATTCGCCATAGCAAATTTCTTAGGACTCACGTGAGAGGCTGGATGAACATTCCAGTTTCAGTTCGCGTTAACTCTACTAAGACAGGATGAAAGAAAGAGAGAGAGAGAGAGAGAGAGATGAAAAAGTTTGAAGAAAATCGAGCGAAAAAGTGGTGAATTTTCCCATAGAGACGACCAAGTGAGTAATCGCAATAAAAAGTCTCTCGCATCGTATCGAGTGAGTGTATGAGTGAGTGAGAAAGAGAATCAAATCCGGACGGATAATTTTACAGACTTAAAGTATATAATACACGTATATAGATATATAAATGTATTTACGTTGAATGAGCGTGCGCCTGCGATTATGGTAATAGAACGGCTTATTTCAGGCCCCACGAAATGGCTATCGACTACAAATGGCTGCCATTCGTGTGCCCGAGAGACTTGGGACTCTGCTTCTGTCTCATTTTCTTTCATCTCCCTCTCATTTTTCTCATTCTCTTTCTTCTTCTTTCACTATGGAGTCGCGATCTGCCTGCGATACTTTGGCACAACGCTCGTCGCAATTTACTCAATCAAAAACTTTTTCATTTCTTTTCTAAATGAGCCAACACAGCAGTCATAGAGATAAAGCAGATCTTTCCTCTGCCCTTACCCCTTAAAATACAGTGTGAATTTTGACTCTCTACGAAAATACCCTTTTTTGCATATACATGTATATTTCAGTATGTATATTATGTCGTATGGTTTCGGCGAGACTTCTTCTCGCTACTTCGTATAACGAGCTTGATAACGACCTTAATTTATATTACATGTTTTTTAGAATAATCCACAGCCACAAAGTGTAGCGATTTAATAATTTATTCGACGTTATATTCTTAATCGTCTCGTACTCTTCTCACTCTCTCTCTCTTTCTCTCTTTCTTTTATTTTTATTTTGAGCTTGCAACGTTCGAGCACTTATAGTCTTTCACTCCTGTCAATGATATTGATACTCACGTTCGTGTGCTTCGTACATTAAACGACAGACTTCAGTAATCTTGAACTCACACAACCAACAGTATAATATTTCAAAATGTTCGCATAGAGGCCTCGTAGAGATACACTTAATGACCAAGATCAACTCGTCCGGGCTCTTTCTCTTATCTTTTTGCGTCACCTATTCGATATTGACGACCTCTCAACAAACAGAAATACGGCGGTTGTTCTCAGACTTGTTTCATTCTCTGAATCATCAACAAAAAATTTGTTCAAATACGTATAAACATTAATGCCTGAATAATCAATCGACACTTCTATCCTCTCTCTCTCATTCCTCTATATAAAAATGAAGAATATCTACTGATTTCATTCTCAATTTTTGCTTGTGACAAAAAGAAAAACTGCAGTAAAAAGTATGAACTTTTTTTTTTTTAATACAAACATTGCAACTGTCATTATCGTGTAAAATATTTAACCTCTCTGGATTCGACTGAAAAATGACACTGTTTCATTTCAACATGAAGTTATCTTTTGATCGTTTGCGCTGTCACAACTCACCAACCGTTTCTCGGATCGTAAACTGATTCACACTAGAGTTGTGTAGAATTTTATTATACTGAGTAATGGCACGAGTTCGCAGTCGTTAATTGACATTTTCATTCATATTTCCAATGATTTATGTCAAGTTGACGGATTTTCATTTTCATCTGTCAAAACAAAACACGAGCGAATAAGAAATGGGAATATTAAAAAGCCCCAAGAATCTTGGCTCGAGCCAACTGGACTGATGATAAAATCATGTTAGCTGGTTGTTTTTCATAAATTATTTAGAGTGACATAATATAATGACGTTGAAATTTGCATCCTAAGAACGCGATGATGATACTTTTTCATATTCCTAAATCTTTTCATTTTTTAAACGAATTATTTTTAACTGCAATTTAATTCTCAACAAAGTTCATTTCATTTTCACTTCTTGAATGATTCATTTTACTTCAAATTGTTAAACTACTAGAAAGCTCGAGATCTGTTGTCCCAGTTATTCGACGAAGTATCTGTACGTGACGCAGCATTATTTATTAATTAAATTAAATTTAGCAAGTAATTCAATGAAGTTTTTTCCCCGTAAGAAATGCATCAGGAGTAAAGCCATAATTTCGAGGATTCGTTTGCAAGGTACTTTGAATTTTTTATGGGAAAACGGCGAATATAAAAATATGAGATGGGAGAAAAATGAGGCAAAAGAACTTTGAGCAAAGAACATAATATAGTACGCATTTACTTACGTATCTATGTTCATGAATCCTGAATATACGATTCAGAAAGCTGATGACAAAGAAGAGAGATGAAAGATTGAGGCTGGTAAGGGAGTGAAAGGGATGAGAAGTATGACGTCAAATATAATAGCCTAGACGTCCAGACGTCCTCGTCGTTTCATCGTGTGTGTTCACCACCCAAATAAACGCGAACTTGAGTCTGCGAGAGAGTCGCGATGGATAAAACATAGAATAGTAGTGACGTGGGTCCTTTAAACGCCAGCGAAAATTTCTCTATCCTTCTCCCTCGTTCTACCATCCCCACATCATAGTAAGTGTGTGTATGTATACATACATCTTTATCGAGACATATCTGTATAGAAAAGACGAAGGACAGGGTGGTGGTACATGGGGTAGTGGAGAACGAGCCCCTTGCGGCTACTATCGTAACAAATGTGGCCGTTTGCATAACACGAGGACGAGCAATTCGGGCAGGTTTGACGGTGCGCGATATAGACCTTTAGCTTTGGTGAGGCAGGGGGTGAGATGTAGACTCGGAGGCGTGAGCGTCTTTATACATCGAGACACACACGGGGTGGATGGTCTGAAGGGCAAAAGGGCGTTGAATCTATGCTCAGGGTAACTAAATATTCGCCCTCTGGACCTGGAGCCATTTTACAGTAAGCCTAGGCAAGCAAAAAGGGGTTGCAGTGGGTGAACTACCCTGTCGAAGAGAAGGGACTACACACACGTACTCACAAGGGATGAACATCCTCTGAGAGAGGAAGACGAAGAGTGTATGCAAGGGCGGGGTTTTGGTCAGGGTTTGATACTCCTCTGGTGTGTTTTGTTCGTGAATCTCCATGCACACTCGCCATCGTGTGCTCTACTCTGTCCCAAGGGTTCTTGTGTAATCTACACTTCGAGATATAGCCAATACCAAATGGTACTACCGCGCGCCATTCCATGACTCCTCTTTTCATCCGACTCACTCCCTCTTCGCTTCCTCCAACACATTCGGACCAGAAGAGCATCAAAACGTCACTGTCCTTGAGTTACATCGTGTAACTTGAGTCCTTTGGTTCAGCAAAAGTGGATTTCAGTGAGGCGGCTAATGAATCGTGTCTCTTGGAAGGTACCATTTTCATTGTGCTCATTCACGCATTGTTGAATCATCCAACACATTTTCCACGGGGAGAATTTATGAGAAATTCCAAAGAATTTTCGATCCATCCTCTATTTTTCTTACCCTCCATCTTTTCCACTAATTTCTCTAGCTCTTGAGTAACTGCAGCGACCGCCACAACCACTCGAAACTACCAATAAAATTGCGGTGTTAACAACCCTAACCGTCCTATGTTATACTTGCGTATATAGTTACGCTCGTCATCTCCCCGATGAGACGCGTCGAGTAATGGACCTCGATGACGATATACCCCATGGGCTTGTTTCGTACTATGGCCATCATAGAAGGTGTGTGTGTGTGCTGCCGGCCTATGAGGGTATTTCAAACCCTACAACACTCACGAGACGTATCACGTGGTTTCCCCTTATCGTGTACCAGGATCGTTAGCAAAAACGATCTCTATGACCCTGCCAAGTGGTCCTTGTTTCATCAAGTTCTTGATTGTTTCGATGGTAAAAACACACACACACATTTTTCGATTGTTCCTTCATCACTAGTCCTTACGAATTCAATTAGCCGGATGTAATTTTCAAAAAAATTCCATTAAATACGTTAAAAAAACGAATTTCGAACAACTGATTAAATTGACAAAGTTTGTGTTACATCATGTTGAGAAAAATTATGTAAATTATGAACACAATGTATATTTATTTAATCTCGATGAAAACATGTGATAAAATAATAAACAAACTCGTTTCCAATTATGACTTTCTTGTAACAGCATTATCCGCATTTGAAAAGTATGCAAAAATAACTTCACACTCCGTTGAGAGTGACTTGAAAGAAATCGTAGATTTATAATTATTGGTTAGTTTCAAGCAAAATCGCCGGCACGGTCACGATGCAATTCTTCGCTCGGGTAACGTTCAAAGGGATGTTTAAAAAAAAGACGAAAAAAAAATCGTTGAAAAAGTATACGCATCGCGAAAGCTTCCGCCAGCGGGAGAAAAGAGCAAAACGAGCATAAACGTATAGGGCGACGTGTGAGTATGTGTGTGTGTGTGCCGACTCGCTCGTCTTTTTCTCAGCGGGATATCGGCTGTGTAACGTCGGTGGTCCATGCATTTCTGCTCTGTTCTTTTCTTTTTTCTTTACCCACACATCCGAACACGTCTCGTTTTTTTTGCGCTGTCGTTCTTCCAAGTTCTCTTTCTCTCTCTCGTGATATAGCTTATCACGACTTTATCCCACGATAAAAACTAAAGGCTCCATTTTCCAGCTTTTGTGAGCATGCACCCGTGGTCGAGAGGACCGAAGTCGGGGCCTACATATTTATATATATACTTGATAAACATAGACAGATATATCGACGTATGTACGAACGAACGAAAAGCGACCTCCACCGATCTGCGCTGGCACCCTCAGCCTATCCGGGCTTTTCTGGCAGTGGTCGTTGTACATACACATTTTCCTACCGCACACAAGCAACCTCGCTAGAATATGTGAGAGTAAAAAAAAACCTGAACCTAAATCCCGAATACATTATCTTCGCTCAGTATTTGTGCACGAACACGCGAATATATCCTCACACACAAGGAACGTTCGCAGCCTCCCTCCTGAGTCTGGGTGGCTTCGTTGTGCTTCGATGCTTGGGATTAACACCATTGGGGGCTTGCTCGTGTGTCAGTGACCTTCATGGAAACATGCAGATATCGCGTAATCCACCTGCATATACATATGCATGTGTTTCGGTGGATATATGTACGAAGGGCGCCATTCGTATGTGGTCTAGCCACTCGCACACATATAAACGTAATAGTCGCATCGAATCATCCCCATTGGTGTGAGGGTTGAAAAACGGAAGGAAGGGCAAAACTCGCAATGGAACACTGTTCTGCTGGCACTAACGTATACGTACCATATACGTAGATATATGTTTGTTCATATACATGTGTCTATGTCTATATATATATATGTTGCCGACCCTATGGGGTCCAATGAAGGCGGGTTGAACCGGGGGTGGAATCGTTACCGGGGGCACCAAGCCTCAAATCGCATGCGCGGGAAATGCCTCTTTGTTCAGCGCGTGGCTACGGCTTACAATGGTGTCTGTGTTCACGTACATTTTCTTGGCTATGTGTTAGGGTTCGTTGCTGCGCTCTGCACAGCATCTACCTCCGGATGCCCAACGAGTTCGGGCTCCCGCAGGAGTGCTTCCATCCTACTGCTTTTATTATATGTTTGTCTCAACGGCAGACTCCCCTTTTTCTATTTATCTTTTTGTCTCTGTACATACTCCCGCATTTTCCTTCCCTCTTTTTTCCTCACTCTTTTTTTTCCCTCTTTCTTTATTCACGTGATAAGGCCTCCGATACGAAATGGAGCGTCTTTGCGAGGCAAAAGAGAGTTTTTCTCATACAGGTGATTCTCGCTCACTGCCTACTATTCCACGAGGTCGTTTTTGCAATCCAGGCTACTCGTGAAAAGAGGAAGAGAATGGGAGAGTGTAGTAGTTGAGGGCAGAACTTGAGGGCATCTGTAACGTTTATGGCACTCGACTCTTGCGCCGACTATCATCTCACCGTTCAATGGAAGAACTTCGTAACGCAATCTATAGCTTTTTTTCTATCCTGACCGGTTTCCGATGGATCTGCAATCACTTTTTTTCTTTCGTATCGTCTTCTCTGCTCTTTCCTCTCTCTCTCTCTCTCTCTCTCTCTCTCTCTCTCTCTCTCTCTGCATGAAAATAGCCCTTTCCATGAAGGACCGAAACCACCGCGCATCTGTGCTCACCGAATCGGAAAATTTCAGTGACTCCAGGACCCGTGAGCGTATCCTTTCAAGAGGCAAATGAGAAAGGCCCTCCGGGTTCAAAATGCCGAGACCAGTAGGAAGTTAGCAATGCTGGGTCGAACCACCAGTTTGTCTTCTCAGTATCTACTGACAATTTGCTACGTGCACATTTAATATCAGCTCCTTCGTCCTAGTACGTAAAGATCAGAAGTTAAAAGTCTCTTTGATCGTATCATTAATGGAATTTGTAATACACTCGATTTTTCTTATCTTCGCTAAGAATGTTGCTTTAATTAGCAATAGGAATTGTATAGGGATATTAGCACGTGCACGGGAATCTCAATCGCTAGGATAAATGAAAAAATCGCGAATAATTATTTTTTATATTAAAAATTGTAATTGAAACAACATTTTTTACACACACGAACTTGAATGACAACTTTTTTGAGAGTTTTTCGAACTTTGGATCATTAAGTTGGGTTTTGTTGTTTTTTGCCGATTTCTGTCATCGCTAAACTTCATTTTTCCCATCGAAATTCTGATCTCCTTTTTGTTTATCAGTCTTCATTCTTTCCTTTCTCGCAAATGATTGATTTTGAATGTATTTTTGGATGTAATTTACGTTCACGTGATCGCAGAGTGCTTCGGTGAATTAAGGTCTTTAGAATCAGGGCACTCCAATAACAGAAACGTGCTTCTCTGTTGTGAATATGCCTTGAACTCAATAGAGCTATCAGACACAATGAGCTGCGACGAGAATGTGCGGTATGAAGATCGCTTTCAATTGAAGAGTGGGTCGTATGTCTCCGTTAAACATTATCACAACCTACTCGTCATGGGAGAAAAAATAACCCATGGCCAGCCAGCGAGTTTAACGAACCACAAAAAGGGCAGAGCTACAAAAACACTATTTCACTAAATTATAACTTTGCTTTTGAATTTCAAAAACCTTCAAAATCAATCGGAAAATTTCTGGGTAAGGTTTGAAAAAGAAATGGAGACTGACGAGGAAGCTGTAATTTCCAGATCGATCACAACCCATCACGATCATTTTTCAGACTTTCTATGAAGCTGTAAATCGTGGGAAAGTTTTCGAAAGATGTGCAGAAAGATCAAAGCAAAGGAGAAGAAATTATTTGCCATTCGATTAGCCTTTAATTACTAATTAACCATGATAAGGAACAGATCGATATAATAAAACGTCTTATTTTTACTCTGTTTATAATATACTTGACAATTCACTTTGATGAGACATCAGGGTGGTGACATTTTCATGAAGCAATAATGTAAGTCTTCGACAATTTGTAAACTCCTTCCTGGGGTTGAACGACCCCCCTTGGTGTGTAATACGACGAAGGCTCGGGGAGGTTAGAAGCAAACTGAAGCTAAACAAACATAAGATCATGGTAAATAAAATTAAGGCTGCTGATCATCGAACCAGGAGGTCGGCTAAGAAATTCAACCGTGGTAAACCAGAGCGATTTGGCTCCACGTAATTGGACACATCATGAGTAATTTTTTTCAATAATTCGAGAAAAAAAACTCGTAGAGAATGATTGCAATTAATTCGGAACCAAAAATCCATAATTCGAGGACTAAACATTGGAACGCGTCTTTATATTTATAGAATATTTTGTTTACAAAATGAAATGAGGAAAGGCAACTATAATTTGGTGTCCCAAATATCTTGCAAATTGTCATCCCAAATTAGCTGCTTTTCCTCGACACCAAAAAAAGCACGAGCGTATAATTTTTATATAAATGATCTTATTATTTATAAGTAGATCAGTATATTTTGACATGAAAATTCGCTCTGAAAAAAAAAAAAAAATTATCCCCTGGATTTTCGGCGTGCCTCCAAGTTGGAAAATTTAGGATAAAAGCAAGTGTAGAAGGGAGTGTCTGACGTGTATTTCTGATGCTGAATGGAAGCTCCGAGGGAGTCTCTAAGTCAGGGGGAAATCATCCACAGCATTGGGAGAGGGGAAAACTAGGAACACGCAGCGTCGACTAATATCGTAAAGCCGCAACGTGCTCTGATTAAACATTATGTGGGTTCCACCGGGTTTTATATATCTGTACATATAGCTATATATATATACAAATACAAGTAATACAGGTTTTTCGCGGTGTGCAGAGGAAATGGGTTGAGGAGCAAAAAGAAGATTTTTATCTTGTAAAAAAGTGCTATTTTCTTGATGAATATATTTTTCAAAGCCTAATCGCAGAAGATAACGCACTCCCGAAACTTATAAACTCTGATCTCTTGGATTTTACGATCACCAATTTAGCAGCTCTTAGTGGTTATAAAAATTGAATGCAATACATTATCCGTCCTTCTCTCTCTGTCCTTATTTTTTCATACTCGCCTTCGAATTTGCAAAACAAAAAAATGCTGGTTCTCGGCCCGGGCCAGAAGACAGAGAGAAAAAAGTTGAAATTTCCTTTCTTGGAGCGTTAAATTCGCATCAACGTTGGTAGATCGTGGGCGCGGAATAACGAGACGCCGTAAATAAATGTAACACGTCATGGAGGTGGATTATCCACCTGATCTCTCACCATGATCGAAACCTATTATTTTCTTTCGGATTCGAGAACAGGTCTCAATTGCTTCTTTGTTGTGGCTCACCGTTTTTTTTTCTTGTGCTCTTAAAGAAAAGAAAAAAAAACGACAAAAAAAAATACTGTGGAGAGAAACGACTTTATTGGCAGAATTCCAATATCGTGTACAAAGAGAGAGGGCACGCCAGTGGAGTATCCTTAATTTTGGACGGCTGGTAGTGCTTTTTATTGCCAAACGAAAGACGGGAGAGGAAGAAAGAGAGACGTTGAGTGGATGATGGAGCGAGGGTTTCGAGAAGGAGACCAAAAAAAATGGCAAGGGTGCGGCAGAGTGAAGAAGAGATGAACGAGAGAGGGAGAGAAAGAGAGAGAGAGAGAGAGAGATAGAGGAATACAGAAAATGAAGCAGAGTGTGGCATTTGCATGTAACGACTGCCGTAGGGGCGATAGAAAATACGGTGGAGAAAGAAGGGGAGGAGGGTACGGAGAGGGCTGTAATTAGAGCCTCGGGGTTCCGCGAAATGGCTCGTCGTCGTGCGCCATGCAGGGTGGAGAGTCCACGAGGGCGTCTCGGTAACAGAGCGGCCATTGCTATGAACGTCAGGGGGTTGCAACCCTCTTCAGTCCAAGCTCCTTCTCGCTCTCTCCCTTTCTCTCTCTTTCATTCCCGCTGTTTCGCAACATAGAGTTCAAGCTCACTTTCTCCAGACAGTCTTTCTACCTTTTACCCTGTTTTCACAACCCTCAGCGTTTACCACCCTCTGAGGGGTGAGCGCATGTTTCACCGAGACATTTGCCAGCACCAACGTCGTTCCAATATGTCATCCTTTGTTCTTGAATTAAAATTTAATTCAGACGTATCGTGCCTTTATATATTTCTTGAGAGCTTTCCCTTATGGGAACCTTGAGAAGGGATGATTGGAGGGTAGTTTTTCATGCAACAAGGCGTGATAGGAGGGAAAGCAAAGAACGTATATCCTCATTCTTTTCTCTTTAACTCCCACGTTGTTGCAGTTTCGCCCGGTGCCTTACCGGCTTCATTGCTTTATTTTCAAAGTCACGATCGCACCGATCCAATGACAATGAGATATACGAGATTAACAATGAATCTTGTATGTCGCATGTATATAAAGATACAAGGGGCAACCCCATAATCGTGACATATGGTTTTTAACAACACGTATGAGTACCACACGCTCATATCTTCTTGTGCTTGTGTGTATGTGACTGAAAAGAAAAGATGTAGAGATCGAAGGGCTGCTGTAAGCCCTAGGCTCACTTATACACATTCTTCGATCACCGTTCTCGATCCTATTCTACAATATATATATATATATATACACATATATATGGCTATCACACGAGAACGGTAATAAAAAACTTTATGAACCGTTCCGGAACTGTACTACCCGATTGTTACGGTCGCCTCTACCTCTCTCACTCCTTCCCTTGTTTTTCTACCTCCGCGATAAATTGCTTTTCTATTCAAAGTTACTGCTTACAATGGCTACCAACGGCAGCACACTCTCTTTCTTATTCCAACCTATCGTTTTTTTTTCTGTCTTCTTATTCTTCTGTTTTTCTCTAGCTTTCGCTTTGTTTTTCATTCCTAGATGTCGTCTTCCTGATGTTCCTTTCGGACTGAATCCTTCAACCTATGTTCAATGCATTTCTCGTGTTCGCTCATGTGTGACAGATTTTCCGGCATATGTGAACACGGATTGCTACATTCGGGTGTAATAAAGTTTTTCATAGCTTTGGAGTAGAGTTGAGGATTCAAATTAAACCAAAAGCACGCATTACTTCACATGCAACAAAAATTTCCTACATTAATCGTTTCCGAGTCAGGCTCGATGAAACATACAATTTTTTGAGGAACCAAATTATATGAACATTTTAATTTTTATTATCGCTCACGACAAATAGTTGACAAAAAATGTTAAACAGGAAATCCTACTTTATTCGTCGAAAGCCCTTTGTTAAGCATTCACTTAATATCTACGATAAATTTGACGACTTAATTCACCCCCATAAATTCCTCAATCCATCGAAATGTTTTTTTTTTTTTTTTTTTTTTTTTTTTTTACCCTGCGCGTAAATTCAACGGCATATCTATGCGTAGTTCTGTACATACATTTCCTCGTTATCTGTCTGCCGCTCGGAGAATTCATATTCACCATATATATGCATTAGAAGCTCGTACGTAATCGAGAGTGAATGCTGTTTCGTGTGGTTATGCGAGTCCCCGTAGATACACGGAATATAATGGGAGGCACCCTTATGGATGGCGTTTGAATTCCAACGGGAACAATAGAGAATGCCGACCCTCCCATTCTCCTCATCATCCATCCTTGTCGGAATCCTTTATTGCCATCCGGTATATACGAGCAGCATCCGTTTCTACATTTGTACATACACGTGCAAATACATAGACGTTCATGTACATAGCTCACCGCTGCCATGGTCCAAACGTACATATTATTCCTCTTCACATTTACTGATTAACAAAAGGACGTAACTTCTATGATTTAACTCATGAATGTGTTATTTGTGCCTCCATGGACCATATATGTATACACGAATGTGTTGTTCAACCAATCAATATTTAAGTCGATCGCTAGACGTGATGAACGCGCTCCTAAAATCTTGGAGCTGTTTTGTGTTCTTATTTTACAAATTAGCGATTCGTTCGTATACGAGATCTTTTATATTTTTTTCACTCTATACGTTTATTCTTATTTACGTTCAGCGTACCCTGTAAATTAAAACATGAAACTTAAAAATTAAAAAAAGGATAATAGAAAAAGAAAAATAATGTTATAGTGCTGGTTCAGTGTTCGCGGATGTAAATGTTACGGTCTCCGGGATGTCTACATGTTTTTTACACGTCAGGAGGACGTATTAGACTTTTTTTGAGTTTTATTGAATGATTCATGGCTAACATGGGATGCATGAGTAAAATAAAAGTATTTGTTCATATGTGTTACATATTAAACTCGATAATTCAGGATATGAACACGATTTGAACGCAAGACTCGTTTATCGGCACGTAAAATGAGAATATATTAGCTCAAAGATTAAATTTAAAATGCGATATAACGCACATAGCGTTTGTATATTGTATATATATATTTAATGGATTCACTAATCCGAGTTATCCGTTTGGCCGGAGGCTGCAATGCGCGGATTGGAATTTAACGGACAGCCAACACACTTCGTTCGCAGAGTACTCGCGATAAGTGATACGCGACGTTTTGTGGTGTACATACACCTACGTGTGTATATAAAGACTCGGGTATTTTTATTCATCTCTCTTTTTTTCCTGCAAATCCGCTAGCCGGCTCTTCCCGCGATAATTATGATACCCATTGATCTTGAGGACGTGCAAGATTAACGCCGTAAAATCCTCGCTACTCTCTCGCCCCGAGATTTCACCCTGGGCCGCAACCAGATAGGGATTCTTGGTAAATAGCTCTTGGGATGATAAATATCGCGAAATTCTTCCCTACAAAAAAGAAAACAAAAAAAAAGACAACAGACTTGAATATAAATCTGAATTATCGGACTCTCCCGGATTTCTCAAGCCGATACTTTTTAATATCTTTCTTTTGTCTACCCGCGTTTTATTCTCGTAATGCACCAGTTTAAATCACTGAGATGTATTTTTGAAATGAGATCACGAGATCATTCTCGCAAAGTTTATTTTTTGGCCTCTCGTGTGGGTGTTACAAGACAACGTCGTGTCTCACAACTTACAAACGATAAACAAAACAAAAACAATATATGCTTTCGGCAATCTTTGAACAGATGAGGAGTGATAACAGAGGTCTGTTAAATTCTATGTGTCGTTGAACTCTATCAGGATTTTCTTTCTCTTATTCATTCGCCTTCTCGCTCTTCCTCGCACATTTTATTCGCTCGCCTCACTTTCTTTCTCTCGCTCTTTTGCAGTTACCGATCAGTTGACTGGACGAGTATTATTGTATAATTGTTATTCCAAATATTACGAGGATATTCACACTCAATTAATGTCCAGTTTTATAGGATATTTTGAGCAAAAGAGAGAGAGAGAGAGAAAGAAAGAGAACGAAAGAAAAAGACGTGGTGGAGGACTTTTATGTCGAGACATTTATACGAAACGCTGTGAAAAAGAGAGTGAGAGAGGTCCGGGACGAGTGTTACACGCTATGCGTCGTGTGCCACACACATCCAAACATTTCGACTTATACATATATTGACGCACACACATATATTCATATGTATGTAGATATAAATGGGGACTAAAACCTGACCGTGAACGTTCAGAGTTCCCGGTGACTTTAACGTTATTTTTACGATCCTGCTATGTCTACATTATTCTCTGATGTATATTCCATACCGCAGCATCGCGAATCTCTCGTCAATATCGTCAGATATATCAGTGGGAATTGCTTTTGAATCTGTGCAACAGGCTGTAGAATTTGGGAATATTTTAATTTTGTTTTTCTTTTATTTTTTATTTTCTCATATTCGGTGACTAGAAAAAGAGTTGGAATAAATGAACCTTCCAGGGGTCCACGATGAATAATATGGCACATATATCGCCTGCAAATCGGAGACTGCAGAAAAAGAGAAAGACAAACAGCCTCGTGTTATTCTTCATGGATATTTCTTTGTTCGCCTCGGCGAAAAGCCCGGGGCAAAAGTGCGAGAGAGAGAGAGAGAGAGAGATAGAAAGAGAAAACCCATCGTCCTCGCATTCGTTGCAAAGATCCATTCATAAATATCTCAAAACGGCTTAATTTCAAGCCGCCACTGCCGCCGCGGAATAAAATTCTCTCGATTCGGTTGAAAAACGCAGACGGGGTTGCCAAGATGAAGCGAGATGTAGGAGCGAAAAGAAGGAGAAGAAGAAGAGAGAGAGAAAGGGTGATAGCAACAAAAAAAAAAAGAAGACAGAGAAACGATGCATGGAGTAGTATGACTGCGACGAACGAGAGAAGAGGAAAGAGAAGATAGAAAATACGACATGGCCACGACCCGCGGCGAGGCGATTCCCCGCCCGATCGTCTTCTCGGGTCACTGCAAACTGCTCGAGCAAACGAAAGGCTGTGTAAAGAATAAAAATAAAAAAAAAAGATTGAACAACTTCGCTAGAGAGATCTTCGGGTCGGAGGAGAAGAAGAAAAAGAAAAACGAGATGACTGAGGCAGAGCAAGAATGGAAGAAGCAATATATGCACACATTTACGTGGATGTATATAAATATAGACACACATACAGTCAAAGAGGAAAGAGCAAAATGGCCGAGATAAGTTCTATCTCTTCCTAAAGTCCTCCAGTGTCTTCTTCTCAGTGACTCTCTTATTCTCTTTCTATCTCTCTCTCTCTCTCTCCTTCTTTCTTTTGCTTGTTCGCGATAAACATTTTGCAAATTGCGAGAAACTTTGACCGGGATGCGTGCAAATCAATCGAGAGGTATTCAACGAGGCCACCAACATAATTTTCTCGCCCTCAGACTCTTTGCTGTCTAATACCGTGACTCGAGAAAATATACTCGGACGACGACGTTGTTAGCACGCTCTCGACCGAATACTACTCCATACCCGAAGTCTGAACTTTTCTCTCTTTCTCTTAGCCTCTCTCTCTCTCTCTCCTTCTCTTTTCTCTCTTTTCTCTTGTAGTACTAAAGGCGAGTTCATGACGAGTGGTCTTAACGCGCGTTGCAATGTTTTATCGATTCGTTGACAGTTTCATTCGCCTTTCGTGGCTATAAAAATTTTGCTCCCGCGACTTTATGCCCCACCGTATACCATGCACAATCGTGTCTCATCAAACGGTTCCACCGACATGTTTTCTCGTTTACCAGAACCCTCAGAGACATCATTATGACAGCTAATTCTTGTTTTTCCGAGAGACATTCCCTTGTCACTTGCAATATATAACATCGATTTTATTTACTAGCAATTTCTTCAATAGATTTTTTTTTTTACAACCCCACGAACTGATTGTTTGATATAAATTAATTTACGAAGTATAAAAAGTTCAAACTCGTGAAGAATAATTTCCAATAAAATTTCAGTTATGGGCTTAAAAGTAATAAAACCAGAAAAATGTCAATTGCCATTGGCGTTTAACATCTTTAGTTATTTTTGTAAATAATATTGAAAATATCAAGACTCCAGTGTCGTTATAAATACTCATGTAATATTGTGACTAATTTTTAATCCTAGAATTTTTGTATCTACTTAAATTGTAACGGTATACCGACAACTTAGTCGTCGACTTATTGGATTAAAAATAAAATGAATCTCAAGAAAAAGAAACACGCACGGGATAAGCGTCAATTCATTAAACTTTATTGAGATTAAAATAGTTCAATTTCTATTTCGCTCACGTAATGTGTTTCTGCTATAAATAAACCGTAATTTATGCGAAGAAAACGTTAAACGAATTTTCAATTCATTTGTTTTTTTTTTTTATTTTTTTTTTTAATTCTCGTTGTCCAAGTAAGTTAAACTTTCAATCGGGTTTGCATTTGAAATACGTGCGCTGGAATACCTGAAATATAATTAGTATGCTAGATAGGATAATTACCTCGTCTTAAAACATGATAATATTGTATTAATTAATTCCTTTCTCCGATCGCGAGTTCATTCGACGAAGTAATAAAGCTCGAAAATTATTTTCGACAGTCGCAAAGTCGTTGCGGTGGTCGTGCTGGCCAGTTCTTGGCAATGCGACAAAAATGAATAAAAAAAATGAAAAAAAAAAAAAAAATAGAAAATTATACGAGCTTCCTGATGCTGACTCGGGGCTGGTGATAATAGTTGTCTTCCGTCAATAATTTTCAAATTCCTGGATGCAGTTCTTCTTTCGGAAAATATGTCGAAAGATACTAATTCGCAGTGATCGTAGAAGTCTTTGGAATTAGCTGTAGGAAAAGTTGTAGAACTTAGTTAATAATGTGAATTCTTGGAAAATGTTTAGCATTCGGTGGAGCACGAAATACGTTTAACTATGTCGACCCTTCGAGACAAGCCGTGGAGTTCATTAGCGACAATTGTAAGCGTGACGGTCTTTGCGGGTAATTATACTCGCCAGAATGTTTTCTATGTCTGTATACACGGCAGATATATTTACGTGTAAGTTTAAATGTATATCTATATATATAAACAACGTAAACCTGCACGCGGAAACGGGTTACGATTAAATCGTATTGCCTCTTAAACGGGAGATGTGCCGATATACAGGAGACCCTCGATTACGTTATCCTTAATGCTCGATTGAATTATCTCGCGGGAGTAGACGATATCGCGGATATAACGTGACTACGGCATGCCACTATGTATGTATCACGTACTTGCTAGCCATTCCTCTCGCAGCTAAAATATATAATAACCATTTATCAGATCTCGGTCTGAGTATGAGAGAACGAGTTGAATTTCGATTATAATATCACTACGTTTTATTCCTGCGATGATTTGTGTATTTCATTGAAAAGCTAATCATATAATTTATTATAACAGCAAATGGAGTAATTTCAAAGCGTATTATTCGTTCAAAACGGATCGAACGAAATTTATGTCGTTGAGAAAAAAAAAAGGAATTTTAAACGTTACAAGTAACCAAGAAAGAAGACACTGATCTAAATCATTTGACGAGAACCAAGCGAATAAACAATTACATCAGCGCATCAATAAAATTGGGATTATCGTCTTATGGTATAATGAAAATTACAGGAATCCCTGAGACGTGAAATTCTCTCGTCGCTTGACGTTAAGAGCATGAACAAAGAAGATGGATAGACAGTCCAAAGTCTTGTTGGTGGTTATTCAATTCTCTTTAAAGCATCGTCTCAGCCATGTCTATTTTTTTCTCCCCGGGCACTGGCTCGATAAAACGCCAGTGTATAAATGTCTGCCGGAACGGCTTTAAACGACCGTTAAAATTGCGTTATTGTTTCTGACCGCATTGAGGACGAGACGAGCGGAGATGGCGGAGGTTGGATGGAGGAGCGCCGTTGGTCGAAACCGAAATCGCGGGAACTAAGTGTCCTCTATGCATGTGTTATGGACGTATGTGTAAGTCTATTTGTACATACACACATATATATATAGACTTTTGAAGTGGTTATACTGCTGGTCGGTATACATACGCACAGAGACCGCGGCGGGCCCTCGTGCGAGTTGCCCTGACGTTTAATCGCTCTTCAAGATTTACGATCATTCCCTCCTCCGCTCACTCCTCCCTGCTCTGTGGCGTCCCTATCGCCACGTTCCTCATATACACATACGCGTAGGAACCCTCACATGAGATTCGTGAGTCTCATATCGTTTCAAACCAGGTTCTGAATTCGCGAAGATTGGAAAGAGAGACACGAGAGATCACGCAAATTGGACAGTAACAATTTAGCATATGAAAAATGATTGCGTTATCTTATCGTTCGGCTGCATTTATATTTTTGCATTAAGACACGAGTGACAAAACATGCGTGCGAATAAAAATCCGGTCGAGTTAATATTTTCTAGTAATTATTTGATTCGTTCGAAAATTTACTCTGTATTGGCTCTTTTTTCATTATTATAAAAAATTGTTAATTTCGTTGTGTGTTTACGAATATTGTTGTATCTGCTGAATGAACCATTTCCATTCCGCACGACTTATAAGGTCGAAAACTGCGTGGAAAAGCTTTTTTTGAAAGCTGAGAGGAATAAAATATGTTGTAGGAGGAAGAAATTCTCGTTGATCGACATCAGGACGATAAGCTCAAGAGTTTGGCCAAATAGGGTGGTCAAAAAGCCATGGCTGGATGGTTTCAAGGGTGAGAGACGGATGAGCTGCTTGCTCGTGACGTTAACCGTTGGTGAAGCGATTTATCGCCGCTCTCGATATCTCTCGAGATCTTCTTGCCTTCGGCGATATTCTTTCGAGGATGCGAACGTCATGATATGGTTTATCCTGGATTTTGTAGGTTTGATCGTAGCTTTTGGTTTTTCATGGTAAAACCAGAGAGACCAAAATATGTGAAAGCACCGGAGATAGGAAGAAAAATTCTGCAACTTTTGGCAACTTATGACAGCATATAGTTTTGCTTCTAGGTATAAAACTAATTTACAGAACTTGGTAGAATATTGTTTGAATTTATGTTCACTGCGTATTTGTGACACCTGGTGACTAAGTAGTAATGTCATCCTATTTGCTAAGCCACCAAGAAACTTGGTCAATATTCTCGTGGCTTCTGAACTTTTAATTGAAGAGTATACTTTGCCAAAAACCATGAGTGAAGTAAAAGTTCATATGAAACTTATAACTCATATGAATGCCATCAGACGCAGTCTGCAATTTTCGGTCTGAAGGTTGAAACGTCGTTGCTTCTTAGTCACCAGGAAAATAGACGTCTCGGTTCTCGTGTTCCGGCAACTTTAGCGTGGGCTTAACTGCACCATCGCCTCAATTTACCTCGGCATTCGATCCTATCTGACTTGTGCAAATCGTATGTAAAAGCTTGTTCCTACAGTTACACGTAATCCACCAATATTATACAAACACAGACGTGCACGCACGTTGGATAATTGAAACTAGAGAGAATTTTTTACCTCAGTAGCTAGAAATTAGCTTTATATTCGCTACCACAATTCTTGCATGAGTAGCTTAGAAAATTATTGTGAAAGGGACAAGAGAAGTTTAAATGAAAGAGACGAAGAGAGAGAGAGAAAAGTTCAAAGACCCCGACGAGGGACGAAGCAATTCTAAATAACAAACCTTCATGGGCACACGTGAGCTACACTGACAGTTTGTAAAACAAATTAACAAGCTGAATCGCTCGTAGATCAAAGACCCTTCGTAGATCGTTGAAAGCTTCTGCAATGGTCGATGATTCGAAAAAAAGTGAAGATTCCAATTGAGAATATAGCGATTGACACATATTATATATGTGTATAAATACAAGGTGTCCATTTCGATTCAGGAGGGTGAGACAGAGATTATATGCCTGTGAAGAAGGCGCCTTTAGTTCATGTCGCAGCACACCCGGATCACAATAACAAAATGTGTCTTTTCCAAGGTCGTCCTACAGGCTGTCTGAGTAAAGCCATATAAATCTCGAATAACGTTAATATAATTCAGACTTTTTCTCTGTCGTAATAGTCTTATTGCCTGAGAATACTGTGGTGTTTACGTTCGAAGGGTGTTGCCGGGTGTTGCTTGCAGTGCGGCTGCCCCATGCAGCAATTGTGAGAGAAGCTTGTGAGACCTTGCCACAGGTTACACGTTCCCTAGACATCCGGAGAGTCTCGAATCGACCCTTGACGAAATAAAAGGCGTGAATTCTATTAGTATAAATACTGAATCTAACGAATCGCGCCCTTTTGTTCGGCAATGCCTCGATATATATGTGTTTAACATATACAAATAGATGTTGAATGTGGTGGTTGTTGCGCTTATATATTCTTTGGGTGAAAAGAGCCTGCATGAAAAGCCGTCCAAGAGAAGCCAGAAGGGAGATTCTAGCCAAGAGTTTTGGCTGGCCTGTGATACGCCGTCAGCAGGACGGAATGGTTTTCTCCCCCTTTTCCTCCCCTTGGAAACCCCTATTCTAAGTCGGCGTTGCCAAGGTAACCTATGAGCCCACCCTTCGCAAGCTGAACCTCGCTTTCCACCCTTGGCTACCGCACCAGTGGCAAACCACCCCGGGCGGCCCAGCCATCACCCCATCTCCACCCTTGCTTCTGCTATAAGAGGGAGAACCCTATATCCCTACAGCTGGACGAAGATAGAGAGAGGGAGATTCGTTCCACACAGAAACGAAAACTCACGCATATTGACGTACAACCTTATCCTTGTACGAGAGAAATATACTCACACACGAGAATTTCTCTTCGTGTATTCAATGTTTGAAGGTCGTATATATGTTTGCTAACGTTTCCTGGACCAACAGCATTCGCCATGTTGAATTCAATATCAGCATTCTTAGGATTGCTCAAGTTTTTTTTCCCATCCTTCCTTCTAATACATCTCTACGAAAATGGAATTAACGATTTTGCACATTTCTATAAGTAGCTGATCAAACATTGCTCTTTCATAGCACATTCGTGGATATACTTTATGTTTCGGAGTGACAAATCGCAAACTAACTCGAGCAAAAGCTTTATGGTACTTGCGTCCTCTGTTTGGGTCGTAAAAATGAAATAGTATTCGTAAAACAGATAACTATGAAGGGGTCGCCTCATTCTCTCACTCTCATTCTTTATTTTTCTGGATCGAAGGCGTAGAATTTTTTTAAGATTGTGGTTAAAGTAGGTCAAATTTACACTTCCATGTTTAGAATATTTTTGTATATCTGTAATGTCGTAAACGAACGGTGAGTCTTTAAAATACATTTCCGCATACCGGTTTTTTTTCCCGTTTTTTTTTTTTTTTTTAATTGCAAAATGATGGAGTCAACAGATTTGCGGAGTTCGTAAAATAAATATACTTTATCTCTGTCTGTCTCTTTATTTATTTTGCAGTTCTGTTTGCATGAAAGGATTATTGAGTCTCGAGAACAAGAAAATTACTTTATTCCATTCGCATATCCATCTCGATGAATTTTTATCCAGTTTCTCTTTCTGCTATTTTATTGGTACTTGGAAAATACGTGAATGAATGTACCAGAGAAGAAAGATATAAGGAGAAAGATGTAAAGAAAAAAGAGACAGAGAGAGAGAAAGATAGTGAGGTTGGCACTGAACATGTTTTCGCAGCGCATAAATCAGTCTGATAAACGAACTACGATAGCAAAGATTTTCTAGCACAGAGACGTTTCGAGGCCTTTACCCCGCGTATTCCTGGCGTCTCATGTTTCTGTTAGTATTTTCGAATGACGAAGCTGGCGTCGAGCATAGAAACGTGAGCAAGTATCGTATGTATAATAATCCCACATTCTCGTTACTTGTCCCGATGAAAACTGTAAGAGAGACACGTATATGTAATCGTAATGAACAAAGAGAGCGCAAAATGGAGATGAGAAAGTATATGCTTGTCACGCTGCCGACTGCAGTGCTTTGCCATTCTTTGGCATCACTTGTTAATGTTTCTCTTCTTTCTTTTATTATTCTTTACTATAAAAAACAAAATTCATTCATCATTATCCATTCACATTGCACCGATGACGATTCTTGACAAAATACTGAAAACAATCGACTTTCAATTTGTTTTGTTTTGTTACGAGTCGTGCACGAAGAAAGGAATTCGAAACTTTTGTCATTAGTGTTGATGTTTGCATAATTGGAATGTGACGAAAATCGTTAAACCGTTTGTTCAATTTTTTTTATGAAAACCTGAGACAAATTTAGCAAAATGAAAATGCTGTTAATATCGAAAATAGCGATTCAATGAGAAGATTTTTAGTTTTATTATAACGAGTGGACCTTTAGTACGATTTTTATTTTGGCAAACGCATCGACGCACTTTTGTACAAAGCAATGATGCGAAAAATGTTACCTGACAGACCGAGTTACACGTTGACACTCACGGACAGCTACCTAAACACCATAAAATGACGTGGCGAGCGAGAAAAAAAAGAACATAGAAATATAGTTGAAGCGATTGTTCGGTGGTCGACCGTGTCGGAAGTTTTACGACTTTGACTCGACCGCGGAGAAAGTCACTTCTTACGGGGTCGACTTTTCAGAAAAGCAACGTTTTTTAAGCGACTTCCATTTCTTCGAGAAAGGGTTTCCCGAGATCCGTAGTAGCATATAATGGTCAACGAGTTTTTTCTCCGGGGCTTCCACTTTCTTTTTTTTTTTTTGTCGAGCTGCATTCGCGAGCCCGGAAACGCGGAGCGGTTTCCGAAGTCAACCCCTGCAATGAACTGACCATCGTCGAAATCAGTCCTTTGTCGTAACTGTCGTCGGAGAAAGCGAAGGGTAAAAAAGAGAAATTTAAGATTTGTGACGAGAAGAGCAAGGGTGCAAGAGTTTTTTAAGAGGCAGGAGAAAAAAAAAAGTCAAAAAATTTGTAGGAAAAAGGAAAAAACGAGACGTGACTTTCGTTCGGTGATTTTACACGCTCTCTCTCGTACCCGTTTAAAAAAATACATATTTTTCCATGCCAATGGTGACCGAAGGATTGACAAAAAAAAATGCAACTTGAGATATTCCGGTAATGCACAGTTCAGTCTCATTTCGACCGTCAGATTTCAATATTAAACACAGTTTTTTCAATGGAGAATAACCAACGCGAACGAAGCCCTGAATTATTGAAAATAAATCCCAATTACTTCGAGCCTACGATTATTATAATTAATGTCAGATTTCCATGTTCCAGGTCCGAATGGATGTCCGAGGCGCCGGGGTAGACAAACGTACACACGATTCCAGACGCTCGAGCTCGAAAAAGAATTTCATTTCAATCATTATTTAACGAGACGACGACGAATAGAAATAGCTCATGCTCTCTGTCTGACGGAACGTCAGATAAAGATATGGTTTCAAAATCGACGAATGAAATTGAAAAAGGAGCTACGAGCAGTTAAAGAGATAAATGAGCAAGCGAGACGAGAGCGCGAAGAGCAGGACATGATGAAGAAACAACAGGCTGAAAAGCAGGCAAAGATGCATCAGGAGCAGCAAAATGCTTTGCAGCATCAGCAGCATCATGTGAGTGGTCTGGACAAGGCGCAAAGTGATCTTCTTAAAGCGGTTAGTAAGGTGCCCACATAGGAGGCCACGAGAACGGCGTGGCGAACGCTCTTCCCTTCGTTTATGTAGATGATAAAAAATTTAAAGCAGCAAACGAAATAAAAAGAAAAACACACATACACAAAAATAGTGAATACCGTAATGAATAAAAAAGAAGAAACGAAAGAACGAGGATGAGAGACGAAAAAAGAAATGAGAGGAAGACAGAGAGCCACGTCGTAGAAGTCGAAAAACAGTGAAATAAATCGCAGCGAGCGATAAGAAGAAAAAAAAAAGAAATACCAGTGGCGCAAGATAGCGCGAGATATAAAGTTAAACCCACGACTACGTACTTACCTGGTTGACCGTGGATCAAAGCCGCCATATTGGCTCTTGGCCACGGACAGCCACGCCTGACTGATTCCTAGAATGTATTTTTTAAAACAAAAAAACAAAACGCGAGGCAAATGATGATATGCTAGACGAGGCCGGAAGTGATAATGACAAGCGAGAAAAAGCAAGATCGAGGCTGAAGAGCATTTTTACTCATAGTCCCGGAATGGCGGCCCGAATTATTCGACGAGTTTGTCATTTGTCGTTTCGGACTTCGAAGATTTATCAACGAAAAAAAATAGTTCGACTTGCGCTACGGAACTATCTCGTGCTCTTAAAAACTCTCTCGATTTCTATTACGCGTCTCCGAAGAGTGAAATTTGCCAAGTTTCGTGCAAAACTTATAAACATTATCGCGAAGACTGACGAATAGGTGCTCACTGAATATTACGTCAAGTTGTTAGAAATGAAAATCCAATCCCGAGTGTCATAGTCGTGATTTTCCAAGTAAGACAAACTGATATCACTTTATGAGAAACTATAAATAATAATAACAATGTTGATATCGCACGTACGTATATAAATAAATATAATCGCGAGTGCATCTTCGATTATCCAGTGCGTTTAACGCCCTGGAAAAGTAAGAAATTTTCCCGCTGATTTTTCTCCGTCGAAGGATCCTCTTCCACTTCTCATCACAGACTCAAGCAAACAATTGTTCGAATTTGCGACCGAGTGGAGAAAAAGAGACAAAAAAAGTCGTCGCGATCATCGAAGAAGATCGCGAATTTCACGATGGACGCGACGGTGTCGATTGCGAACGCGAGTGTCATGCCGTCGTGAAATACAAATGTGGGCTCGTTCTCTCTCTCTCTCTTTTTCTCTTTCCTTGTCTCTCAAGGTGGACCTCTTTGATCAGTCCGAAGAAAGGGCAAAAATAGGCCCGAAGAGACATCGATATCGCAGCCTGTATCGCGCCAACGCTCACGCACAACAAACAACATTTGCGAAAAATCATTTTTAAATAACATCGATAAAAAAAACCCAGTGAATAAATACGTACAAGAAATATTTGTTTATTTCAAATTCTACAGATACGTTCGGAGAGAAGATTTTTATTGATGAAGAACTTAGTTGACATTTTTTTTTCTTTTCATTTAAACACATCAATTAATACGATTACAAAAACAAAACAAACATTTTTCCATCTACTTTTCAGTCGAAATGAATTTATTTTTCTTCGTGCAAAGACAAAAAATTTTAATCAAATTATTCAACACAACCAGAATCACACGCATATAAACATATGAAAAAAAATGTTTACACACAAACATATACGTACGTATAAATATATGTCGAAGATAAACACATATGAAAGCGCGAGCCCGCTTATGTGCAATAAAATCCACGGCAATAGTCGGATATCTGACCAGCGCAACTAAAAAATTGTGACTCGAGATGAATATTAAATAATGGAAGGATTCCGAACAGCCGTGTGTAAAAGATACGTAATAACAAGCAAACAAAAAAAAATGCTAAGATTTAAAAAAAAATGAATTAATACACCAATTGGTATTAAGCACAGTCCCTCCAAGTCCAATCTTGCAACGTTTCCGCCCGCGTTGTAAGACACGAAAAAAAGAAGACAAAGAATTTAAAGAAAAAACCTTTACGTTCGATTATTTTTTCCTATTTTTGCATTAACTTCGCTAGCGGCCATGTTGAGTTTTTTTTTTTTGTTCATTTCTTCATTGAGTGATAAATGCGATATGTGTTGTCGAGAATCTCGTATTCGTTAGTTGGTTCGTAGTTGATTTTATTTATTATTTGTTTTATTCGATTTTTCGTTCCTTTTTGGTACGAGCTAGTATTTTTTATTTTTCTAAATTATTTTTTATCAATTTTCCAACTTCTTCTTCTGCTCGATTAAATCGTTTGGATGATCGGTGGTGCATCCGCCACTTTAATTTAACTGTTGTTTCGTGTTGAACCAATTTCTTTTTATTTTACTCTTCGCGTCAGCTTCGTACTATTTTTTATGTTGAAAATTCTTTTTTAATCTTGTAGTTGAAAATGTTTTTCCCGAGCTCCCCTCCCGCAAGGGGAACCATCGACCTACCGGACACCGTGCCTCAGTATTGAGACGAAAAAAAAAATCGTCGCTTTTTTGGGGCACAAAAAAATACCTGGACGAGTATCTCACTCTTAGTACATTAAATACGTAATTTGGTGTCAGGGTAGACATTTTTCGTAGTTATATAGAGAACCTGTTGTTGGTATCGAAACTTCCTAATCAACTAAATATTATATTTCCCCTGAATTCCTATACAAGAGAGAAAAAAAAACAAGATTAACAAATAGTGATTAAAGTTGATGAAGAAAATAAGTGAAATTTCAAATCGTAATAAATTATCGTCTATTTTTCCCTCGCGAACTCGAACGCGTCTGGTGCCTTGAAAGTTTGACTAAAATTGAAGAAAAAAAAAAAAAATTGAACCAAAAATGTATTGCTCGTTCTAGAAATTTGGCTTCTGAATGAAATCGCACACTCACGGATTTCATAATCCATTGCACATATGTACATTGTGACAGACACTAACTTTCGAGGCTCAAGACTCGTTCGAAGTTCAATGAAACTATTACAAATTAAAGATAAATCAATATTTAGGGTATCCGTATATATTATCAAAAGAAATAAAAAAAAATTTTAAATAATCGGAAAAAAGAGTACATTATTCTATACACAATGTACGTAAACTTTTTGAAATAACGAGAGAGATTATTTGAATCAATAAATGAGGATACCGGGTATGAATGATAAAATAATTTTCATTTCATCTTTTTGGCTACACCGTTCGAATTGAAATTAAGGAAACAGTTATTAATGAATTAAGAGCTCATTCGGTTGAGCTACGATCTGGAATAAAATAAAACTTTTCAAAATCGACATTGATATTCTCCCAGTTTATAAAAATTAAAATACACAAAAAATAATAGTTATTAATATCGATACATAATTAAGTATAAATATTATACTATAATATTTATATACATAAATGCATATTATATTGTATACAATTGCAAATATCTTTTTATTTTTGCTCCGGCTATCCTCAGTTATATAAAAAGAATTTTTTCTTTAATTTTCATTGAAAAAAAAAAAAAAAAAAAAAACAAACCTTAAAATCGAGAAAACAACGTCAAAGAGTGTGATCCACAGCAGCTGTATAACCGCGATTTGAAAATAACGAAAAGAAAATATTTAACAAATCGGCAAATGTATACGGCAAAATTAGATGAGAATGAGAAATAATTATTTCTCACAAAAAAAAAAACGAAAAGGAAGTTTCGAAGAGAAAATTCTGCTGTTAAGCAAGCAAAGAAACAATCGTGAAAACGATACGCGGTGTGTATAACTATTTGTAGAAAGCTTTACATATATTCATATAACTTATATTATCGAAGCCATTATTTCCAGTTACGTTTGATGTTATGCGACCGTTTCGCGAGTTTGATTCGAAATTAAAATTGACGCTTGTATGAGGATCGAGAAAAATTGTACAGTTGGCCCTTAACTATTATTAAAATTGTTTTTGTTTTGTCAAAAAGTGGCGTCACGTAATCAAAAAGAAAGAAAAGAGCAAATATATTGAATAAAAAATTTCTTAGCCAATTATTTCGTTCATGTTTATCGTTTTCGTCATCGTTCAAGTTTTCGCGCAACAAAATTGATTTTTCTTTTTATAATTTTTTTATTGTTCCATATGGTTGTTGTAGGTGTAGGTAATTTTAATGAAAGGTCGGGTAACTGTGCTCTAAATAGTAGTTGATAAATCATTTTTCACGTCACATTTGTCAATGAAAATTGTTCATCGGGTATCGAAGCGAAAGTACCACGAGAAATGGCGCGGAGAGAAAATTTCGAGTTTAAACAGTAGAAGAAGAAGAGAAAAAAAAAAGTATAAATTAATGAAAAAAGAAAAAAAAATTGACGACGAAACAAAGAAACAGATGAAAAATGTATAAAAAACTAGCGGACGCCGTCCACAAAACTCGAGCTTTCTCTCGACCGGTCTCGGACGCGTGACCGACACTCGGATGGATTTTTTCTTTTTAATTACTAGTTGATATAGAGACGCGTAATCATATCAGGTGAATTTCTTAAAAAAAAAAAACAAAAAAAACAACTTATTTCATCCCGCAAGACATTTTCCCCTCCCATTTTTTCTCGTAACCCTTTACGCCCATTTTATCTCGCTCTAGAATTACAGACATTATTATTAATAATAATAATAATAATAATAATTGTATTATATCGAAGTGGATATTAATACGTAAGTGTAGCCGAATTAAGCGATTAATTATATACACACATATAAATATAGTAATAATTAAAATAATAATAATAATAATTATTATTATAACAGTAATAATAAATATACATACATAAATTTTAATTAAAACGAATGCGCGATGCGTCTGTAGAGAATAGTACAACGTGCCCGACTTGCCAAACTCGCAATTAAAACTTGAGTAATGAAAAAAAAAAAAAAATCGTACTCACAGTTCGGTTAAAAGAAACCAGTGTTTTTTTGTTTGTTTTTGGAGTTTAAGCGAGAACTTCTCACATCCGAATTAAGGAGGAAACTCAAAGTATATTGAAGTTTCACGGGTTGACAATGAAGGTTAATTGAAACATAACATTTTTCAGTACGCAATGATAAATGATGAAAAATTTATTTTTAAAATATCGTACGTTAATGGTTTTCTGGAATGGCTGCGATCGAACAAACGCAAACTCTCTCCGTTCGTAATAAAAATTAAAGAAACCGGTAAAAAAAAATACATAAATAACGATACAAAGCAAATTTTGCAATGATCTCTGCGCCCAGCTGTCGATTACGTATTATGAATACTTCGACACATCATCGAGTCCCAGTGAATTAGAATGTTAACTCTCCATCATTTTTACTGCTAAGCGAGCAAATTGTACGATAAATTGAAACAAAAAAATCAACGGTGGCGTACAGAGAAAAAGAGGGGGAGAGAGAGAGGAACGAGTTGAAAGAAGAAAAAATTGTTTGTTATTGTATTTTCAATGCTAATAGATTGTTTATTTATGAAAAACTGTTTAATTTTACGTATTAGCGTTTTTTCATTTCGCATTTGTTTTTTTTTTTGTTAATACGATACTAGGAAAAAGTGATGAGTGATGAAAACATCTCTCTTTTTTTATTAATTATTATTACAAATAAATAGCAGTGTAGTGTGACTATCGCTTATTCTGTCTTTTTTTTTTGTTTTTTACTGTTTCCAAACTTATATAGAATTTTAATATTGGTGAGCTCGGAAAAGTCGATCGTGATTTTCGTGTTCGGTCTCCAGTTTGACGAATGATATTTAAAAAGAAAAAGTGGAAAAAAAAATTTATAATAATACTATCGTGCGCTCTTCGCATTCGCGCGAGTCACGAATTAACGATAATTATAATAATGATTAATGAATAAAACGACAAGGAAAAAAAACACACACAAAATACACATATACGTAATTAAAACTCGTCATTGTTAATTGAAATATTATTTAATCGCGTGAAATAAAGCTTTAGCGCGCGTTATCGAGCCAGAAAAACGTTAAGAAAAAAAAAAAGAGAAAAATGCACTTTTATTTCTTGCCAAATGACTGGTTGTAATATAATTCTTGTAATTGTTGCGCAAGCACGTAAAAAAATAGAAAAATTCTGGCATATGCGAGCTGAAAACTCGTGACGGATAACATATATATATTTTTTTCACAGGCAGCTGTGTCCGTTTGACGCGAAATTCAAATAAGATAAACAAAGAAAACAAACAAAACAATGAATTCAAAACAATACGAAAAATCGAAAAAATTACGTCGAATCATGAAAATGAAAGTAAGTACGAGCGCCAACATTTTCGTCACCGAGATCTCGCTTCGCTATATATTTAGATATGTATAGTATATTGTTACTCTCTCTCCAGGGATCATTAGAATTCTGCTTTTTATTTCTCACTGATTCCCGATGTAAGATTCTCGAGCCATATCTAAAAGTATTTCTTTTCTTTTCCTCTACTTTTGTTGAACATATTTTTTTCTTTCGTTGTAATTTGTAAAAAGTCAATAAGAAAATGATAAAAAATGAAAAATAAATAAATAAAACAAACGAGAGCGGCTCAAATTTATAGATTAGATTGGGGCGCACAAAAAAATCGCGATAGACTCTCGACTGCGTTAAGATTTCTTTGTTTTACTCTATTATGTTGCTGCTGTTGTTTGTTCGCGTGCGTGCCACGATTTTCTCTCGAGCAATTCCTTTCAAAAAGACCCCGAGAATAAAATTATCAGGTGCCTAAACGATGTTGGAACAAAATCTATTAAAAAAAAAAAAAAGAAAAAACGACGAATCCAGTTACGGATTAATTCCCAGTGAAACGAACCATTGATTTTATTTTTTTCGAACACACAGCCTGTCTTATGAACACGCGTGAAATGAATCAACTGACTCGACAAATAAATAATTTGAAAACAAAATAATTGATGAATCAAGTTTTTAAATCCGATAATCAAGCATTTTTTAAACGTTAAATTTTATCTTTGCTCGAGCAAAGCCGGCTGAATGATTGATCATGCGTGAATCAATTGATCCAATTAAATAACAAGTATAAAATTTGAAAGGTTTCAATAAAGAATAAAAATTCTCAATATTTCTGTCCAGCGTGCAGATTCGTCTTACGTGTTTGTCTTTTGCTATTAAACCCTATCTATTTCCTCTCCCATGGACGTGAACAAAGTCCCCCGACTCGTTCATTAAACTTCATGAATTCTCGATGTAAATATTAACATAATAATAGTAATATTAAAAAAAGCGCGCGAGAAGTTTGAGAGAAAGTGCGAAAGTGAGTGAATGAGGTGAAAGAATTTCGAAGGTGGAAATAAAAGAATGGAATAAAATCGCACGCGTTCACATAATTAAATGTAACAACTATTAATTATAATTGATAAGAGAGCGTAGCTGTCCTAAAATACCGAACTACCGTGTTAAGACGTAATATTAAATAAATAAGTAACAAAAAGTGACGCGTAAGGGAAAAAAAAACAAACATTCGACTAAGAGAAAAGTAATGAGAAAGAAATAAGTACGACGATCAATCTCGTGTCTGCCGAAAATTAAACAAACATACATACACATGCAAAAAAAAAAGAAAAAAAAAAACAACTTAGTATTACCAAGACTAGAGTGAAAGGTTTCGAAAGAAATGAAAAACAAAAGAGTGAGGCATGAAAATATTGAGGGCGAGAGTGTGATTACAGACGATTAAGAAACGAGGATAACAAGGGAGAGTAAACCTATTGACAATGAATGTAAATGTATCCATTTTTCGAAAAAAAAACACAAAAAAAAACCACTTGATGTAGAATTATACTCATAAGCTATATCTATGATATACAAACGAAATAAAAGCGTACCGTAAATTAAAATCTGCGTTGCATTAAATTTTATTTTCTCATATCATGAGATTGTAAACCTAAAATCCCATTTTTCCACTAGATTCTAAATTCGTTAGATCGTTAAAGAGCAATCAAATTGATTGGTCAGAGTGGGAGGAACGTTTATTGGCAGAAATAAAAGTCGGTGAGAGCTCATTCTATCAACATATGTAATTTTATGTTTATCGGGGTAACACGATCATTGATGGTGTTTTCTAGACGGATACTTACATGTATATGTAAATATATGTTGATGTGGTCATGTCTAAGTATCAAAAGGACGCAACAGATGTAATTTCACGTTTCATTTCATTCAGCTTACACCCCTTTATTTATCAGTAGTGAAAATGTGCATAGAGGGGTGGTTTTCTCGTGGAGGGTAGATTTTCGTTTGCCGAGAAAAACCAACTCTCTTGCCAGAGTCCTCGACGCTCACCGACTCGTTTACGTCTACGGTTTCCCGCATTTCCGGAAATCCTTTCCAATCACGATACAGAGAATATACGAAATAAAGACGAGGGATGGAAAGGGTGCGAGAATTCTCAGAGTACTGTATATGTATCACGGAATGGCTGCAGCAACCTCTTCTCCAACGGCACCCTCTCGACAGCTCACTCTCCCTTCACAGTAGCAAACATACAGGACCACTTTTCCAACCGCCAGATACTATTTTCGCCACTTTTACGCCCGGAAGAGCGGAACATTGAAATGGAAGCGTTTGCCTTCCCCGCCGCACATATCTGCTTCCGTTTGTAGATATTTCACGAAATAACCTGAACACGTTTGTGGTGTGTTCGTGCCTATATATTGTATGGCAAACTCGGGGTCTTGTCCACGAAAACTGCCAACGAAACGTGTCTCCGGACCCTTTGGATTACTACCGAGTAGGCTGCCACACGCGATTACCCAATCCCAAGAATCTTTGCTCCGAGAAGTCAAGACTTATTTAGAAACTCATAAATCAAACGTTCTTTTATTACTCTAAAATGTTACAATTCGGTCGAAATGAATTTACCCAATTATTCAATAATTTGACCATCACGATAAATACTTTCAACCGTTTACCATCGTACCGCATCTCTTGATGGTTGTTATTCGAAGATAATCTGAAGAAGAATTTCTTAATGTCAAAATTCTTATGCGCTTCACGACAGAACAGTTTTCAAATGATTTTATTTTTATTATTTTTTTGGTCCTTTTTGTCATCCAGCACCTATCAACGAGATGTGAATACAAGAATCTCAAGAGTTGAGCGAATTGTTGCGTGTCTCGCTGTAAAATAAATTAATAATGAGTACACGTTCAGCGATGTTTCGTATTTGAGTCCCTGGGAGCATAAACAGATGGCTGTTAGTGATTCTCTTCGTTCACTCTCCAGAGAGGAATCACTACTTGTCCGAAGTCTGTCTTGTGTTCAGTCGTGAGCAGCGTTCAATGGCTGGCCCTCGAGGCTGCAACGTACAATGTTGCACGAGAGCTTTGTACGAGGCAAAGAAAAAAAAAGGAGTAAAAAGAGGTCGTACACATTCGGTCGATCGTACGCCAGTGTATGGTGTACAAAAGCTGAATTTGCGAGGCAGAAAAACGCATAAGAAAAATGCTACGAAATTATAGTGTTAACGTTTCTCGCGTACACACGAGAGAGACAGAGAGAGATTGAGAGAAATTCTCACAAAGTTTAAAAGGGCGGGAACGAGAGGGTTGCAAATGGTTCGCGAAAAATTTACGACCTCGCGAGTGGGTGATGAAAGACCCGTAAAAAAGTATACATCGGATATAACCGGTGGCCAGCACCACTCTTCGAACTAGCTGGTAAATATATTCCCACCTCACCGCAAACATCGATTTTTGATACACTCGTTGGCATAACCCACAGTTATTGCTCCATGAAAAACGTTAAAGGCAAATGAAAATTTATATGCCCACAGCTGAGTCATCGGACATTTCCTCAAGGCCAGTCCTTCTGTCGTTCAACATTTATTATGTGTAAAACAATTTATTTACGGGCTTTTTTCGTGCTCTAAAAATCTTCGAGCCAAATTTATTTGTCCTCGAAGATTGATTATTGAATTTACATCATAGTGAATGGGTAATTCGAGTTTGTGGAATTATCCACTTACTCCGTCGACAATTATCTATTGCCGCATGTCTGCGAAGCGTCATTTTTTTATGGTTCGAAATTCAGGTCGAAAACCTCACCCTAATAAATTGTACGAAATTAACAACATGCTCGAAAGTCATGAAATTATTGACGAAAAAATTTTCAAAAACAAAAACCATCAGCATTGTGATAGATGACTAATTCTTTTTTAAAATAAAAACTTGAATCATTTATTTCTTTTGATTTTTTAATTCTCCTATCACAAAGCCCTGTTCCTGATTGCCAAAATTTTGGATGACATACAAGTACTTTACAAAACCTTTACGTGGAAAGTAAAAAAGGAAATAAATTCTAGAGTACAAAGCATATTGAAATTCTAAACTTCGAATGAAAAAATCTGCAAAATTCGTATTTTTTCTGGGGTTTTTTTTTTTACGAAAATAGGATGAAGCTTGCGGTCACGTCTTCTTCATGAACGTGGGTCGTGACGCTTTTGTGTTCGTGATCAGGGGAACATTGTCTGAGACAGGGACACCTTTCGATAAATCTTTTTGTCCTGTACTTTTAGCTCGTACGAAATGAATAAGATGAATCTTGCTGCCAGTTTCTTTCAGCTTTCGGGTTTTCTTTAATTTTCTAAACGAGCAAAGTCCAAGGTACGTCGATGTTTCAAAATACTTGAAGAGATTGAATGGCCTGGAATTGCCAATAATTTTTCGTCTTGTCTGTCGAGTTTTTTCGTAGATTATAGTTTAACATGGGAGATAAGAAAAAGAATGTAACATTCAACAAGATTGATGACCCAATATGATGAGAAAAATGACAGTTGAATAAACAAAGGCAGGAAGTATGAGGAATGAGAAAAAGTGAAGCAGAAGGGTGTAAGAATTAAGCTTTTGCAGAAGAGAATGCAGTCAGAGATCACAGCTTGCCATGAGATAATCCCACATTGGAGTTTCAGTCTGCATGGACACTCGTTCGACATTCTTGACCAGAACACGTGCTCTTCCATGTAAGCACACTGCTTTTTATTATTTCATTTTTTCCCTTTTTATACATTTTCAGTGCTAAGACACCCCTGGTGCGGTCGTATGAAGCGCTCTCCACCAAGAAGCTTCGTTTAATAACGTAAACACGACATAAGTGCCTCGTATAGCTGTCATGACTTTGGGTGGTCGTAACAGTGGATAACGTTACATTTCGTTACTTTTTTTTCGAACTCTTTACTACCAATGTCGACGAGAAGGCTTCGTATCATACTTTTTCCAAAATTATATGAACTGGCGATATGAAAAATGTTTTTTGGATCTTCGTTCAATTTAGAATGAAAATAAAATGAAACAGAGTGATCGCATGCTCGTTTGATTACATTTTAACAAAAGTTTTGATCATTTTGAATTAGTTGTTAAGAAGTTTGAATTCATTTGATGAACACTCGATCGTCGTTTTCGTTGAGCAACGTTTTTCAGTTTTAAACAACATGAACATTGGAAGTTTCGATTTCTAAAATAAATATGATTACTTCCTGCAAATAAATAGGCTTCCCAGATTGCGCGTGTAATTCACACAACTAGATATATAATAACCGTTAATTGCTTCTCGTCGACGATCCCATTAGAGATCCTTGAAGCCTCATTTCGCAATAATCGAGTTGGTGTTTTTTCCTACTTCTTCGTTTTCTGGGAACGTTGATGATTATTTTCGATATCTTTTTTTTTGTATCTGCAAATGGAGAGGAAGAAAGAGGAAAAAACGGTGAGAAATCGTGGAGCTAATTCGATGGACGAGCATAATAGAGTGAATGGGCAAGGCCACTGAAGTTGGCAAAAATCTCTTTTTGTTTTTCCAGGATACCAATAAAAATTGAAGCAGGAGGCAAAAGAAGGAATCAATTAAAAAATCAGTCTGTGTTTTTTTTTTTTTCGAAAAGTTTGTAGATCCTATCGATCAATAATTTCAACTTTATTCCATCATTTTTTTGCTACTGGCTAATAGAATATTTATTCGTCGATCTTGTATCAACTAAGATCTGTTACGTAAGCCCTCGAGAAGAATTTAAAAAAAAGAGAAATTGTAAAAAAAATGATCCTGAGAAATTGTTGATGATTCTTGATTGTCATTTCGCAACAAAGACGGTAGCACATCAGAAATATGATGACGGGACTTTCATCAGATTGATACGGAATGTGCGGTTAAGATACAGCTCAGTTTACCAATCGAGTGGATGAGCTAAATTCCATAAATTGATTCTGAAAACTTTTATCGATTAATCGACAGCGGCGTTATGAAAAGGCCCGCGTTTTTGTTCACTTATTTAAATGTACATTCTACGTGCCGTATTAATTCGAAGAGCTATATTTCATATTGAAATTGAAGTCGATTACAAAACATTAATTTTACTTTAAAGTTCAACCTGCCAATTATTGGTTGCGTTAGTAAATGGATCGAGGATGCCAGCATGAAAATGATCAATGAAGCAAATTGTCCGAAGGAACTAGATAAATAAAACATATTTGAAGTAAAAAATCTTGAAGAGAAAGTAAAAGATTTGTATTAATATTTGTTTTGTTTGAGGTAGTGAACCTTTCGGCCAACAATGATCCATTAATTGAAAAAAATGAGAAAACATTGTGACCTTTACAATTAAACGCTTATATTACGAACGAAATAAGAATGATTTAGAAGTCATTTGACCAGTGTGGAAGTAACATTAGCTGGCTCGAGCCCTGCCTGGACATGAGGCTGATAAATCGAGCTGAGAGAAAAATTCTTAGCCAAAAAAAAAGATCTCGTGCCTCCGGATCCGTCCCATTCATTGTCCGAAAGTCTCCCCGAGCAATTCCAGTCGGGTCCCAAGATATAATAGAGCCCATCGCTTCGCGGTTTCACTCTTCTTTTTATCTTTCTCTCTCTGTCTTTCTATAGAATATTCGCCATTGGTAATCCTGCTCGCGCGCGGTTCTCTCCGGTAAGCGATGCGTATAAAATATTAATGCGTAGGGGTTCGGAGGGGGTCACTAACGTACTATCTACGGTCGGTGTGCGGCTAACAGGGCCTCTAGCACGAGATGAGAGCCACGTACATATATCTTGGGTTCCCTCTTTCCGTCTCCACTCCTTTATCTTCGTGCTCCTTTTTTTTCGCTGTCGGACCTTCATCCACCGCTTCTTCGTGTCCTGAATCTTCTTTCTTCCATCGTTCCATCTTTTTTTGTTGCTACTCGTCCTTTTCTCTTTAGCTTTCCCTCTCCTGCCGAGGCACACGAGAGCCCGTTCGGCGTTTACTTATTGGTTTCGCCAATGGACCTACCGCGCTCCAGCATCGTCGGATAAAACGAAGAGAAAGGCGGAGGACTGAGACGGGGATGAACCAACGGCCCTTTACACATATCCCATGTGCTACAGAGTACTGCATAGCGAAAGTATCCGAGAGAAATGGAGAAATAGAAATAGAGAAAGAGGGAGAAAGAGGAATAGAGTAAGAATGAATCCCTATGGTGCCCTTTGCGAAGAAAAAATATACGAGACTCCAAATACGGAGGGGAACCGGTGATTCCATTTGTCCAATGCGTGGCACATCATCGTTACAGTTGCGTCAACACCGCCTTTCTATTTTTCTTTCCCTCTTTCCTTTGCTCCTTTTTTTATTCTCAAGGGTACATCAACATCGTTAAGATTTCAAGCACGCATCGCGACCTCGCGTCCTTCGTGTTAGGGGGGTTGAACAATCCTTTTTGAATATTTCATTTAACAAGAAGTCATGATAAATCGATGAGAGCCGAAAGGATGCAGAGTCCATGTTATCTTTTTTCCACTCAGCGTATTACAAATAGACTTTCGAATGGATAAGTTTTCATAAAAGAATTACGACAATATGCCCCTTTATCGATGTCATTCTTTTCAACTTTATTTTGCTTGACAATGCGTGTGAATAAATAAAAAAAGAAAACAGACAAAATAGTAAAGAGATGGATTACGTACAACAACAACATTTATTTGCTCGATTTTCAGTCAAATATATGGCTGACGGGACACATTGCAGATATATATAGATATTCATAGCAGCTTTTTGGTAGTCATAGAAAGCAGGGTTATGCTTTAGAGGGTGAAAATTTGTTAGAACGACATGGTGACGCGATTTATCCAAATGACGCTCTTTCTTTTCCTCTCACTTACCTATAAATTCTTTTACGATCATGCTCCTCTCGCTCATTCGAATCGTCCATCGAGCTCGAGCTTCTGTGACGATTTTTCAAGCGTATCGATACTTCCGTTTCTGCACTTTCATCGATCGTCAAGATAAAGACGAGCGAATCGACAATAAAGAAATCTAACACGAGAAATACAGTCGTAGAGAGAAAAGCACAGAGCTGCAATATTTTTCGATCTATTCACACTCATCCTCTAACTTTTATAAATCACTTGAGTTATATTTATTTGAATATACATCAAAGAATTTTATCATTGAAAATGATGTCAATGAACAAATTTTGATGATTTTTTATTCGTTAAGTACTTCAATCTCGCTTAAAATCGATCTCAAAAAGTGAAAATGCAACGACATGGGAATTCGTAACCCGAAGACTCGGGAGGCCGAGTAAAAGCGTGTACATAACGGTGACGATAACCGCAACGATAATGTAACGAGGCACAGGAGATAAGGATTCACAGACGAGTGAATATACAGGGTTGTTTACCTATAGATATATATGAAGGGCAATGTCGTGACGACAAAGCCAACGGCATAGTTATTGCTGCCTTCATTATTGTATATTGTCTAGAAGGTAATTCTCCCTTTATATCCTAGACTTGTGCTTTCTCTCAGTCACTCATTTTCACGAAACAGAACGAAACGATGTATGAGCCGAATAAGAGATACTTGAGAAACAAAGAGAGAAAAACAGTAAGGGTGAGAAGTGTCTGCCCGAGTTCTCATGTGCCAACTCCATGCTTGACTTTTCATTGCCCCTCTCAACTTTCCACCTCTTGTAAGAATTCCAAGTCTATATGAGAATATACATAAGTATACGTTCTCCCGACGTATCACGTTTCTAAACTTCTCCCGACACACGCAGTTCAAAGATAAAAAGCTCCATCTTGACGCATTTAATTACAAGTTTGTTTATAAGGCTTTGCATCAAAAAGATTCGTGGTTCCCAAAGCTTTATAAAATGGGATGTAAAAAAACAGTTCTAGTTTACTCCAGGACCGTATTTACTATTGAAATTAATTAGAATTACATAAAAATGAGATATTATTCAGCTTTGCAAAACTTCAACAAATACCCGAAATACAATTTTAGCTAATGTCTGACTTAAACTGGTCAACAATCTTCTATTTTTTTTGTTTATGTTGAGAATTACAAGTCTGTTTTGGATCAAACCTTGAACTCATCGACGAAGAAAGAGAACAAAGGAAATATGTTTTTTTTCTTCTTAAGACAGAGCTCGAAGACGCCAGAGCATCGGAGTTAGTTATTAGGATCCGAGCGTGCTCACGCAGTCTAGAATTGGCATTTTGGGCTTTTTTCTGATCCAACCGAAACGCTATCGTCCTCAGTCCGTCTCTCCCACGCTATATCACTACAAACCCCGTGGTATACGTATCTTCATGTTCGAAACACTGAACCAAAGTTGTAGGTATCTTGCCTTCTGGAGCCTTGTCTTCGATACTCCACAAAAAATACCTGGCTTCGGTTTTTACTTTTTCTTCTTCCTCCTCTTCTTCTTCTTCTTCTCTTTTCGATAGCGGCTTTATACGGACGCCTACGTTGCTTTAACTTGAGTCATTCCGTCATTCGGCTGCAAATATAATGAGAATGTTCTCGCATTGCAGCTCCGTGCGATCTACTCTTTTCCTGGATCAAGCTTTGATAAGCAAACCTTCATAATTACACAAAACTAAATAAATAACGTGGTCATTTTGTTTTTCTCACGAGTTAAAACTCTCAGTGCATGAATTTTATTTTCCGTTATTAGGGTCTACGAAAAAAAAGAAAGTTCGAAAGTCAACCCTCTAATATAAGTTTACGCAGGGTGCCATAAAAAAACGGACTCTCTCGCAGCTCACGACGTATCGGTGAAAGTCGCAGCCTTTGACTACCCTTCCAACCTGTACAGGCTACCCTTCTTTACGATTTTTTTCCTCTTCCGCATTTCTTTTCGCCGTCGGAAAAAGGCTTTCTCCCGCGAATGGAGAAAGTACACTTCGACTAGTCAGCAGAGAACAAGTTCAGTTCCCGATACATCGTTGGCCAGTTCTGTACGATGTTAAAAAACAGTTTTTATTTCTGATCGAACGAAATTTTTGTGATTTTTTTTCATTGATATAACACAATTGATAAAACAAGTGTTCTGGATGATTAATCCTACGTGCGAGTGTTTTGTTTCTTTTTTTTTTACGGCTCAGTGTTATGGGAGTGATTCCTCTTTTCCGAAGAATACAATTTTCATTAATATTGTTTTTCCACGAATCATTTTGTTCAGTATCCGTTAATAATACCAAAGTGCACCGATAATAAGTAACTGCAACATTTTTAATAATTATTCGCATAATTAGTTGCAAGAACTATAGAAAAAATACTCGGGCAATTATATGCAAGAAAATTCTCTTCCCAGTTTTTAGCCACCGTGTGACTTGAATGTGTTGAATTCTCAGTCTTGAGTGCTGAGCTGGAGTGTCAACGGCAAACTGCATAACGCACTAAGTTTTGTAGCAATGGTTAATGTGTATATGCAAATCCATATCTATTTATATATTTGTATTTACAAATTTGACGAGTGTTTCTGTCACGCTAAATACGCGAGCTTGTCAAGCACAAATTGCTCGTTACGTTTCGCAGAGACATCAGTTCGTGTCTCTGGTGTGCACTCAATTGTAAAACGCGACAAAGACGATGAGGCGGCGCCGCGGTATTTTCTCTTTTCCGTATATCCATAATCGCGCTTCCAAATGTGTAAATTGCGTCAGAGACGTTGCCGTAACACGCCTCATGTCACTCTTGTTCGCGTGCGAGGAAACGTAGCTAATTATAAAAACCTTTAGATATTAGATTTTGTCTCCAAAGTTAAACTTAACTCTTCGAGCCTACGTTAATTGTTTGGTGAAATTAGAAATGCTGAAAGAGTAATTTACGGGATAAAGAGAAAAAAAAATAGGCAAAGAACATAGAAAAGTCCTGTATATGAGGAAAAAAAGAATTATGAAGATTAGAAAATTGCAAAACGCTACAAATTTGCGGTGAAAATCTTTGGGTACATGAATTTTATGAATAATTTCATAATTCTTTGCAGCTTGAAGTTTTAAATAGTTCTTCGTCGATCGAACTGCTGTTTTTCCCACTCATTTTAATTTGATAAGTATTATTCATTTAGGCAGCTTAGAAATGAGTTGAAAATTGTATCGTCTGGACATATTCGTATCTAAAAGCACTTGCAAGCTGTGTAAGAAGGAGAAACTCCGAGAGGAGTATACAGAATGCCGGCGGCAAATCGCGGGAGGCGGCTTCCCTCTGTACTCCTGTGTATTAATATTTTTCTCTTTTTCTTCGGGTTCTCCTCACGTATCATAAACATTTAACGCTGGCATTAGACAGCCGATTCGATAGCCGATTACGGCAGAGTCAAGACCCCCGTAAATAAACTGTTCAAGTTTGAATATAAGAGTGTGCATAAGCGTAGAAGTATTAATGGATGAATGTGTATATGTATATTATGCTCAGCGATATACCGGTCTCTGCATACACGCGAACGATTCATCGGTAACGTTTTATAAATACAAAAACGTACGAGAGACGAGAAGCGACAAGAGTTCGCATAACAGAGCGTATATAGCAAACCGTAATTGTATCTCGAGATGCTTTACATTAGCGATAAACAAGAGAGCGAAAAATAAAATAAATAAAGAATTGAGAGGTCGCCACTATCGTCGTTTAGTTCTTGTATTACTTAATTAGAAATGACTTGGTGGCTGCAGAAAATTCACGGTAACGAATTATTTGAGCTGATGTACTTTTTTTTTTCTTATTTGTTATCGACGTAAACACTGGTAGTCTGATAGAGAGTCTCCAAAAATATTTATTTGAGAAAATCCATAAATCCGTAGTACCAGAATGAGCTGATGATTGCGTCAAAGAGTATTTTTTATTTTTATTTTAGAAAAAATCGTGAAAATTCTGGTGGAAAATGGGGATGTATCGAGAAAAAAAATGAAAAATATAATTACTGTAAAATAAGATTATGAATCCTAGAACGACGTTTCACATCTGGTTTCAAAAATGGAGGTCATCCGGCTTGCATAGTATTATTGTGTTTTTGAATTAAACAGTAATGTATTGTCTATGAGGGGGAAAAAACGATAAATCATATTGTAATCGCTGGGGCGGGATAGTAATTTTTGTTTTTACGACTTTTTAACTGCACGTAACATAACTTCGTATCTGTAAAAGTTGGTAAAAAAATCGCAGAACGCATAGTTTAAAAGAAGTATTCTAAAAAAATGAGATATATCGTTGTTTCGTTTTGTTTTATGCTTAACGTATCTCGTGCGATGCGCCCTGAGAGATAAGAATGCAGAGTCTAGTTACTCACATGAATAATGACTTAATGAATCGAGGGAATACGTGAATCGCGTATGTCAATTGAAATTCATTCAGGAAAGACTTATCAGCTTTTTTGCACACGGACAAAACACATGGTTTCTTGACTGTTGTAATGAGGAAAAGAAAGAGAAAGATAGTGCAAATTTGATAAAGAAAAAAGGAGAAAGAGAGAAGAAGAGAGATATTATGCCAAGTGATTCGCGTGGACTTCGTGGTGGGGGAGTTTTATACATCTGACACTTTGTATTCATAATATGCGGGTCGTAAAAGCGCGAAAACATCCATTCCAGCCGATACCATTTATTGCCCCGTACTAACGCGTTGTATTGTGTTTGTTTACGTGTGTGTATGCCTGTGTGTAAATGTTGTATGTAAAAAAGCTACGCCACTAAACACGTGCCAGTTTGAAGCACGCACGCCATTTCAGAGCAGATGCGGGGACGTACAGCGTATGACTTTTATATTTACCCAAACTGCTCATATATACATATACGTTTTAGTAATATCGCGAATTAATGAGCTCGCTAGATGAGATTTTAACATTTAACGGGTATTATTGGCGCCGACGGGATATCTTAACTTTCAATTATTCCACACTAATCTCGATCATAACGTTTTGTCGCCTCGTAGAGAAATATAATAAAAATTTGACCTTTCAACGGTGCGAAGATTCGATTGGCCTTTGCTGACATCGCTAAACGAGTCGTCGTGTTTCTCGATCGTGTAATTATCTTCTGTTTAATTTTTCTCAAAGGGAAATAACAATAATATAAATATATGTACATGTATTTCCAGTTTGATGTAGCAATGAGAATGACGCTCACGCAGTTCTCATTCGGCTTTAATATGCAAAGAGAAGAAATTTGTAAAAGCGTGCCCGACGAGATTAGCTCTCGGAGCAAAAAAGCGCATTTGCGAGCTAACGCCTTCTTTCCTCTTACTCTCTCGTTTGCGTCGGAAAGCGTCGCGACGCCGCGTGGTGCTTTTCTCTTGGCACATAGACACACAACACATACGCACTTTTTCTTCTCCAGCCGCGCCGCTCTTTCCTCTCTGTCGCTGGTCCGACCCGGTCGTCTTAATTTGATTATAAATTTTGTATTCTCCAGCTTCTGCCTCTCGCATCAAATATTTTCTCTGCCCCACATGAAGCTCCCGTGCGATAAGTGAGCAGAAACAAAAAATAACACCAACTGATTAAAATTACAATCGAACGAAAAAAAAAAAGAAAAAAACGTACGTTACACGTGTTATCGCCTTTCTGTATATTTTGCAAAGCTGCCATCGTTTTTCTGTTTGCCGCATTCTAACTTGCAAAATTATTCTTTTTTTGTATGTGTGTATATGTATGTGTGCTGCCACAAAGTTTTCCCGATATTTCACGTCGGCGTCGTTCGTGTAAATAATTGAATATAAAATTGAAGCTTCTTAACTACTAACACGTTGTATACACGAAAGGTCTCGAGTAGTCATTTGAAAAGTCGAAGTTAATCACGCAACGATGTACTTTTGCTTCAGAGTGAATTTATTTAGACTGCTTTTCGTTTTTTTTTTCTTCTTCTTCTTCTTCTCTTTTCCAACGTACCATCGGTGTATATGGTGAAAGAGTTTTCTTGGCCAGAGGCACCCATTCGGTCACGATATGATAGCTGTACAAAGTACACACGATACCGTCCTCTATGGGCTATATTTCGGTACATAGAAAATACACGTATAGGTAGAGAATATCATAGCATCTCGTGAATTCGCGCAGGAAAGAGGAAAAGAGAGAAAGAGAAGAGAAGAGTGAGAGCTGAGCGCGGTCGCGATGGCGTATTGATCTTTTTAGTGGCGTGTGGCGTTATCCTCACCAGCATAGCAGCCGCAGCAGAAGAGACGCGCAATCCAACTCGCCCGTCCAGACTAAAGGTCTATATTTCCCCGGGGACGAATACGTTTTATTATTCCTATAAACACAATTTCCTCGGAAATATTGTGACTCGAATATATATAAGCCCCATTCGTACATCGTACACGAGAGAAAAGAGAGAGAGAGAGAGAGAGAGAAAGAGATATTCGAAATGAAACGCGTGGACATTTTGTATCTACAGGCCTTTGGAACGATCGAGGATGCTGTACGGACTTATATGCTGGGATATGAAATTATATAATTACACAAATTCCACTGAAGATGCAATTAATATTCGTGCATGTGAGCTTCAGTTATTTTGATGAATAAATATATCTCCGTGAATTTATCATGACAAATAAAAATAAAAAACAATTCAAACGATACTTAATTTATTGAAATATTTTTACAAATGTTTCCAAATATTTACAATTCATTCACAATAAATGATAATTAGCTGAAATGCGTTATATATTTTTACTAACAATTCGAAGATACGAACAGACTTTTCTAAATATAAATAATGAATGTGTGAAATTCATCACCGACGGTCGACGTACGAAGGTTCCTCGAAGAATCTTCTCAGATTCGGTCCGAATGAATACAAACCGTTGCCAACAGTCGAATTTTTCTCTAATTTCCATATATATTTTTCATTATTATGAAACAAAAATCAGAAATTGGAATAAAAGAGAATAAAAGAGAGTGAGATCCGATGATTCTGGCCTGCCAAGAGATGAGCGCCATACAGTCTAGCTTGCAAGCTTAGGAGACTCCGGTTCTCGTCAACGTTTTATATTTAATCCAGAACGTTTTAACAAGCGATAAACAAACGGTGTATCACTCGTGTGCGAAGCTTAAATTAGCCCCGATACCATTTCGTACGGGTTCACGCATTTATGAAGATGACCGTGATGGTGGCATGTCCATCGAACTTTTTGCTGTCGAGTTGTGAGAGAAAGAAAGACGGCGAAAGAGAAAGAAAGACAGACGAAGATAGATGAATAGTACGAGAAACGGAGGGGGAACAACTTGGTGGGGTTATTTCTGTGAAACGAGAGGGAGAAACAGTGATGAAGGTGGGGGAAAAACCCAAGTCGTGGAGTTGCCAAGCACCGCCTCTCAGCATGCAATGGGCGGGAATCCTATCACGATTTATGACTCTCGACACCACCGACATCTACCAGAGTCGGAATGAACCGTCTCCCCCGCGACGGCCATTACTCTACAACCATTGGCTGAAATTGCGTCACAACGCAAATCATACGAAGCTCCAAATGTTCACTCAACAATCAAAACTTTATTTTTCTTTATTTCTCCTTCTTCCTGATTGTTAAATCCTTCGAGTGCATAAATCGCTTCCACCATTTTAGCACAAATAACAATACGACTTATCCGAACAGAATTTTATTTATTTATACCTTCGCACGACTAGAGTGGTAAATCTATATTTAGCTAATCGAAGGTGGGTGCTAAGGGTGAAATGTTCCTACCACCAATATATGTAACAACGGATGCTGCAATTCTCGTTGCACTATTTAAAAGAAGAGACAGTCGAAGTGTGCTTTGAAAAAAAAAACGAATCGTAAAATGAGATAAAAAATATTTCAGTCATTTGAAAACAGTTAATTGATCATTTTCGAAAAACGATCATTTAAAAACTGAGAATAGTTTCTTATGTGAAAATTTATACCTGACATTTTCGATACTTTCACCACGAAAATTGAGACATTAATATTTATTTATGTAGGTATTTAAATATCTGAATATGTAGAATGTGAATGATAGCTCCAAAGTTGATGTGGCTGCACACAAATGCATTCTCCACTTTGGAATTAAATAGTGGGTCACTCTAACGGTCAAGCGAGGAACTAGTTCAGTATCCGGGATTATAGGAAATGACCTTGACCGAGTGTTGGTGCAATGGTAATCATCGACAGGTAATGGTTTTTCTTGTCGGAGTAATTGGAGCATATTTCTGGATTACCGACGGACAATAAAAATGACTCGTACTACTGGCAGTAATAAATGGGCAATGATTAGGATTATCCTGTTAATTTATTCAGCCCGATCACTAAAAATGTCAGTTGATGACAAAATTGGTGAGAAAAAAATGAAACTGTAATTTTTTTTTTATGTTCGCACGAGATTTCGTACAGATGGGTTACGTGGTTGACTGGCAACACGACTGACGGTTACGTCGGTTTACGGCTGTTTTAACGAGCGTTGCCTGCACGCGACTCAGCACTAAACCCTCTCCGAGTCCTACAAAACGTAGCCACTAGTTTAACGTTTTATGGCCAAATTTATTATCTGTTACCTCCTTATATGACGGAACGATAACAATAATTGTCAGTTTTAATTCGATCGTAAATCTACCGAGGGGAAGCCACTCTTCTGACATTCTCGTAGTGCAGATCTCGTTTGTTGCGAGAGAGGAGTTTCAGCATCTGGTGGTGTGCCGCGTGGACCTCTCTGTCTTATCCTCCAAGCACGATTTATATGCCCCAGACCGTTTTGTCCAGAGCTCAACGCTGCCGTTCACAGATGGAGCTGCATATATCAGGACGATCCTACAGTCGGTACTAAAGCGCTAATACTAAAAACTCCTCAATCGATATAAATGTCACAACATGTCAACTTAATGTTTTCAGACTTACAATTTTTATTGTCTACCATAAAAAACATACATAGCCATCTACATCTATATTTTTGCACTAAAGTTATAATGATGTAAACTCGAAAATAAAGATTCGATACGTGTGAAACCCATGAATTTTCTACGAAAGCCTAAGAAGCCATGATACGTGTACGATTTTGAATTAAATCAATCTTTTGACATAAAAGACACATGACATTTCGTTTGTAAACTTCGTGAACGCATTGAACAGTCGACAGATGGCGCCCTGATGGCCTTTCTGAGGGCTTGATCAATTTGATTTTGTCTATAAAGGACGAGGTGAACTAGTGAGCGTTTTATGCTCCATGCGTTAATGAACAGGGAAGGTAGCAGATGCTACAGTTGAGAATATAGCTACTTAAACAGAGTACATCATTTATTCATACAGTTATCGTATTAATGAATAAAACTAAAGTATTCATTAGCCACGATCCTTTTTTTAAGATCTATTAATACTTGAATACCTCGTTGTCATGATTTTGATCACAGTGACTGATTTTTTCCTGTTACGATGTCATAAAATCGTAAATGCTGACTTACACTTTGTTCACTTTATATTTGTTGAGGGTGTAGGGAGGAGGGAAGGTGCGAAAAGTGAAGCAAGTGTGGAGTATCTGACAATGTCATCAGTTACATTTACGAGGCCGTCAAGGATCGAGTGAGTACCTTGAGGTTGCCTCATCGTCACTTTAAATCCCGTTACTCGATCGTAAAAGACTTTGACGACCGTGCGGGCGCGAGCTCTCGTAGGTATATCCCAAGGCACGGGGGTCTATACCCCAGAAGCACGGACGTGAACGTTCACTGCGACTATAAAGACCAGTCAGGGGCTTTCCCCGTCTGTGAAGCCCCCTAGACGGTAAAAGGGCTTGACATTTACGTACCCACTTGCCCAATGATCGTTCTCATAATCGCTAATAGACCGAGAATGTCGAAAAGATGGAATATAACAATTATCCACGGAACATTCTCCCGTTACGTCTTTATTATTCAGTATCCTTCGTCCCATGGGAGTATTCGATAGGGGAGAAATATTATTTACGATTGACAAATTTCCTCAATGTTTCTCATATGCATTCAATCGATAAACCTCAATTCTATTCAATATCAAGGGTTTTTATAACTTTCGAATTTGAGTAATTGAGATGTTTTTATTTACAGGGTTGAATATTTGTTCGTGCAACCTTACAATAGTTCCATCAACCGTTGAAATCAGAAAAATCTAAATCTACAAAGCCTCGATTCAAAAAGTTGTATGAAGAAAGTACTGAAAAATATTTTCCGATGTTTTTTCGCCTCGCACGTTGATGTGCATCAAATTTCTTTAAGCATCAAATTCTATTTCACCAAACCTGTTATTCATTTAATAAAGACACAGAAGAAAAATTCTCAATAAATATAATGCATAAAGAATCCTCATAAAAAAATCGATGCAAGAATGAGGGTATAAATTGAGCAGTTACAGTCCGACGAATAAACCAATTATCCAAATCATTGCACATTTTCTGTTCCTATATCAATTACAAGAAAAAAAAAGCAGAATTCGTATAATATCGACGATAATAAAAAACCACCTATTTTCTAGTAACTACTCGGTATTACAATCATATTTCAAAGTGCTGGGGCCATTTTTGTGCTGTGCTTGTCTCTTACATAAACCATGTTTATGCCCAGACACATATTTTTCCCCTTGAAATTATTAATACATCGTTTTTTGTTGGCCGTGCAATGTAGAATATAAAAATGTGCCCATATAGTGCAAATTACGTTCTCGACAGGAGAGCGGTTACGGACAGGAAAAAGAGGAAGGAGAGGGTGGGGTGAACTCTTTCATGAATTGGAAATGTCTTGCACCGGTGGCAAAACAACTCGTAAAATGTGAATAAAACCGCCATATCGATGCGCCATTTTAGATGCTGTTCTGCCATTCCATTCTGATTCTTCGGAATATATTTTCACCCCGTGTGCAATAGGGAACGCGTCATTAGTTACGCTCCGTGTTCGTTCAATGTGTAATTCAATGGTCGTACGCGTACATTTTAGAATGATGATTGTCACCTGGGTTCATGGCATAACCTGACGCTTAATATCCTCACAGATCATCTCAAGGACTCAATATAGCAACCACAAAAGCTGTTCTTATGAAGACACTAAAGAAATTTGAGAAATGATAGAAAGAGAGAGGAGAAAAGAAGGTAAAGTTTTTTGTTCGCACTGTTATGTTGCCGGAAGAATGCCGGAGAGTTTTTCGAGCATAGTATACGTGACAAATGTCTGAAGCATTCATGGGGTATCCATTACGGGTTCTTAAGGGTGTAAAATTCGATCTATCACGAGCACCATAAGCTTTCTTTCTCACCATGAGCGAGCACCAGGTCGAAAGTCTTTCACTACATGTATTTTTTTTTCTGCCTCGCGTAAATCTCATTGGTATCCAAACGCGAACTAAGGAACGAACGAAAGGGAAGGGCGACTGCATGTGACTGTGAGACTGGGGTGAACGAAATAAAAAGAGAAATGGCGTTTTCTTTACCGCGTATTATGTACGATGAAGTAACTCTTACACGTGCTACGCTCTTACCTTTAGATACAGTGCTACCTAAACGTCCTCTCATTCACCATTTTCATTTTTTTCATCCTTTCCACACCCTGAGTATTTTTACCATTTTTTTCTTTTTGATTATGTGCTCTGCTCGCGTTATTAAGGTCAGCCACCTGCCGCGCGCTCGATGGAGCTCACTTCAGGGATGAACACTATTATATGCCTGCGTACATAGACGATAGTTATATATAGATATAGATGAAGACAGCAGACTCTGCCTACGTGTGCACTCTGGGTCCACATGGTTCTTGCACGTTGAGGGGGTTGGTTCGGGTCTCCCGAAGAGGACGGTGTTCTTTTCGCGGAACAAAGAAAATAAGAGATACGGAACGACCGGAGAAAAAGAGAGTGAGAGAGCATCAACGGTCCATGGAGATCGAAAAGCAAGAAAGAAAAAGAGGGAGAGATGAAAGTGGAGAAAGAGAAGTTTCGCTGGGTACACATAGCAAAAGATGAGAGAGGCATAAATGCGAAGATTCAAAAGAGCAACGGAGAAAGAAGAAAGAGATATAGAGAACTAGAGAAAAGGGCGAAGAGGTATGGAGAAAAGAGAGAGGCTGCAGAGGTCCCCCGCGGGCCCGCACCGTCGGCGAGAATAAAGGAAAAGCGAGAAAAATGTGTCTAACCTGGCAGTGGCAATTCTTCAGCGGGAGTTGCCGCCTTAACGCCCGTTGGAGAGAGGCGATTGGTTCTCGAGAGGAGCCAGCGGGAAAGATGGCCGCCATTTCCCTCCAACCATCCGGGGAATCCCCTTCCTCCCTCCCCGCGTGTGCGTGTCCCATGTATTGGTGAGAGAGGGCGCGGGGGTGGTAGCCCGTTTGTGAAAAGGGAATTCGCGGGAATCCTACTGCGATGTGAGCTTGTGTACGTTGGCCAAAAGCGATGGTGGTGGTAGTTTAGGTGGATTCGAGAAGGGGGCACACGAGGGGACTCCACGGGACTCTTATTCTTATTAACTGTTTAATCTTTTCCGGAGATGTACGGGCGCATTACCGTCGGCTTGTTTATTTCGAATCCTCCTTTCCTCTTCTTTTACCTTCACACTAACACACAAACACATACGCATGCACACACACACACACACACAAGTGCACTCATCTTTATATTCGTTCTCTTCTTTCCTCTTATAATCCTTGCCTTAACTCTTTTTCCCTTCGCGAATGTCATCCAACTCACGCTGCAGAGCCATTCCTACTTGTCACCGAGAGACAAAGAGAGAACTTGAAACTCGAGATATTCACCGCTCAAGGATATACTCGCGATACTTCAGAATAAAAAAATGTAATCAAAAGGCAGACTCATGAATCTATACGAATAATTCTCCCTCTTAAAATTTCAGTTTCCCAGTAAATGCGAATCGAAACTACTAGAATAACATATTTGTGTCATTGCAAAATCCGCCTTTATTAATAGTCGTTACGAGTTTATTCGCGCGACTTATAAGGGATAGATTGATCAAGCGTATCTCCCAACGAATTAATATGCATACTCGCATGGAATTCTTCATTAATAGGTATAAGAGGAACTTTTGGGTGGTCCATTTGCAAGCCTGCTGAAGGGAAGAGAGAGAAAGAGAGTCAGAGGGACTGGAAGAAAAAGAGAGAGGGAGGAAGAGAGAGAAAAGAGATCGTTTTCAAAGTAGCGATTCGAAATGGGTGGGGGAGGAGTTAATTCCGTGATCTCGGGGATTCTCTCGGCAGGATAGCACACAGCTCGAGAGTTACACCACTCAATTATTTGATAATGTCGGCGACACGGCGCTGAGGGAATCTCGTTAAAACTTGGAGCGAACTCTCCGCGTAATCTCCCCCCGATGTTTATACCGGCCTCCGTAAATCTTATGGCGTACCTCACAGGGGATGGGACACAGTCGCGGTTGTCTGTTCTCATGGTTCCTCTACTTCACCCCCGCTCTCTTCACTCTCACCAACCATATCCGAGTTTCCTGCTACGGAATAGATAAAGCGAAACTTCGCGCGACAAATATATATCCACCGTGTGCCACGATTTCGAAGCTCTGGCTGGCTTTTCTTTTAATTACAATTTACCAAGTTATTCCTTCCAGACTTTATTACCTTATTTTATTTGAAACGCTATCAGGAAGTATGTGGAATATTTATTATCGTTCCCTTGTGCAACGGATGAACATTAAACCGGGAGGACATTAAAACAAATTATAAAAATTTGCCGGTTTAATTGAAACCTACTTTTAGAAACGTCAAGGCATCTAGTGGTTTTGTTTTTTCCTTTTTCCCCAGTCACGTTCGATTGAATCAAAGCTTAATTAAAGTTATTCTAAAATGGTAACGCAAAACGAGTTTTTTCGTGTTCCCGGAGCCAATTAATTGCGCGTTCTCAATCTGATCGGTGGACAAAGAGCTCAGGCTGGTTGAGCAGATCGTCGTAAATCGGACGTGACTATGTGATGAGTTCTGGTCCTTTCAAAACCTAGCAAACCGTTTGTGTCGCCCCATGTTCGAAGGACGTCGTTAAGATCTTTGTCTGGGGAGCACGCACGCATACGAAGTGCGATGAGAACTTGGTGAATACACTCTCCTTTGTTCGTTCGTGTTGCCATCGATAGATACCGTTTGCCAGCAACAGAGTGTGTATGCTGAGTTCCTGAACTGCTGGTTCTTGAGTATGAGGAACTCGTTAAGCGGGTATATAACTAATACAAAAGGTGAAAAAAGAATAGAGAGCCGCGGTTTGAAACGAGAAAGAGTTTGTGAGTTACACTGATGAAGACATTGAAGTTAACTATTCTGTGGACCCAAAACCTAAAAACCTTAACTGATCCAAAAAAGCAGATCGAAACATCACCCTAAGAAGGGGTAGAACGAAGAAGTATTTAATAGAGACATTTGAATTCAAATCGTGGGAAAATAATTATCTTAGCTTCGCTCATGACGTCGTATGCTTAGTAGAATTGGCACCAAAGAAACGGAGCATTTCCAGATTCGTTGGGCTTGAATTACAAACATGATGAAAATCAAGATTAAGTAGAAAAGTGTATCCTGACAAAGACTCAAAATCCCTGGGACTTGTTGGATGCACAAGTTCATTGCTGCCACGAATAATCCCCCCACTAAGAATCATCTTTGCGCATAGTACTAAAACGTTCGACCAGAGGTCAAGAACCCATGACAGTCGGACAAAACTTTATGGTAGCCTCGATTACCGAAGGTCTCGTAGAGAGGATCAAGGGTACTGTTAGGGCGAAAAAAGTCGGTGCAGGGTGTTCGTATTCAGGGAGAAAAACGTTCAGGATCCGTTGGACTGTCGCTTTTTCGTAAAACGTAGGATTAGTTGGTCAGAGCACTATTCTGGTACGAAGAGCAAATATTGAAGGGGGTTGCTGGGAAGCCAGAGCAATGGGGGAAAGATCCATGGTGAAGGAACAAAAAAAAACATGAAGACACACGATGAGACTATAATACGAGAACATCTAGATTAAGATGGGAAAAGAGAGAGTCAGAGAGAGAGAGAGAGAGAGAAAGGGAAAGAGGGTGCGAGGTTAGGATATCGTGTGATCCTCCTTTTTCCATCGAGTCGTAACGTACGATCTCAAGGGAAGCTGTGCAAGAAGCTCGAATCTGTGAAGCCCTCGCTGCGATCAGGCACCTTCTCCCATTTCGATTCTAGCTCAGTGTCCACCCGAGAAACAGAAGAGAGAAGGAGGAGCCACGAGGATCGAGAATACTCAGGGACATGGAAAGATTCTGCAAGTGACGTACGAGAACGAGGACCACCCCTGTGGAGATCGAGTCCGGCTGGTATACGCACAGCCGGTTTCACACAAAAATCATATTTATCACCTCGCCTACCTGCCGCACGACGACTGCGTGTCCTCTTATCTTCATCTCTTTCTCAAACTCATCGATCTCTCTCCCCCCCCTCTCTCTCTCTCTCTTTCTGTCTCTACCTCGCTCACTCTCACTCCCTTCGTCCTATATCTTATTTTAATTCCTCTTTTTTCAACTTGTCTTCTTGTACCCTTCGTTTTTTACTTCCCTTACTTTTCCCCCCATTCGGAATATGTTTGCTATCTCTTTCTGGGTTCCCTCTCTTGCGCTGAATCAAGACCCTGAAGAGAGCCTCGGGAATTCTCTTCTTTTAATTTCGTAGCAGCACAGCACGCTCTGGTCGGGGCGAATGATTGCCCCGCCAGGCCGAATTTATATCACGCGTTGGAAACTTGCTCTCGCACGGAACGACGACGACGACGATATGCCATCCAACCAAGCTCTTCCTTCGCTCGTGATTGAATGCTCGACCGGATTGGATGTATGAATATGCCAGAATTATCCATATATGTTTGTATGTATTGCTAAATATATAAACGCTCACTGGGGCTCTATTTATTTGAAAGGATTTCTCTTTTGCTCTCGAGGACCCCAACGTGGGAATCCGTCAAATTTATAGCCAGGGTCTTTTCTTTCTTGTACCGTGATCTTCGAGACATCTTAATTATTGCTTTTTACCTGTCCTCTCTGGCGAACGGTTGCTACAAGAATTAATGCCCGCCATTATGTTTTACTAATATAACAGATACCTTGACCTTTGCTAGCGTACATGTTTTTTCTCCATTTTTTTTTCTCATTATTTATTAATTCTTGTATATGGATTCGTACTTTTAAGAACAGACAAATATATTTCAAGCTGGTTTGCGTTACGTACGTGTAAGTTATGGCGAATAGTAAATATTTAAATTGGCAAACTAAAAATATAACAAAAACAGTTTCTCCATGATTTCGCTGATTGGTGAAAAAATCAAAAAAATTTTCAAGTTATTCGAAAATCATTGAAACTTATTTTTCCACATTTTTATACTAGTCATTTTCACTAATGCAATTGATATTTTACAACATTTAAACTTTCGTAATTTCGATCGAATTTTAAATTAAGAAAAGCATATTGAAATTGGGGCGTGATTCAAATTAAGAAGAAAAGAAAACGAACTCGTAAAAATCCAGTTGGAGGGTGGAACAAAAAAATCAAGGGTGAACCTATTTCCGTCCGTCAATTCTCGAAGGGTGAGCAGAGCCGATGTTTTCGTCGGGGAAAAGTGAGAAAGAATGCGCGGAGAGAAAAGCGGGCGAGCCAGCACCTCCAAGGAATGCGTATATAGCTCGAGCTGAAATTGCCGAGAGAACGCGTATTAAAATCGCTGGATTTAGTGGAGAGATAAGCAGCACTGTGCCGCTCTTGCGATAGGGGTTGATGGAGGCCGAGGGTTGAGTACGAGTTGAGAAGAAAAGGGAAAGGGAGGTGAGAGAGGAATTGGTAAAGCAGAGGGAAAAGAAAAACTCTTCTTTACTTTCACCAGCGCCATTTTCGCATTACCATCACCTCTCTCTCTCTCTCTTTCTTTTCTTTCCTCTCTTTCCTTCGTCCTCTCACTAAAGCCATTATCCAAAGCCAAGTTCGACCCTTTCCGGCAGGCCATCCCAGCACGATTCTCCTCACGAATCTACCCTTAACGCCCACATAATTTAAGTTGCCATACACGATCTAATTTTTTTTCTCTCCTCTCACTGCTGTATCACGGACGCTATTATCAAAACCCTTACATTACTTAATGGGCATTTAGTAACAAAATCTGTCTTAACTTACCTGCTGATGAAATTGGTGCCGAAATAATAAATTTTTCAATATTTAATGCACGATTTATTCATTCAGTTAATCATTAAAATAAGGATTGTGCACAATTCAATGAATAAATGAGTAAATAAATTTAGGGAACGATATGCAAGAATAAAAAGTAAAAATAAAAGCGAGTTTTATTTTTAGAAGCTTTCGATTTAACAGGCCCTTTTGAGCAGAAAGTCGAAGAGGCCCCTTACGGGAATGCAATACGTCGTGCTTGCGTGCACAGCAAGAAAGACTCGTGTGTGGTCTTGGTTCTCAATGCAGCGAGCAACACTAACGGTATATATATTTTCTCATTCGTTTGCACGTCCATTTTTCAATCGATGCAACTTTGGTTGTGTCCGTATAAAGTTTTTTCTTTCTTCTCACGTTTCTACCAGTGTTTACGAAGTCTTGAAAGCCGTGTATATATTGTTTTAAAGGATGCATTTCATGCTCTCCCGAATGGGTAATATAATCCATCGAGGTCTTTCCTGTTTCAAGAGTTCGCGGCTCGTCTGACTGTACGTTGATCCTTTCCTTATCCTCTCACTCTCTGCTCTCTCTCTCTCTCTCTCTCTCTCTCTCTCTCTCTCTCTCTCTCTCTCTCTCTCTCTCTCTCTCTCTCTCTCTCTCTCTCTCTCTCTTACTGTCTTCCATTTACTCCCCTTTCCATGCTTCTTTTCCGTCCCTCTTGTCGTAGCAGTCTCGCGTACTTTTATGCCATCGTAAAAGCGTCGTAACAATTAATAAGTATCTCGTAAAAGCGATTGCTGTTGACACCTCTTTGAATGACAGGGTCGGGACGAGGAGCCACACGCCAGCACTGTCCCGACCTCGGTTTCGTCTGGTACTTTGGTTGGTGTGAGTATGGTACAGGCGCGTTGGTGGCCGCGGTCCCGCGATTGCCCGTAAATCAAGTTTACGCCTTGGTCGTTACTTTTAATCGGCCAGTTATGCGTATTGCCGGACGAACGACGCTAGCGCGGTCATTCGACGACCGCGATCTCTCGCTTGTTTTCTCTTAGTATGAATACATAAATAAATCTAGCAATATGAATACATATTTATTGGATTAAAACATAAATCACGCACAATTACAATATGATCAGAATATTTGAAAATACTATTTTATTTGTCTCACATAGGGCTCGAATTTTCAGCTAATTTTCAACGTCTCCTAAATTTAATGCACCAAGTAGATTTAATCGAGAATAAGGATGTCGTTGTATAGCCAAAAGGCAACAAATACAATTTCCGTCGCGGCCATTGCACACATAGTGCACTCGAGAAAGCAAAGGGAATGAAAGGGGAGGGAGAGAGAGAGAGAGAGAAAGAGAGAACCGTCGCCACCGCCGTCGTCCGCGGTTGGGATAATATTGCACGGATATAGGGAAACTCATTCTATACTGCCATGGTGTAGGGGTAGTAGAAGCCACAGAACTGTGGTCGCCTCGGGTCTCTCTGCGTCGTTGCCTTAATTAAGTTACACGCCGTAGCCCGGTTGTTCGGCTGCGTATTAATGTCACACCGCCAGAGTACGAGAACATTAGTTGGCTTCAATGCTTTCTCGTCCCCTCTAACTTCTGTTACATCGCCCGAAACTTTCATAGACATGAATTTTCTATTACCCTATAATACACTTGAAAGAAAAAAAAAAACAATATTAGTCGCATTTTGTTGTTGATGGAGAGAACACCACTGTATATTCGTGGCATCAAATTTTATTTTCCTTCCGAAACAATAAGACAATCATATCTGAACCAAATACTGGCTCTGCATTTTCAAAAGAATGCAATTTTAATCAAAATTGCACAAAGTTTTGGTGTAGAAATCGTTATTTTCTTGAATGATAAATATTTAGACAGTTCTATAGTCTTATGAACGAAATGAATTTAAAAAACACAAGTAATGGCATAAAAAGATTTTATTTAGTGTAATTGTATTTTTTTAGGGAATTCTCCAAAAAATATCTGGAACACTTTGAACGCGCCTCACAAATTGTCGAGTTATCTAAATAAAAAATGAAAGTACGAAGGCTCAATGTTGATCAGTTCGCAATAAGAGTTCAAGAGCAAAAGAAATAACATTGAATTAATTATGGAAGGTGAAATATACTCACGTATTGAACTCGATCGTAAAGCGATCGTGCCCGTGTGTACCGCGAAGTATGCTATAATCGTATATATAGCCTTTGGGAATAAATGGGGTGCGTAGGTCGTCATGATAAAAAAAAAAAAAAAAAAAGTACGGTTTTGGATGGATCTGGGATGTGTCTCATCGGTATTGCGGATACGAATTGTGTTGGATCCCTGCTGGGTGGCGCTAAGCTTCTGACTTCTTCGGAAGCTAAGGGTAGCTCTGGTGCCCGTTGTCGTGCTGTCGCAAATGCTATTTAGGAAGGGGTGGATCTTCGAGCTACGAGGGGATTGCTCTTGCCATATATGTACATATAGAGAATGCTTGCACGTTGGAGGGTTCTGAGTGGAGAGGCCAGAGCAATAGCCTTTACGACTCGACCATAGTATCGAACGATCTATCCAACCATTAAGATAGTCTCGAAACGATTCGGTAACCTTTGGGTCTCTGTGAAAGCGATACGCTATCGAGTTCTTCTCTTCTCTCGCTGGCTCTTCTTTCTACAAGCCAATGGGCCGTACCATCAGGTTTCTTGCGGACTTTCACTAACGTTTTTCCTCCTACTTCCCCGGATTCCAGCTCGCTCTTCGTGTCTTTTCATTTCAGAGTGACAAGTCAGATAAAGGACAAAAGTAGGCTCTGTTAAAAAGGACAGACAACTGATGTAAAGAAATGAAGTTCCATCTTTTTTTTCTTTCTTACTTGCAGAGTCTCTTTCACCCCTTGGAGCTGATGCATAAAACGAAAATCTCAGAAGCCAATACGGTAGCCGTCCAAACTCTATTACCAGACATCATCCGTTTCTTATCTTTTTTACCCGGAAGCCCCTGAATGAATTTGTTCCCTTCGAAATCTCGAGGGCTGCGATGCCCTCTTGGGTCAAATAACTCTCACGCATGATCACTCCGCAGCTTTGGATAAAAAATGCAAAAGCTCGGCAGTTCACTTGTTATTGAGATAAATATATTGAGAGTGAAGGATCGCACGTTCATGACGTTCACGTTTACACGCCACGGATCAACGAGGTAGAAAATCAAGATGAGAGAAACTGCTAACGAAATGTTCATAATTCAGCACTTAAAGATAATTATATTCTTTTCTTTATCAGTCACTTTCGTATATTATTGTGTAAACTTATCAAGCAAGTAATCATTTGAATTCAAGTTTACTGTGGCAAACATTTTCTGACCTTTTTACAGACATTTTCACATAATCGCAGTGGTCTTTAGTTACTGGAATGATTATTAGGTTCAATCGGCGTGAGTGCTAATAACGCGATGGCAACGTAATGGAGGCGATCTAACTTGGAGCAGAGTCCGCGAAAACTCAACCACTGGTCCATATCCATTACTATCCATCCTCAGAAAGAAGGGTAGTGCATTCATGTCCACCTCTTTTCTGTGGTACGTTGTGACAGTAAATAGCGACGGAGAAAATGGCAATGGGCGGAAAGAAGAAGAAAGAAGAAGAAAGAAGAAGAAAAAAAAGAGATTTGATCGAGATCACTGCATGCTGCGGTTCGCATTTTTACCGTGGCTGCTATATCTTTTGCTTTCATGGTTTCATGCTGGGATAGAACGGAAATAGATGTGTATAATATAAAATGCAATAAGGATTCTTGGCAAACGCGTAGTGATAGCAAGATATCGTCGGTGTATGTGGGCGTTACAACAATACGGATGCATGAGCAGCAAAATTTTCGATGACGATGTCCTGGTGGTTGTGATGTTTTTCCGTACACTGCAAGAATTAGATTTGAAAAATGATCATGAAGATCATAGTAATGGACGAGAATAGTCTACACTCAAGGTTATTATTGAACTTTACTCGAACCAGAGTTCACTCATTTCAAGTTAAAACTTCAATCTTTATTTTTCTTAAATAGTCAAACTGAATATAACGTAAGTTTTCGACCTTCAGCAAGAACAGATATTTGTCCTTCTAAAATCAATTTTCTGGGATGCTCAATCAGTACAAAATCAGAGTCACGAATATGGCAATCAAATTTGTTTACGACGGACAACTTAGCCATGAAATTCATTATCCATCACCGAAAGTCGATTAAATGAAAAAACTCATTTCACCTGATACTGAACATAATTATTTTTAGCTTCGTTCGTTGATTTATCTCTGAAAGAATACTTTTTTTTTTTCTATCTACACTGTATATTCTCACTTTCTGCCTGATTGGTATTGGTATATACTCGGATGGATGATAAAAATCTTCGTGGCAGAGTTTTATGCAAAACGTTAGCTTTGCTGCATATAGGTTTTGTATTATAACAGTGTGTTAGCGGGTACATATTGTTGTATGGTGAACGTTCCAAAACTCACTTATACTTTCCGCCGATACTAGCCATAGCCCCACTCTTTATGCATGTAAAGAGTTTGTGTAAAACGTGGTAGGATGGTGTGCAACTGCAGTGAGAATATATATTTATATCAACAGCACAGCCATTTCGGAAGAAGCAAAAGCAAAGAGCAAGAGACAGAGAAAAAATAAAGAAGAAAGAGAGTAGACTTGCGCGGAAGCTTCGCATTTGACGGGGTGGTTTTCCCGACCGGTTGAGGGGTTGTGGAGGGAACTCGAGGGTTCCGGACCAAGAACGGAGGTTGGAGATCCCGGGGGCTGGGAACGGAATGGAATAGAGTCGAGACGAGCGACGTAGAGTGCCGTAGGGCTTGGTGTGCTCTTGTATAAGACCAAGAGAATGAGGATAGCGCCGAAGGAAAGCAGAGAGGTGCGGGGGATCAGGAGATTGATAACGCAATTCCAAGACTGCCATTACCCCCGACCAACGACGTCGGGGGCCGCGCTTCGTTCCTCCTCGCGGCTCCCGCGCGCTCTGCTACGACGGGACCAGGAGCTCTAGCTCTTGCCTCAGCTTTCCTATCTTTCTCCGTTCTCTTTTTCTTCTTTCTCGAGTCCCTTACGTCGTTTCTCCCCGCTAACGTTTTCCCACTCGCTTCTACTTTTGGCCTTTTTCTCGTCGCTTTTCCTCATCCCCCTCACCCACCCATAGAGTCGACTCTCCGATCTTCTTACTCCTATTTCTTTTCTTTATTCCTCCTCCCACTTCTCAACTTCTTCCACTTGTTCTTCGTTTTTTACTCCCGCTATCGCTTCGAGAACGCTCTGCTCCCTCTACGAGCAAACGCCCGACCCTGGATCGTCGAGTTTTAGAAACGTTAGCTCCACAAATGCCTCGGGACAATTCCTCTCGTACACCCGAGGCTTCCTGCAGACGAGGTGGAAAAAGAAGAGAAAAAAAAACCCAAACCGACACGGAAAACATTGCGCGGGTGACCTGGGTTCAGACTTTTCGATGTTTAGGACTTGCCGTTTAAACTTTTTACCTGTAATTAAGAGACCATTCACTTTTACGATCTCGGGCAAAGGCACTCTGGTATGGATATTCATTTTTAAGGACTTCGAAAGAAACGAAACCCACTCTAGGTCTTTTTCGGTCTTCCAACAGCAAATACATTTTGCTTGAGCGATTGTTCAAAATCAATTACAAGCTCTTAAGGGGCTCGTATTCAGAAGTTTCAAGAGAAAATTAAGTGTCACAGTTAAAATAATTCATTGAAAATAGTCGGAGCGAGCTTTAGTGACTCAATATCTACTCATTTACTTAAGCTATTGAATAAATCGTGAACCTTGTTCGAGTTACTCATCGAAGTTCCTGTACGTTCAAAAAATCATACAAAATAAAACATTCGGCAACCTATTGAATAACCAAGTTCATGATATGACTGCCTTAGAGTAAATATTGCAAAGACATGGAGCTCCGGAGGGTTCATTCTCGATGTGTCGTCGAGCTGGCTTTTTCGGAGCATTATTCACAAGAAAAGGGGATGGTCCGCACTTCGGACAGCTATACGAAACGAAAAGAAGCAATCGTTGGGGAAGGATAGAGGGTGACGGGGAAGGGTGTATGAGGAGAAAAAAGAAGCGTAACGCGATAGTCGGTGGCCTCTTTTTCCGTTTTCCCAGGGAAGACCCCAGGGCCAAGCAGTATTTCCTCTCGCTCGTTCTCTTATTCTTATAGCTCGTTGCCTCGCGGCCCACAGTTCTAAAGAAGAGGGCAAAAGAGCGGTTCGCGTTTTCGCTTCACTTCTCGAATCCCCCGCGGCAAACTTTTCCGTGAGCTCATTCTTGCTCTTCCGGAAACCAGACTCGTATTCCTTTTTCCTCATTTTTTCCACCTCCTTTTTCTACTCAACCTTGCTGCCAGGGCTTCTGCGGCGTCATGGACCCGCGTCCCAAGCTTTCGAGCAAAAATACGATTATAACGATAATTGTATGTGCGGAGTGCAGCACCCGAGTATATATCTTGTTTATTAGCTTCGAGAGAGAAAAGCCATTGTACGAGGGTTGTATGTGCACGAATATAGGAGAGAAGAAATACGAGAAAGACGAAAGGGATTGGAAAAAAGTGAGACGATGCCATTAAGTACTGTTTTTTTTCCTTTTTTTCTACCACAGAGTATGAAAATCGTATAAATACACATACTCAGATATTGAACTCTGTAGGACTTCGAAGATGCAAATTTCGTCATGTTTATATCTCTATGCCAGCCTTGAACAAACATCGCACAGCAAAATATAGTCGTTGGTACTTTCGTGTATTTTTCTCCGCTGCCGTCTTCCCTCCCTACCTCTCGCCCCGCACTCGTTCTTTTCGTTTATTGCAACTACAATTGATGAACCTGCAGAATCCCCTAGTTGTTCTCCGCCCAGCCGGAGCTCACTTTATACCAACAACCTACACAGTTATACGATGCTTAGCCAACCACCGTTCTACCACGTCGTTTCGACCCGAAACGCGTTGCGTATTTTACGCTCTTCGCTGTGAAACAGTTTACGTTTTGGTACGTTCGAGACTGAAGTAGTATCACAGTTTCGTTTTGCCGATTGTCTCGTTTAATAGTCACCGGAGTGTCGAGCTGTTTTGGAAAAGTCCAACGTAACAAGCGTCGAAGAGAGAGTTAGTTTGCTAGTATCGCGAGAGGGTGAAAATAACTTGGTTTGCTTTTAATCGTATCTATAGCATGCAGATTCGAAAGTACTCATTTACTGTATAATTGTGTAAATAGCATCGCAATACGAAATCCTAGACAAAACTTTGAGTTTTCTTCGACGCTATGTCGTTAGATTCTCTAAGAGATTCCACCATCAGCCTCAGTGGAGTTACCAAGTCGTTTTAAATCTTTCTTTGTCTCTCTCTCTCTCTCTCTCTCTATTTCTAGGCATCTATAGAAAGAACTGTCGCTCTCTCGATCTCAGTTGTTGCCGCTGCGCATCTAGAGGATTCACTGAGCTCATTCGAAGAATATTCTCCATACACACGCATAAACACACAGACTAACACATATTTATATGTATCAATGTATAAAGAGATAGAAGAAGACTTGCGCTCGGGCGACAACGACGCTCTTTTATCGTCCTCATGAATACCGAATACTCTGGGCTCTGCTGAACGTTCCCGAACTTTTCTTATATACCGAAGATTTGTTGTTTCGGTGAATGCTTTTCAACACTGTCGTACTAACGGATAGAGAGAATTGGACGTGAGACGAGCTGAAAGAATATAGACACACTCTACAAGTATAATGCCCGATGAGTCCCCGCGGAAATGGTTGAAGAGAGCTAAGCGCAATGGCGACATCAAGTTGAGTAGAGATAGGAAAGTGTTAATCCAGGCTCACATTTCCAGCTTTTCAGTAAGTTTTGCAGAAGCGTGCGAAAGACTTTGCTACCAAGAGAGAGAAGTCCCTTATACGCTTTTCTCTCTTTATTACTCTTTCCTCCCTTTCTCGCATACACCTCCGCATAGAAAGTTGCAGTTCACGAGCACACACTTATGCCACAAGGAATTTTCATCCAATAAATTCAGAGCTTTGTATAAGCTTTCCACGCTCGAGTTTAAATCCCCGCCGTCGGCACCGACGACGTCTCTGTCACCTCCTTCTTTCCCTCTGGCCGCTCTCTCACTTTCGCTTTCTCTCTCTTTCTCTCTTTTAGCGGTTTTCCTTTAACTCCGCCGCCTACCTATTTCTTTAGAATGTACGTGTTTACCCACGCAATGCGCAACTACCTATTTTCCACTAAAGGAAACGCGCAAATAGCCGCTTTATATTCGGAACTAAAGCGATGAAAATCCTATTTTTTTTCTTCTACAATCCATAATGCTGTAAATCTTTGTAACATTATAAAATGTTTTTTGCCTATGAGCAATGCGCGCTGTTTCCAGGATATTATAAATTTATTCAAGAAAATTCTAAATAAAGCATTTAATGGAAGAGTCAAAATATATATGTAAATAGATATTTTTTTAAAGATTTTAGTTGACTGTTTAATCAGCAGAAAAAAATCCTATAGATGAAAAAAAAAATTCATAACGAAATACTCGTAACTGTCAGGTTATTTTCATTAGCATAAGTTTTAGAACTTCGAGAGAGCAGTTTTTCTACCTCATCGAGTGAAGGGTCTTTTGAGGGCAAAGTACCACTTGAACGACGCATTACAAGAGCACTTACTTTCCCCTCATGCCGTATCATACTGACTGAAATTCCTCTTGCCTGAAGACATGAGATTAAGGACTTTTTTGTTAAGTTGACTGGTTGCAAAAAAAAATATTCATTCTCCAGGAAAAATCATTTCAAAACAATTCCTTCAGCTCGAAAATCCTAGTGAGAATAAAACTTTCTTGAACTTATTTTATCGTAACGCAAATCCTACAGAGTCAATTTCATTTTATTAGAATAATCTCAACCGTCAAATATACTGTGAAAATGGGCTTTTCCAGCTTTCATCTTCAGTGAATACGCATTATCATTTCTCAATTCATTGATCCAGGTTGAAAGTAAATCTATTTCTGAATTTTTCAGTTTCGATAAACTTTGTGAGACCACTGAGTTTGGCAATACGAGCTCGAGTTCGCGAGACGAAACGAGCCCTCGTTCTCATTTTTGCTGGACTCGTGAAAACGAGTGGAGGCAGTATGAGAAAGGGTACGGGGCTTCGGACATGGAAAATACAAAAACATAGGCAAAAAAATCGAAGTTAAAGAGAAAAGGAAAATGAGGGAGAAAAAAAAGAGATAGAGATGAAAAAACGGTGAATGCGAGTTTCGAGGGCGGATTCCCATGAGGCTGTAAGATATTGGTTTTCATCCAAGCTCGTTCAGGGCCTCGTAACGTTTGATAAAAATGCGTGTTACGCGCGTTTCGGTGGGAGCGGGTGCAAGAAGAAACCTCTCTCGTACTGGGGTCGAAAGGGCGCCCGGGGACTCGTACGTGAGAAGATCACGAGAATTTTCCCTCTGTCCCGCTTCCCTCGCCAGGTATATTCGTTTCAAGAGCTTTCGTTGTAGTCGTACACGAACTTGGCGAATCGTTGCTCGTGGCAAAGAAATATCTATATCTATAGATAAATACTACTTAATTATAAAAAGTGTGATGATATATTTTCTAATTGACATTCGACATAGATTTTCTCGTAATGAAAGGGTATGTTGGAGAATTTCATGCTTGAGTCAACGTGTAAATACATTTTTTTATGCTCACATTCTTTGTAACGAAATTGAAAGCGTTCTATGATTTAAATGCGTATGAGGGTACGTGAGAATGTACAACGATGACCGTGTACTTTCTCACTGCTGGACGTGAACAAACGTCCTGTGTGACAAAATTTAACAGCGTTATACATACTACAACCTCGAGTACGATAAACATCCACCAGAGAATTTATGCTCACTCCTCGTCCCGTCGGCTACGGTGCATAAACGAAATATCAACGGGCATTTGTACACTTCTATTTCGCCGATTTGCGTCACCATGTTAACGTACAGGTTTAACAAATAATCGCTATAAATATGTCACATAACCAAACTATGCTGATGGTTAAATATACATGAATTATTTCAAAAAAGGAAATCATAAGGTCTATATGTGTTTTCTTACTGCGCAACTCCGGTGTGTTCTATATTTGGTTTTATTTTTTTTTTTCATTGCGTTCTTCAGCACGAAATTGTATTATTTTCCACCTTATTTGATAAACTGTGTGTCATTTCGCCAGAGACACTAACGGAGTACACAAAAAACCTAATTAAACAATTGAAGAAGAAAATAAACATAACCAAATTAAATGTTCACAACTAAATCTGTCATAGAATCACGACCAAAGGTGTGGAACGGAGACCGCAAGATCAGTTGATTCAACGAAGTATGAAAAAAAAGTTGGTGAAATCAGTTAATTGTGATAAAACAGATAACATTGATGGTTTAAAACCCATTCAGAAATCAATACAGAGTTTGCAATTGAAAAAAAAGATCTAGCATGGCTACCGATTACTTAAAAAGTAGATAAAATATGTTTAAGTCGGTACTTTGGTAAAATTCAGTTCCCTTACGGCAAAAAATATCCGGACAGATTTAGTCCAGGATATAAATATTTAATGTAAATAATAACAGACGATACGAGGGACGTAAAGTTAAGTAAAGTTGCAAAAGCGTTTCGTGAATCTTGTAAAAACTTGCCTCGGATCTGTGTGTATGTGGCGGAGTAAAGTGTACACGGCTATCCCGAAATGGCTGGAGAGATCTTGGCGGAATTGCAGTAACGGGGTAACAAATGGTGGTCATGATAGCCAGGCTAGAGTAGGATTGGGAAGGAAGGTGGAAGGAGGAGGAGGGGGTGGGGATTACGAGTATAACCTCGTGCATGGGTACACCGCTGGCGAGCGATGCTAGCTCTCTGCTTCCGGCGACGGGGGTTGGTGGGCGAAGTATACGGTCCGATAAACACCGCGTTACTCCGGTGGAACAGGGCGTTTCTGTATGGCTTGCAGAATTGCCACAGGAAAGCGATGTAGAGCTGGCTAAGCCTCGTCAACTATCGTGAGAGTAACCGTCGAATAGGGGTCAACCCAAATTAGAGAATAGTCTGTGAATGCCGATTAGAAGTGATGTGTGCATGGGAGATGGTAGGCTGCGTGATTTTGGATTTGCACTAAATTGCTAGATGACCGGAAGGAAGGATAAGATGGTAGTGGGATGCGGCATGTTTAATAAAATATAAATCCCGGCATACCGAAAACACCAAGGGACCCCTATAAATTTGGAGCACCCTTGTGAGGAATTTTTATAGACAGAAATCTTAAGCACCTTTAATGAACTACTTTTACAGTGAAGTAACCAAAGTATAAATTCTTAAGAGTCTTTCTTTTGGAATGAAGTTCGTTGTAGGGTCGTAATGCGCAGGTTGTTCGGTTGGAAAGTAGGTAATAATTATGAATTATTAACTGGTTGTAAAGAGAAATATTGTACTATCCAAATATGCGACTCAATTAGACAGAACATTGTGGAATTCTCGGTTGGCAGAAAGCACAATAATGGGTGAATGCAATCGGTAATAGGTAGCTCTACTGCAGTAACGTCACAACAGATCATACTGAGGGAACGTAGCTTGGCATCAAAGGGGTGTTTCGCTACCGTTGATGGCCCTTGATATCGGGAACATTGTATATTTTCGCAATAGGATTGTAGTATGGTGTATGGTATAGAGAACGCGTGGCCCGCCCGCGGCTCTCACAGGTACTCACATACAAACACACATAGATAGATCCCTCATAAGGGAGATATCGCTTACGAATCAAATGACCCATTTGGTTTTAGTACCGTGCCGTTATGGTTCGCGTCGGTGTGAGCCCGCCAGCCGATTTTGCCTGTGGTGAGTGTTCTGTCCCCCATAGTCCTTTACCTCCGTCCCTCTAAACCTCTCTTTCTCTACTGGTTAACGTCACACCAACGGTATCGAGAGAGAATCCTCGACAACTGGCAACTCGCGACAATAATATCTAGTTCTGTGAAAATACACATACTCGAAGGGGACACTGAAGCTATGAGTAGTCTTGAGTAAGATCTCGAATGGTCTTGTTCACTAGTTATATTACTATCCCTCGATCCCTGAAATGTTTTGACCCTTCATTTGTAACTTATACCAATTTCTACTCTCTATGATTCTTCAAAGAACTTTTAACCATATTGAAATGGCTCAGCTGACCGTAACGCATCTTTGATGTCGGTCAGCAGTTACAAGATATAGTTGACCCAAGAATTCCTCTCGAAGACTATCTTGGCTACCACCCGTGGTCACAGCCGTGTTTAGGTTGACTCGTTTGTGCATGTAACGGCATCTGGAACCCAATATATACCGGGTAGTGGATGTTGGAGATACTCGTTCTGAACGGTAACTCGGGTGAGATTAGTGGAGGTGAAACACGTGTTCGATTGTCGTAGATCATGCGAATGAAAAATAAGCTTCTGGCCCTCCCCGTGTATCCGCATCTTGCTCCACTCTCGATGGAGTAGGTAAGACGTCGTTACGCGCATCCGGTGCTCTCACCAACCCCTGCTTTCGCTCTCTACTACGGAGGATCACAGCATCAGCGCAATTCGGATTGCCAAGCAGGGTTCCCCGACTTTGCTGAACCGGCTTATCCTTACACCAGTGGTTCATGAGACATACATCGAAGAGAAGAGAAACGAAAGAGAGGAGGAGGAGGCCGGAAGCACCTTATATAAAGTTTAAATCATCCACGAAGCAAACCCACGAAGCCTCCCCGCTCCCAGCTTGTGGGAACGGATATTAAAATGCGTTACGATCAGTGTGCTGCTCGACTCTGCTCCACGTTCGTTCTTGCATATGGCCTCCGCCATAGCCAAGACCGACTGGCAACGGACCAAATTGGAAAGCGCGCAGTTGCGAACTTTCCCGTGTGCTTTCTGTACTCACCCGCATCCTCCTCCGTGCGCATATCTCGATGTGTGTATAACGTCGAGACTTGAACGCTAATGTTCGGGTGCTCTTCCTCCGCGCACACTTGGCTCGTTTGAGAAATCCCTTTGGACACATCTCTGCCGCTGGAGCACCAAAGGCACGTTCCATGAGCTCAGGCCTCGAGAATAATGCTTGCAGGGTATAGCAACGCATGCAAGCCACAGAATTCGTTTCGGATGCACGACTTGCCGATTTTACCCGCTTGCCAAGAATGTATAATTAGTTTGAAAACCGTGTTGTGCAGAATTTCGAATAATTATTTTAATTCTCACCGATATACCATGCGCTAGAAGATTCGATCTTACAGAGGACGACACAGTTTCGAGATATAATTTTGTAGAAAGATGAAATCAATTTGTATCATATACTAAAATTGGGTTATTCATGATCATGCACAATCATCGTCTAGCTCGAAAGCAATTTTAATCAAACTCAGAGGTTATCGATCGGCTAAGGAATTCATTCAGAAAAGCAATTCTTATCATACGCGATTCTTTCCTTTTTCTTTTCTATATACAATTTTGTGCCAAGACGTTAAGAGGAAAGAAAAGAGAGAGAAAAAGATGGTAACCGAACGTATAGAAAGCAAGCGGTGAACATTGGTCTGATGGAATTTTTGCTAGCGAGTCAAAGAAAGAGAGGTCGCGTGAGAAGCACAGCGCCCAACTGGCACCGGCCCAAATTGAAAAACACATTCGCGATGTTTTCTTTGCGCGAGGGTGGAATACTCTGGTCGAGAGGGTAAGGTAGATAGCGATGGAAAAAGAGGAGGACTCGGGAGAGCTCAGTCGTTCGCTCGCCAACCGAAAGATATAATGGATCGGGAGAGGAGAAGCTTGCTCTTGGTTGCTATATACTTGCTACTGCTGTCGGAGGGTTGAAAGTTAGGGGCTCCAGCGAAACCTCTCTTCTTCACGGAAGGAGGGTGGGTGGGATTTATAATGAAAGCCGTAGAGTTGGACTCGGATTTGTGAGGGTAGTGCAACCCTCCCAGTTCACCCCAGAACTCGGTAGAGTGAGATCGAAAGAGCTGTAGAGGCGGGTGAGCAACGAGAGTACATTGGTGAGGTACGAGATAGCAAACTTCTCTGTTCATTTCTCTCTTTCTCCCTCTTTCATCTCTCGCATTGGGCTTGCTCTCCATACCGTTTCGTCGTATAATCGTTTTGTCTTTGTCTCTCCACTCGACAAGGAATCCAATCGCCACGTGATCTGTATAATAGTCGTGCTAAACCTTCTCTTCATCCTCGCAAAGAGCTTCTACCCCCATCGCAATCCCACGGGTGAAATTGCAAATAACAAACGTTTGCCTATCACACAGGCTTATTCACGAGAGGCACCGAAGCTTCTGCTTTCAGCAAACGAGCACTAGTGGCAATACGTACGGGTTGATAGGGAGGGCTAGTAATCCGCCCTGGGATCACAGGCCCGAACAAAGATAATGAGGGAGTATAGGAAGTCCTTGTCCGCGCACCAGAATGACATTGTGTGGATGATGATATATTTTTCGTTGTCTGGAATGCACCTGAACCGTTCTTCGTTTCAGGTATAGATGGACAATAGCGCACTTAATTAAGTGAACTCTTCTACAGCGGATATAACGCGCGTACATCCGTACACCATAAGTACCAAGATGGTAAGGAAGGGGAGCACAGGTATCGTTAAAAACCGGGCTTGTTTAATTAAATTGACGATCCCCGGACAATGATCGCAGGACACGCAGGTGAAATCGTATGTTGTGCTCGTTCAGATATGATGGACTCTCGACCATGTACACCTCAAAATAGCTTGGATACTTGATTACACGTTAAGTGGTGTGTGGATACTTTGTTGGCGCGAAAGAGGAGGTGGGCAATTTGCGAAAATTGCGATGCGCTCAATTACACTTGACGCGACTTGGAGGGAACGTTTCGCACATGTTTTTAATTATATACGAGGTGTAATAATTGTATGCTCTACTAGGCTGTAAAAATGTAATCTATACGCAAATAATTCATGTGGGTGGATCTTCACTCAATGTATTCTAAATATATTTAGATTTCGAACCCACGTTTCTCGGGGATTATGGAGAAATTCTTGGAGTTTTGGAAGATCCAACAACCGTTCAGGAATAAGTAGTACATAGTACTGGTGACGAGGTCGTTGATGAGAAAGCGGAGAGGTACAGACTCGTGACCGAGGTGGGTTGCTCCAGCTCTTGTGCTCGAAAGGTACTCCGGCAGTCCCTCAGTGGCTCGTTAAGGCATTTGCATTTCATTTCGTCCCCGTTCACCTCACTCTGGACCTCGTTCTTCTCATCCTCCTCCTACTCCTCTTTCTCGGTCCAACCCACACCAACCCCTCCCGCAAACCAGTACAGCTCGCGTATCCCCCTCTCTGCGCTTTTACCCCCGTATAAATATTAATGCAACATCCTCCTCTCAGGGGGAGTTTTTGTTCCACTACTATGCCGAAGTGGCTCGCTCTCGAACCCAAGTGAGATCTTCTCTTCCGTCCTTCTCCGTCCATACTCTCGTCGAGTACTTTGAATGCTGATACGCTTCCAAGTTTGCAGCAGTAGCAGGAGCTCCAGCTTTTACTCGGGCCCACGCTCTTTGTAATGAAACACAATTTATGATTGTGTATCCGGCTTGCTGATCTTAATTCGACGCTGTATATTGTGATAGCGATGATTTTTTTCGTAATCCACGCAGCAACGGACGTAGATCTTGAATAATATTTTATTCGTAACTTTGTAGTGATTTTATGATGAATAAAAACGTCCTTGTTTGCCAAGACTGGACTCACTTGATTTCCCATTGTTGCAACGACCGTAATCGCTTTCGACGAAAACCTGATATAGGTGGGCGATTTATTGGATCCAGTCTTTGTAAGAAAAATCCTTACTCTCTCTGTCTGTCTCTTTTTCGTACAGAACTTGCCATATTTTTCATGAATATCCCATAATACCGTAAAGCGTGTAGATTCCAACACGTTCGCGCCCTAACGAAAAGGATGGCTCACGTATCATTGTAATATTACAACACCCTTTTCTCGTATATTTTTATAGCGAATCGTGCTCGGAATCTTTCTTATCTCCAGGGACTCTTGGGCTATACGAACGAGTCTCTGCGAAGAATTTAAAATATTTTAATTGATAAGATTGTCTATATTCGTAATCATAAAGACATCGGAAAATATCTGTTTTATCGAGAGTATGAAGTGAGATGCAAAGATATGTACCTATTCATGGTGACATTCGGAAAATTGAAGATGACTCGGTATTGAAGTGAGTCGATCTTGGAGATTTCTAAAATACCAGTTTGGTGTATTATCGTGAAGATCGGTATGCGAGTTCGCGATGGTAGAAAGTTGGAAAAAGAGGAAAGCACATTCTAACGGTGGAAAGGGGTTGAAAACTGAGGGCAGACACCGGATATGTACAGGATAGAACGACGAAGCGGAAAGGGTGGAAATGGAAGATGGGGTTGGATGGGTATATATGTATAGGGTCGGCAAGTAAGGCGGCGAGATGGGCCTTTGCATTGCCAGCATGATTGCCTCTATGGCACATCGAGGCAATCCCCGCGGCTACGTGCCCGACATACATCCACCGCCCACCATCTTGCCTGTCCTTCTTTCTTTCTTGCTCTTTCTTTTTGTTTTTATTATTTCTTTTTCTCTCGCTCGTACCGCTGCATCTCGTCTTCACTTGCAAGAGAGCAAGCATTCTATATATTTATACAAATCTACATGTAGACCTTTTATCTGTTTCCTTCTCTACTTCGAGCTCTTTCAACGAGAACGCCGCTTCTCTCAACTCCGCCAAGACTCCTTCGGGATCTCAGATATGCAAGGCACCCGCGCGACCGCCATTGCATATTTAAATGCCAACGTTGAGATCCCCACTTATATCCGTGACCAAGACCCAACCTAATTGGACGAATCAAGGATACTCGGAAAATATTAACGCTCTTGAGTAAAGAAACTCTCTTCAGCATCACGAAATCACAAGTGCAAATCTTAATTCTAGCATAATAAGTATTTTGATAGTGTATAACATTTATTTGGTCGTAATAAAGTTTATAAGCGCGTTTAGAAATAACGATATCAACGCTGTTTTTTTTTTTTTTTTCAAATAGTCACGTAATTAAACTTTCGTGCATGAGAATGTATTTATTAAGAATCAGGAACCGCCATTGATCCATACAATAAATCGAACGAATGAAAGCTGTATCAGACGGTTTCAAACTTCGCCTCAGATATCGAGGAATATTTTTCCAGTAATGGGTATTTTCATTGCCGTAAAAATTTGCAGAAGTCTGCGAGAGCTTCGATTATAAGTCACGAAGGATAGCCCGCAGGCTGCGAAACAAGAAAGTTACAATTCGTTTTCGCGTATTCGGCAGTTTGTATGAAGAAAATCGAGAAGCGAGAATCTTTCTCGAGAAGAAGTCCGGAGATCGTAGCGCCGTGTCTCGTTTCTATAACCGGGATTTCAGTCAATCGGAAATGAGAAAAGTTTTGTTGGAGTATGGCGCGTGTCCGTGATTCTTATACGTTAGCGTTCTTGCGAAAAGGGCGGAGTCTGGAGGAGTCGCAAAAGATGGACTCATTCTGTTCTCCATTATATATATGTCTACACACTCACACACACACACACACGAATATTCCAGGCTACCGATGTGTATAAAGTCGTAGCCCTCTTTTCCATACCTTCGGAAGCTTTTGCGTCTTGCCATTAGATACAGTTAACGTCACCGTCGTTCCCGGAGTCGTTCGATAGAGCGTACTAAATTAGCATTACGAAAATCCATAGTTACGAGCAGTTTTCGCGAGTTCTCTTGAACGCGCGGGCGTATGTTTTTCCAGCAGAGAAACCGCACACATAACACCAAGTCGTGGTTATTGCCTGTTGGCAGTAGATCACGTCTGGCGTTTTCTGCGAGAGATGAGACTCCTGTTCGCCCCTTGTGCTCTTATACATGACCAACAACAAGAATAAACCGCGTTTCACGCACCCTTCTCCATCAGTTTAGCTATAGCTTACGAAAAGCTCGCACTACTGTCCTCCAGCTTTTCCTCTCTGGTAATGAAGATCCAGTCGGGTATTTATACGACAAGCAAAGCCTTTATGTGGTAGTAACCCTGATATATATCGGCAATAACAGGCTCTTTCTGTCTTGCCAAAGGTCTACACCAAAAAACCTCAACAACAATTTCTTATAGGAGAAAAAAACCAAGAGAGCTTCGTCTAAGGATCAGGTAAAAAAGATTAACGATGAGAGTTTACGCAATGAAAACGATTGAGATAGAAATATGCCAGAAGTTATCATTCTCTACGTTTTTTTTGACCTTCCATTCGACTCAATAGCTATAGATTCTTCTCTCTAAGTTTGTCTTGCACTTCTACACAGTTGGATTAAAGAAAATTCAATATATTTTTCCTCACACCCCGCGCGGTGCTTTTCATGCTCGGAGTTTCATTCTAAGGGGTTGATTCTGGTCACATCTTCTTGTATTTTCGTTGGCGCATTGAAAATTCGAGTGAGAAGAAGAGAGACAGAATATTCCGGGCACGAAGAGGAGCAAGGGGATGAAAATGCGAGTATATTGAGAACGTGAGTCAGTGGCACGCGGCAGCGGTAGCTCAACGCTGCGTTTCATTAACGGAATATGCTCTGAAACTGTGGGAGATAGTGCTGCAGAAGAATCTAACAAGAAAAACGTAAAACGGCAAATGCGCGAGTCCTTCTCCTAAACTAAAGCAAAACGTTTTAGAAACTAAATTGAAATGGAAAAAATTATGGAAAAAATACTTCTAAATAATCAGCGTTGGAATCCTTATTTTTACGAATACATTGAGTTAAAAAAAAGTAAACGTCGTTCCTCTGCCAACCGAGAAAATGGATTGAGCAAATAATTTCATTTACAACGCATAGAAAAGCTAGAAAAAAAAATTAAAGGCAATAAGATCTAAAAAAAAAAAAAAAACTATGGGAGAATTATGAAATGGTAAAAGTATCTGCGTCAGCAAGATACGGAATGCGGAATGAATAGTAGCTCTGTATTCTCGGGATTTGCAGGAGCATTAATGAGAGGTGAGATTAAGCTGAGAAGAGATGTACGAGCGCGGTAACTAATCCCTTGCTGCCCGGACGCGTTTCCTATTTTTCGAGGTGGTACAGGATTTTTTTTCGATAACCCACAAGTACCATTGGTATTCGAGCGCTTGCGTCATTCTGTTGGTCGAACTAAATACCGTTGGGTGTATTTCGAAAGAGCGAAAAAAGGTAGGGAAAAAAAGCGGGAGTCAATGGGGTGGAGAGAATTGTACGAAAACTACGAAAAGTCCATGCGGACCATGGAGAACGAGATATAATACGTAAAACAAGAAAGAAACTAAAGGGAGCAGGGGGATGGAAAAAAAAAAGTATAGTGAGAGACTGACGAGGCATCGTGAACATGGAAAAAACCTACACACAAATATTTGCAACGTACTCTACAACGGTGGATTCGTATTGTGGATTATTCGAGAGGCGGATGCAACGAAACACACATGCAAATATGGTAACATGTATGCATAGAAATATATACAGATATATGAAGGTGGTATAACCAATGGCAACTTCGCAACGATACGAGTCTCCTGGATTAACTTGTACTGGAGTATAAAGCCCCTTGCCACAGTTCCCCGCGACCCTCTGCTGCACCCTATCGTCGCGGTCGTACAAAAGGTCGGTCATAAGTCTTGCGAGATACCTGGACCAACGAGAATTACGATCTTACTAGCACACCGGACTCACCGAGGGATCTCTCGTTCTCCTGGCATTATTTTACTATTATCTTTCTCATTCTCTCCTGTTTCATTCGGTTTTTTTAATCTTTTCTCTCTTTCTATTTTCACATTGCTTTTGCATTTATTTTCTCTCTCACCAATTCCCTTGTCCTTGTTCGACCAGAGACGTTCTTGTTTCTCTGCTTTTTCCACTTATTCTAACTCGCCTACGCTCACCAAACACACGTCTACCCACACACATAGCGTTGCATGCTCCAGAGATAGAGAGTAAAAAAAAACAGAGAGAGAATCCCTTCTTCTCTCCCTCTCTCTGCTTCGGGGACTGTGCTTTTGGGATTAGTTACGCCACGAGATTCCCGTCGTCCGATCGTTAAACGTTGACTCTCGTAATTCAACGTGTTCGCCTTGAATTGCTTTTACTTTGCGAATACACACATGGACATTTTACAGGATGAAAGAATTCCAGGCAAGAGGAAAAGCGGTTGAAAATAATGTGATACGTGGGTGGTCATAGAACAATTCGTCTTTTTTTTCTACTCTGAATTATCGGTGCATGAAAAAAGGTAATAATACTATTTCAGCAATCTTAGTGCGAACTATTTATAACTGCGTTTTGAGTATGTCATTGTAATTCGAAGAATTGAACTGAAAGCATATTTCTTTATTATTCTTTAACTTCTAATAGATAATTATATGTTTATATGTTTATAGAATCAATGGTCCAAAGTTATGGAATATGCAATAGCTCGACTCTGCGCTGAAATGCTAACGCTAACTCATTTTCTCTCGCTCTCTAGCACTGCGATTGTATGTGTGGGTTTGGATGTTCGTCGATGAGAATTCGCGGGTTGGGCGAAGCCAAACAAACCTTATTTATGTCTCAATTAAAGGCCCTGGAATGGGATGCACCCTCGATAGAGCGGCTCCAGACAATAAAGCAGAGAGTCCAGAAGAGTGAGAAGATAGAGAGAGGAAAGGGAACGAAGGAGAGACAAGAGATATAGAGAGTTGAAAAGAGAAAGGAGGGAGAGGAAGAGGAACCGAAGCGTAAAGGAGCTCAATCGATGCGTGGGCGCGAGAGAAGGAGAGAAAACGAGAAAGGGGGTGATGGAGTTGCGAAGGATATAGTTTGTAGAGGGAGACCATGCGATAAAGGGATCGAGGGTTCGAGATGGAAAATGTTGGACCATTGAACGTCGACCTCTGGGCTTCGAGTTCTCTGCCTCACACTCAGCTACCGATCTATAGCTGTAGCGGACGAGATATAAAGTGAGAGAGCAAAAGATAATAAGAAGAAGAAGAGAGAGAGAATAGAGTACAGAATTGTGTTGAGGGACGACTATAGGCCCTGCATCCCCGGCCAAATTTTGCTGTATATATCCGAAACTCAGAGCTAAATACCCAATGGTCGACAGGGTGAGCGTGAGTATACCCGGGAGATAACGAGCGAACTCGCGAAATGGCCATAGATCAAGCGGCTTAATTATCTCGGAGCATCTCTGTTTGGCTTTCGGTCTCATGCAACCCCTTTCCTTCCCCCATTGAATCTCCTCGCAGGGATAGCCTACACCATTTATCTTTGGTTAAGAGCAATCCTTTTGGTGAAATGAGTTCCGATTTCTTACTCAATTCCCCCCAGAATAATCGCTTACCCCAGTAAATACAAAATATTAAAGTGTATGAGTTAAATCAATGCTACAGCAACTTGCATGTGCAAATAAACGATCTTCAAAGCGTCGCTACGGAGATGAGATTCCGTGTCCCATAGACTATGTTAGAATTCCCAATAGTACGTTATAGTTTTCAGGCAGAAACGAGGAAAAATCTACAGCAGTATGCGCCTGCATTTGCGCCTCCGGAACATTACCTCCGCTCCTTTCCGGCCACCGTAAATTTATTCATATTTCAGTTGCGTATTTTTCTTTGCAATAAGATATGTTGATATCTGCTGGAGAGCAGAAAAAGGTATGAGGTTTATATGTAAGTTTGTATATATATATTTTTTTAAAAGAGAAAAACGAAGTTCATGCTCTCTTTTCTTTCCATCAGACTTACTCTCTCGGGCTAGCGTCAAGAGAATATTTATATATAAGTATGTAGTATGTATGTATGTATACAGTAATGGGCTCTCACAACCCAAACCCTCATCGCTTCGCCCCCACAACCCTCTTGCCGCACGGCACCAACCCTCATTCCTTTTTATCTCCGCAGAGTTTCCACCCCATCAGCCTCACCCTCTACCTTTCTCTGCCATCGTTCGCTATCTCTTTCGCTCCCTTTCTCTCTGACAGTCACCAGCCATCTCCCCGTTCCCGGGGATCGTCCGTGCGCGCCATTCCCGCCCGTTTCCCTGTCCTCGGTCGGTACTACACTCCACCCACATCCCGGCGCCCGGCAGTCATGGCGGCAGTTACGGAATCAATAAAAGTGGTGCTCATGCGCCCCTCAACTATCCTCGCTACTGCCGTACTACCCCTTGCTCACCCTCTATCGCCGCAGCCACCGTCGCGTCGCCCTTTCCCACCGAATTCCCCCCTGCCCCTCCCTCCTTTACTTCGCCCCTTTATCCTTCGTACCAACGATCGCTACCATCTCCGTCTCGCCCTTTCACACTTCCACCATGTTTCCGTCCCACTTTCACCGCACATACAAAACTCTATCCCGGACATCGAACAGCGCCAACTCCCGCTCCTCTTTTCTCTCCCCAAGGATAGAAGGGGGAATCTACCCCGTCGTCTATACTTTCTCTCCTCTCTCTCTCTCTCTCTCTCACTGTACTAACACTACGGGCAATCCTCCGCGAAACTACCCCTAAAGCTATACAGAAGCTATCCCGCGTACCGAGTGTCCTGCAAACACGCCCGAAACACTGCGTCATCTACGTTATTGCTGCCTCGTTGCTTCGCTCTCTCGTCTCGTCTCGCGGATATACTTGACGTTTCTTTCTTTTTTTTTTTCTTTTTTTTTTTTTTTTTTATGGCCACCCATGAAAATAGTAGATAGTCGGGGTATATACGAGAGGCGTGATGATCGAGCGGTGATTGAGTTTTCAACGGGCAAAGTCTTCGCATCTTTTTAAAGTTTACTTTTTTTCCGATTTAGATGTTTCTTTTAGTTCTAATGTAATGCGATGTTTCTTTATGAATTACGACGCTATTAAATATGTATTGATGATCTTTGCAGATCGTACACTCTCATAAGTCACTTCAATATATTCGAAAAGTGGTATTTCCACTCGAGGGGTAAGTATGGGTCGAAGTGTATATACACTTTTGTGGTGAATGAGGCAAGAGGAATTTCCGGTATATCGCACAATACATTGCCAACCGTGGTCTCGCCAGCATGGACCATGAGATACGAGCTTTTTTACCCAGGCCATCGTATAACGAATTTCGTTACCGATAGCGGCCAAGAGAACCCGGGGAATTAACACGTTCGTGAGTGTCCATTCCGCGTTATGTTAATGGACCAATAACTTCTCGATATTGTACCGCTCTCGTGGCTCTCTCACTGGCCAAACTTGGGTTTGTAAATTTATAAAAAAAAAAAAAAAAAAAAAAACTGAGAGTGAGAGAGAAAAATGCGATCCCTGTCGCATAAAAAACCGCCCCCTTTTTCAGCTAGAACTAATAAAGAACAAAGAATGCGCATATCCCCTTCCATTACATGATTATAATAAAAGTGCTTCGACCATTTACGTGGAATCCACGAGACCTCCTCGCATCTTTATTCCGAGCGAACAGTTCTGTATATACCAATCGATGAATATCTTCAGACAAACATGTCTGTCTCTTGATTTATAATACCAGCTGGCTAAATTTTCACGATCCTTGTCTCGTCTGAATTATTACTTAGAAAATATATGAAGAAATTTTTAAGATTTTTTGTAATTCTCAAATCTTCGTGTTTATTGGTATCATAAAAATCAATAGGTTTATTCAAACTTGATGAGTTCTGCGTACGACTTAATTTGAAAAATAATTTTTTCGTCCCATGGTAAAAAGTAGTTGATTAAAAATAAATGAATTTATCGTCGCTTCGGTCAATGACAATCCATATTGATGGTTGTTAAGTTGTCGAGAGAAGAAAAGTGTTTTAAAGAATTTCGAATTATACGTATAATCCCTCGATCCCTAATTTTCGTGAATTTGCACAATTTTGCAATTTCAAGCTGCATTAACCCACAACTATATTAATAACTATATTTTGAATCAATATACAAAGTATACATTTCTCTTGATTATACCAGCGAGAAATCAGGAACAATCAAGAATTGCGAGGGAGGAGTAAAAGGGTTATATATAATTTATAGTATGACAGGCAACAAATCAGTTTGACATTTCGTCCATGAGATTTCTGTTGGTCTCTCTTTCTCTGTATTACACGTAGGGATATTGCAGAACGTGCTGGATTTCTGTGACCGGCGATGGATTAATTGCATATCCGGAACTGGCAGTGATAGAAATGTAAACCAAGAGCGAAGAGAGAGAGAGAGAGAGAGAGAGAGATCGAGAGAAATTGCGCGATTCGCTAATTTCGCAGCTTGGATATCTGATTAATTAACCGTCTACCGACAGCGACTGGATGATTAATCATCTCCAAATCCCAGTAACCATGCTGCTCCGTACTCTATATATACAAACATAGATTACATACGCGACTTGGTTAACAGGCAAACGGTCGGAGGTTTTCCGTGCATGGTCTGCCTGTGGCTTGTTAGAGAACAAGAGCGAGAGAGAGAAATATAGAGAGAGAGTGAAGGGATGTTGCCAGCCACCACCAGAGGAACGAAAGGTTCAGATAGTTGGAGTAGAGCATGACCAGGTAATGTTGGGATAATGTTGCACATAAAGTGTGGCGAGTCTCGTGCATACACGCGTGAAACTAGAGACACACTGATGTTGCTCGAGCTTGAGAGTGAATTTTCGAGAAAGAGAGAGAAAGAGAGTGCAAAATTTTCACGTGCGTTAAGCTTCGATGTATAACGAACGAAATAGTAAACCACGAGAGAGAAAGAGAGAGAGAGAGAACATGAGAGAGTATCGATATTCTTTCTCGCTGCTGGCCCTCGATGCAAATAACTAAGGCTACTTAAGCGAATACACCCCCTCGCGGGTGTTAACATTTGCGAAAATTATTAATTTGGTTTCGTGGCGAACGAACATATCCAAGAGCGCAACCTGGCTTTTTGGAGCATCGGTGGTCGAACAAATTGGCAGCTAGAGCCACGCTCTCCCCTCGGGAGATAAATAACATAATAATAATCTTGTAAAATAGTAGATGTGTTGAATTTGATATCTGTAGTGGCGGGAATTTTTTTTTTTTATCTAAAACAAAAATCCTGATTTTCTTATCGGAATGATCGAAGCCCCCAGCAAGTGACTATCACGATAAAAGTTTCCGTCATTGACACGAGCTCGTGGCAGAACCATACAGCAAAAATAAAAAACGAATTTAAAACGCTCGGTTGTTTGATATTCGGTATAATATTTCCTACACTTCAAGCTTTTATTCCATTTTTTTTTATCAAAAAGAAAAAAAAAACAACCAGCTCCGATAAGCGGTTGTGGAAAGTGAGAAAAAAGTCTCGAGAGAGGTCCGCGGGCGATTCCGTATACAGGCGCCGAGAAAAAGACCCTACACCTTCTTCTTGTATTTTCTTACTTCGAAATATATCTATGTACACAAAGATGCTTGGTACAACGTATAATATAGTTGGTATATATTCAGGGAGGAAGAGGCAGAAGCGAAAGACGACCCCTTAGTACGGAATGGGTCGTACTCTCGAGCGAAATAGGCCATTCCTGAGGCAACCAATGGGCACTGCAACCCCCGTGTATTCTCGTCCGACTACCTTACGATTCTTCCTATACGTGTATATATACAAACTTCCAAGATCCAAAATACAAAAGCACATATACGTTTTCTTTTCTACCTTCTTCTTTTTTTACGTGTAAACTTTCCTGTGTGTTGCAACTACGGTTTTGCAATAGGCATGTCTACACATACACACACACACATACACACATATATATTCGCTACTCTATAAGCTTTGCTCTATGGCGTCACGTATATAAATGTATATACATTTCTATATCCATCTCAATGGTACGTACGCCGCATGTTCAGTGTAAATATTCTTTTTTTTTTTTTATCGTTCGTGATGGTGATGCTTGTACACACTTATATATTTTGCTAACTTTTGGCATAACGTGTATATTGCACTCTTCATTTCACTCTTGAAGAAAAAATTAATACGAATTTCAGGTGTCTTTGTACGTATGTATACTCCGTTGGTACGTACTTAACACTCTGTTCGCTCTACAACGTGTTAATGCATGGTTTTTATTTTTATTTTTATTTTTTTTGTCAACCAAATATTTGGGAAGGAAACTTTCAGAAAGATTTGTTGTATGAAGGTAGAAGCATGTTTTCGGAAAATTGTCCAATCGTTAAATCAGGATTTTCGATGTAATGTTTATTCACTTGATAAATAAAAGAACGCATATTTTGTTTAATTTCCGTGAAATTGATTATTGAAATATTTTTCTTTTTATGTAACATTGTATAATTTGATTTTTTTTAAGCATGCGGCATGAAGATTTTTTCCAATTGGTTAAATAATTATAATTTATTGTTGATAATACCACGTTTTGTTGATACATTGAAAATAACATCGTGTAATAATAGGCGTGGAAATGAAAAATAATACTAAAACCACTGACAATTTCTAAAGTTCGTAAATAAAAAAAAGATTCTTTTGTTCGACGACGGAAGAAGGGTTGAAAATCATTTTTGACGCGTTTCGAAAATATTCTTTGACAATGTGAATGCTACGGCAAGGATCTTTCTACCCAATTCCAGGCCGATAAAGGTTCCAACCTATGTTGTGTTGTGGCCCAGCTGAAATCTCAGAGCCCTTCTGCTTTAGCTGTAGCACGTGATTCATAAATAATGCAAGTGAGCACCCAGTTCTCTGTTGGGTCTTTGTGCGGTCTCTAAAGGCTCTGGAGAATTGGGTAGGTATTTCGCACGAAAGGACGATTCAACAGGAGAGAAAAGCGCAATCGAGACGGTTATCGACGATTCGTACAAGCGCCGTAAGCGTAAGAGAAAGAAAAAAAATACATAGTGTTTGGAGAACCGAGGTTTCCTCAGGGTTGGTTACTCGCACATGTTTTGATGGCACGAGACATAATGAATGACAGGAAATAATTAAATTTTTAGGAAAACCACCGAAAGACATGCACAGAAATAAAAATCTACGAAGAAACATGTAAAACTTGAGTGAAGGCGAACGCACATGGCATTTGGAGAGTGATGATTGAATTACGAGAGTATTTTTTTGTGGCGCGTGCTTCTGGGTCACCGTAATTACATTCACGTTTTTAGTCCTCGTGTGGAATTACATTTCCGGAAGCGCGATAAAGCGTCGTTTGCAACAGAGATCTCGGTTCATGTATGAAACTCGAGGCGACGCAGAGAATTCATGGCCTCGCCTTGTCTCTCGTTTATCTCGAATCTTGAATCGTAGATTTTGCATTTTTTTTCCTTTTTTTTTTTATTTGAATAATATTCGCGTAAAGTCCGTTTGTATTCTTGTTGCGTGTATAAACTCCAAGGTAAATTTCATTTGATATTTACGACTGATTTTTTTTCTTTATCTTATTTCTTACCTAAGTACTCCCATCCAAATGAATCTCGCACTCCGAATAAATCGGGATTTTCGATGGTAGACATCGAGGCTCGTAACAATGGTGCAAGATGAGTGGATTTCCTGACCTTCCGCATCATGGGGACAGCTCCTTTTTTACGATCTCGTCGGTTCAGCGTAGTACCATAAACGAGTCGTCGCGTCGTAGTGGTCGTTGTAAAAGTCAATGGGCACCCGTTCGTAGTGCCGTAAAAAGAAGTAAAAAAAAAACATCTAGGGGCTTGAACGGTATATATACATAAAGAAGTATAGAAAAAAAGTGACTAAAACTTGGAGGCACGGCAATAAAAGTTCAAGAATACAACAATGACATCCAGGAAGTACCGTTGTATCTAAGCTGTTTATACAAGAATCCATTTTGATGAATATACTCGGACCATGTAAGATTTGACAATATACACTATGGAACATGGATCAGCACATAACGGGCTTAAGCTTTGTAACTTCCCCTGCTGAATTTAACATCTTGAGGCCTTTTATTAGCAATCCAATCGATGTCCAAATTCATCCCTGATTCTAAAGATCAAATTCTCTCATAGCCGGACTTTTGGGGTGTTTAAAAAAAAACAGCACATGACCCTTTTCGATGTAACCTCGTGCGGAGACCGCCAGATTTTTTTCTTGCCCTTTCCTCCATTGGGCCGTGACCCTCTGAGGCATTTCTTTTTTTTTTTCATCTTCTCGGAAAGTATAATTTATGGGAGCTTCAAGGGCTTGTCTCGGGGTCAACAAAAGTCTCGCACGTAAGACGAAACTACAAATTTTTACTCGACGTGATCAGTTGAATGATGTGGACGAGATTCGCGCGTTCGTATCGTTCCAATTATCTTACTGAGCGTCCTTCTGACTATAATTTATTGCAATGGAGCACGATATATTACAGAACTCGGTAGGAAGGGCAAAGAGAAGGAGAGAGAGAGTGAATGAGAAAGAGAGACAAGAGATTGGCGAGGAAATAACATTTGGAGCTCTAGATCAAACATAACGAGAGTCAACTGGATGGGGACGCTTTTGCTTCAGGGGCGAACCTGTATCGTGTTGAAAAAGGGTGGATAATGGTTAACTATAGTTCATCTCCTCTTTCTCATCCTGTATTCTCAACACCCTCTACCATATATCGTACTGTTGTACGTATTAGTACAGAGAATGTAATGCAAAGATACTGTAGAGTACTCTGTACAGACTCGACGTTATATTGTATATTATTATTATGTTCCTACATGTGAGCATAATCTATGGGGAGTGTATACATAAATATATTAAACCTCCAACGAATAATTAAACCCTCAGAAATCAAATATACGTCATCAAAAATGACATCATCCATTTTGGACATTGTGAGTTTTCACGAAGAGCATAATTACTAAGAAGGCAAAAATTACACCATTATGTGTCTGAAGAATTTGTCTGAGTGCTGTTCATTTAATTCACGAATACGGAAGCAGTTTTGATAATTAAAAAAAAAAACTAACGTGCAATATAATTTATTTCCAAACAGATTATTATACAAATGAAAATTTCATCGTTATCTCCTCTCATAAGTGTTTAATTTTCACTCCTGGATATGTAACGAAAGAAGGGAAAATCGTAAGGTTAATTATCAATTGAAAAAAGTGACGATTAAATTGGAGAATCGGGAGGATCATCAACACCTGCGAGAGAAGGCGGAGAAAAACGTGAAGAGTGTACGAAGCGTATATACGTACACTGCGGGTTTAAGAGTCTCCTTGTCGAATGAGGGGTACCAAGCCGGTTGTATCGGTATACTCCGGTCGGCTGATGCTGATACGTTGTTAAGACATAATCGGATATTAAGTCTCTAATAATGCTACCGACGCTCGAACCCGTGGCAATTAATTCATAATTGGCTCATTTTGCAGGCAATCTTAATTTAATCTATCGCCGTACCTCGTTATTATACCACGAATGAAGACTATACATATACAAACATGAAAATAGTACCAACAAGGTCTTCAAATAAGTGAGACACCTCTCTACTACTTCGCACCACTTGAATTTCCCATGTAAACGAGGCTCCCTCGTCTCGACCGCCATCAACTCTGACTCATCGGCAATCCCGTACCTCGTTTTATTTCACTTTCATACAATAAAATCTTTTAATGAGCTACCCTTTTCTTACTACTAACGTAGACCTGTTTCTGTCTTTCATTAAATAATCGACCCAGTGTCCTCTTCAATATCTGTCGAAAGCTAAAAACTATCTTCTCCTCTCTAAAGCGTTTCAAAGCGGTGCGGAGTTGAATCAAATCCCGGTAGATGACGACAGTGCCGTTCTCTGCTGGCATTTACCAACTCCGTGGCACGAGTGACCTGCAAATTCTGGACTATGCTGGTTCACGAATGCAGGCCGGTAAATAAAAAAATATAAAGATTCTCTCAGTGTTTGAAACTGTGACACTCAACGACAATTACAAATTGCCTCAGATTTTCCTTCCCACAAGGTTACTTATCAGTATAATTAAGAAAATCTCAGTATTGAACGTCTTTTCATTTTTCTTTAAATCAACATTTTGAGTCGATTAGAATTTTGAGAAGTTTATTTTTTGTGTAGTACGATTTAATTCGAAAACAGTCAGCGTGCGAAAACCGTCGAACAACTTCTTCAGCAACAGAAACGTCCAAGTAATTTAATTCAGGCTTATGTGCCATACGATATGGCTGTATTTTAGGGAGAAGAAGAGCGTCGGAACATTCACAAAATCCGAGTAAAACCTGGAAGAGACTGATAAACCGAGAGACTATTTCTCGAGGGCGATTAGTCGCTTGGGTTTTCCAACGCAGCCCTCTCCTGTCGTTCTTCTGTCTCTTTTACGTTGCTGTGACGACAGGAGGGTTCGTATTGGTTCTGTTTTGTATGGTGTACGAAGTGAAGGTTGGTAAAGGAATGAGAAAAACACACACATGCGGAATACACGTATGTCTCGTTGACAAATATTTGGGATCGTTTCTTGCGGTCCATTGGGACCAGCCGGCTTTTAGAGACTTTTTTTCCTCGTGTTTCCCGACGTAGGACGAGAAATCGTGTGTGTGGTGGAAATTCGGTGAGTCCAAGCGTCACTCGATTTAGACCACAGCAGCAGAAATGCCGGACGTGAACGATTCACAAGTGAGCGATGTTTTTTTTCCCTGAGTTTCTTTTTAATTGGATAAATCTGGCAAAACATTCCTCCGGAGTTTTTCAATTTTTTTTTTCCGAAAAATACCTCCTCGCAATATTTATTTCCGATATTTTCTCACGGACGATCTCCTGAATGAGTGGAATGATAGGAAAATGAGAATCGAAGAAAAGTTCGAGAAAAAGGGTCCGAATAACAGCTTTTAGTGAATGTGGGCGAGGAAAAGGGACGAGAAAGGATCCATAGTGAAAAAAAAAAAAAAAAAAAACAGGAAAATGGAAAAATAACGAAAAAAGGAGAGAGAGAAATGTTTTATATATAGAAAACTACCGCTGCACTCCTCCCACGGATGCTGCTGGTTCGAGTTTTCGGTTCGGGAGTTGGAGCAGCCCATTGCCCGTCACTATCCCCAGTTTCCGCGCCATTTCTCCGTAACGCGCACCATTTCCTCCCTTTTCCGCAACCCAACCCCTCGTTCTCTCTTTGCCTCTTTCTATTTCGGTCTCCATCGTTTACTTTCTATGACTATTTCTCTCTTCTTTTCCACTCTGTCTTTCAATTGCTCTCTCCCTCGATCTCTCTATGCCCTTACTCGATGTTTGTTCTCTATTTGCGTCGTTTGGCTCGCGCAAATACCACCTTTCGAGCGTTTGCCGACGGTGGCAAACCAAGTACATACACATATATTTGTACAAACATATAGAACCCATGTGCAAAAGCTCTATGGTCCTTTTTTCCTTCTTTTCTTCGATTCTTGTCCTAGGAAACATGTAGCATATATGACACAGAAAAAGCACACAGAGAAAGAAAAGATTTTCTAAATTTGTGATCGCCAGCTTTCGCGAGCAGTGATACTAAGGTTTTGCACGCTCGACCGAGTCAAGCTCGGTGTGTGACGCCATTAAACTCCCGATGAACCCCCTACGTCAATGTCGAGACGATGACGATGGTCGTTCGCTTTTAATCAAGAAGTCAGAGGTCTCTTTTTACCTTTTTTTTTTCCTATTCCTTTTCTCATCTCGTATAGCTGTGCTGAGCGGTGAAAGTTCGCCATTAGAAGACTATACGCCGAGAGGTTTCGGACGAGTCAGGAAAAGTCTTCAGCGTTGTTTTGCAATAGCACACAAAGAAAGATATTTCGATAAACTTTCTCGACTCCTGTATCTAAGCTAAAGAGGTGAACTGAAAAAGTTTCAAGTTATAGCTCGTGCCATTTTTCTACTATTAAATTGTACATTTTTCACGCTTGGAAAGAATCAATCAGAGTTAATAGATTAGCCTTCCGAATAATGAAATGAAATAATAATTTCATTATGGCGCATGAAGTCCATTATCGAAAAAAAAGCAGACAAAGAGACCGGATACGATGTTCGAAATCCGTTTCACGGGCCGTTGATGAACGCTCTTCCAAATGGTATAGAGAGTCGAGTACCAACGTCACTCCATCATATCTATTGCTTATGATGGTAGCAAATCATTTTCTACTCCAATGACGGCCTGCCACTTTTTCCGCAAGCATACGAAATGTGCGTTTCTATAGATATTATTTCTGTTCACGTGACAGAACGCGTAGGACATTGGCTATGGTTTTTCCTAGACATTCGAGTTGAAGCAGAACTTATGAGTGAATCGAGAGAGAAAAGGAGAGGAAGGAGCGAATGATCAGAGAATCGAGGGATCATACCACCCGAGAACGTGGCTCGAAGGGAGAGAAAGAGCAAAAAAAAAATAAAGCAAAAGACACGTTTGTGGGAACCGGGAAAAGAGGCATAAGGGTGAATGGCTTTCGCTGACGTGGCACATCGTCAATGCCCGTCGGCAACTACGTATAACTGCGTATAGCTCTCTCGCGGACTCGCGTCCGGTTTCCGGTTGGACAATTTCTTTCTTCTTTCTTTCTCACTCTCTCTCAATCTTTTCTTTGCCAGCGAGGATAATACCGAATCTAAATTTTGTCTGAGTTCACCCTGAGTCCGCCCTGCTCTCCAACTAGTGCTTTTCACTGGACCAACCCCGAATGGAGTAACACTCATTGACATCTAACATTGAATTACCAGGGTCGTCTGCCGGATACAGGAAGGACAGTACTACGTACCGTGGGGTTGTGAATCCCGAGCAAGTTCTCTTGGTTCTAAAATGTTTCCCTTCGTCTCCATTGTCATTGAAAATCTTCCATTTTGGTGTTCCGCTATGGGTCGTTTCAATTTTCATGCTTATATAAAAAACAAAGTGTACTAAATGGTTGGTTGATAAAGAAACAAAAAAATCACGAGTCACAAAACACTGGCGCCTAGAGTTCTCGACAAATTGACAACCATTTCATATCAACAAACATATCAACGATACTAATAAAAGCCATTGACAGTCATCCTGCGTATTCGGCACGTTGTCAATAATTAAATAAATAATAAGGTGATGATATAGCTGGATAAATGGCGGTTCGCTTCTTTATCTTTATTTTTTGTGCTTCCTCGGAACACAACCGCTCGTAAAAACAGCTCTGAAAGCAGCGAGAGCAGAATGAGAAAAGAAGTTTAAAGAAGAAGCGAGAAAGAGAGCGAGACTGCAGAGACGCATGGGCTCGCCGTCGCACGAGGACGACAACGACACGAGAGTATTTTCAAGATACGCCTCTCAATAGACCAACAGGCCATAGCCTGTCCTCTTATCGACGCTTAAGCTTGTACAGGCTATCGATAGGTTCTTCTTACGAGTCGTTCCAGACCTGGGAACTGCTCTCTATCTCTTTTATCCCCTTTCACTCCTTCTCTTCCTTTCTCTCTCTCTGCGAAGCCGCCACCAACGCGTCTTGGCGCTTTGGGTGTACAACCAGTTCTTGGGTCTCGATGACCGCACGTGTGTGAATACATATTTGTAAATACACACATGTGCCACGTGTGCGTGTCTTTATATATAGATATGTGAGTGAACAACGTTAAAAGCCTACCAAGGAACAGACCGCAGGGCCCATTCTTCTGCCTCGATGTTTTCCCCACTCCCAGCATCCCAGCAAAGCGGTTTTTGGGTCCACTCTCTTGCTTTGGGCAAACCAGCAACTCGACCTTGAACGAGCCTCGAAAAAACACTCCCTATCTTTCTGTCTGCCTCTCTCTTTCTCTCTCTCTCTCTTTCTCTCTTTCACACAAGCTTTCTATAGAGGCCCCATTACCACCACGCCATAATGGTCGATTCGAGAGATTCTATAGTAGCGCTTGCTTTTATATGGCGCAGCCATCACGCTCTCATCTCATCATCCAACCGGCACAGACCCCAGGCAAGAGAACGAGCACGAAAAATCTCTTACGTAACCACCAGCTTCTTCGTACCGTATCCTTCGACCCCATATACCTCTGCTATTACTAATCAAACGAGCGGCAATCATTTTATTATTACAATGTAATATCCACTTTATAATATAAGCTTTAATCTTCTTTTTTTTCAAAAAGAACTTACACGTTAGCTGTAATACTGGAGTACAGGTTAAATATTTTTACACAAAAAAGTGATTAGTTTCACGCACTATTTATTTTCTTGTATCGATTCAATCTGGTTTTATTCACATGTTCGTTCTCTCATTTAATTATGCAAGCAATTTTCGTTTTAATAGTATAAAATTCATTTACGTCAAACACATCAATTTCCTGTTGTAAATAAAATATAATGTTTAATGTTTTTATAATTTGTCATAAATTTAACAGTCCCGTTTTAATGCTATGACTCTTGATTTGCTCAATACACAATAAATTCTCTCGTCGTAAATTTCACAAAACAACTACGAACTTTTTATTTCCTCGAACTGACATTGATAGACTTTTTAAAATACTGTTCGCTTCATGAATAAATTAATGATGCAAGGTCGGAACTGAACGAAAGGATAAGCGTGTCCGATGTCAATCGAATATTCGTCGAGAAGATTCTCGTAATTACTGGTCTGCGAAAAATTTTTCAGACAAGTAACACTACGGTATATTTCCACGTGGCAACTAAAAAAAAAGTGGCCTTCAAATGCGATTACCATTTACATAGGGGTCGTTATTTTATGGGAATGAACTGTTACAAATTTATGTTCTCGTTGACCAAAAGCGATAATGGAACAAATTTTTTTCTTTGCTCGAGTTAATAGTTGAGATATGTATGTCACCAAGTCTTGTACAAATGTCATTACCTTTAATCGAATAGTGATTTTATTGCAATGGGACATTGATAAAACCAAATAAATGTGATTCTTAATTAAATCTCGCTCACGGCTTTTTCATTAACAAGATTTTGATCGAGAGCCAAATGATAGTCTCGTGGTAAACAGATATAGTAATTCTACGTTTCTATAAGCGATCGTTAAGCTTACGACTCTTGCATGTACGAAAAAGAGAGAGAGAGAGAGAGAGAGAAAAATAGGTTATTATCTGTGGCAAGATGGCGAGATAATGAACGGGTGTCTGTGTCCAGTGGCTATCGTGGCAGGAGATGAAATAATGGATAGCTCGCTATCTTGATGTCATCAAAGCCAGCGAATAATGGCATCACCACTTCCTGTCATTCGCCATTGATCCTGTCTTTCGAATAAAAAACGAAGTAGAGAGAGACGACAATCAGAAATTTTCATCACTTTTTTTTGTACTTATAATATTTAGTAAATTAATGCTATTGGAACTGGGTTGTCATCGATGTTTGATCGACATCTTTTTTATATGAGATTGAAGGGGAATTCTAGAAGAATCAGATTTGAAGTACGTATCTACGATGGAGGGAGCTCAGCTCGAAAGATATCGCGATGAAAATTTAAACGCTTACGGTGTTTTCCACGTTCACTATGTACGTGGGACACCAACCAGATTCTCGTGTGTGTGTATATGACAACGCATATGTGTATATGTCTGTATAGACAATCTAGTGTATACAGATATGTGCGGTATCTCCGTTGCACGGCCAATGGGGTTTGAATGGCCGTGATAAAATGGTATGGCTTCCGAATGTTGACTAAACTGCGCGCCATTGCAGGTGGAAAACCAACTGGAAAATAACGGGCCAACGCTGATTGATGATATGTGCGATAACGTTCTCTCTCGTTCGAATACTCTGTGTGCGTGTGTATTTATAGTTGGCTTTGTGTTTGTTTTTGAAGAAAATGTGGTAAATGTGAATTTATAAATGTATAGTTAGAAAAACGCAACGATTGCGTATTACTGGGCGTGGGAGAGCTAAAAAATACAAACGCTAGCGAAAAACTATACACTTTTATCGATTTCTCGATCCAGTGCATTTTTGCGGCAGAAAAATAGGTGTTAAAATTTATTATTAAAAACTAGTAACAAACTTAAAAATAAAATTGGTCTGTTTTGCTCTTTTTTACATTCCAATTTAATTTCTCTGAGGCAATATTAAAGGTTTGCGAAAAAAAATCGTGACAAAGTTTACAAAATTGTCCGAACCAATATTTAAATTTCTGTGTATACCCATTGAGAAAATAGTTTATTTGTGCGAAACAAATTTGCGCCACTAAAATGCGCAATAATTCGTTCGCGGTTCGCGTGTCACGTCGCGGCTATTACGCGATGAGTAGGCAATTTGCTCGTGGATCTCGAGACGATCGACTCGTTCGTCTTACGAGCGTAACTTCGCTGTCGGCCAATTGCGAGAAATAATCAACGACCGTGATCATGCGGCAGGTGAGAGGGTTTTATACTCGACCAACATCGAATGATCTTGCCGAGAGTCATGATCGAGATGGCGAGCGATTTATCTTTTTCGCGGAACAAACGCGTACCGGATGCGCCCCTTGCAAACTCTCTTCTTCAACTTATTTTTCTTTCGTCTTAAACGTTTCGCATGCTTCTCCTTCATCTTCGCTCCTACGTTCACGCGTGAATTTCTTGTGGCGCCGCTTTGAAACGTCAAATTATTGCATTTAAGCGCCGACACCGCGAAAAACTGGACGATGTACAACAGCGTGAATCGATTTTATCCTCGATAAACCAAAAAACAACAACAAACTAAAAAAACACATACACAGTGATGATTAAAAGTTCATCAAATTGCAGGTGTAGTATAAATTTATACTTAGAGAAGGTGGTTGAAGCTGATTTTTCTTATTTTTTCTCCAATAAGCAGCAAAATGGCTGTTCTCTCGAACAAAATTCAACGCATGAAGATTCATGTATATATTTATTCCCCTCCTATTCTGTCCATCAAGTTTCAACGGATTTATACATTTGACGTGGTCCCATTAGTCAAAAAACTGTAATTCATTTTTATTTTTCATTCAGTTAAATCACTCAAGTTTGCATAGAAGTGTGACACATGAGATACAAAATCAAAAATGTTCGTTAGCCTGAATAACAACGAATTGCATCAAAATTTTTGAATTTTACAGCATTGTGGCGAAGCAACCTACAAATTTATTGACAACGGAACATAATGTTTTTTGTTTCGTTACTTTTTATTTCAGTGAATGCTGTATGAGATTCGTATAGCTCGAGGAAATATGTATAAATCATTGTGACGTTTAACTGTATATACTCGAAGAGAGTTTTACTCTCTCGCTCTCTCGCACGTTGTTTCGTCGAAGCGTGAAAAATATATCGAATGTATGTATAGCCGAGTTCAACACCGATGTACTGCATATAACGCTCATATACAATAAATGTAACTACTCGTATGTTTATATAGATATATATATGTATATTTATATATATCGTGGACATATCTATACACAACACTGCCGGCTGATTCCAATTTAGTTCGCCCCGACGCAGATTGGTTTCGAATGCACGCGTTACTCATCCGTAAACGTGATTGGGTTCTGCGGGGGCGGTTTGGACGTTCGTAAAATCTACTAAGCTCTTTACCCTTCCACTGTCCCACCTCTCTTATCCACAATCGTGCTTACTGAGGACGTGCAACCGGACTCAATTCAACCTGGACTCGTTGCAACTGTACTATTGATACACAATCTATATTATCCCTCAAGAGACTATAAGAAAGAGAGCGAAACTTTCACACTGAAAGAAAATGAACCCTGCATCCGACTGCGTTCCCAATATGGAGTTCAGATATTTATTTAGAATTATTTGCAGAGTTTCCTCTGGAAAAAAATAATTGAAATTTCATTTGGGGAGTTATTGATCCGTTGGAATGATTTAAAAGACATAAAAACATGCAGCAAGAATTGTGTCATTTAAATTAACGAAAAAAAAAAATCGGAATAAATATCGGATTTCATTCATTGAGAAAAAAAAAACGTGAGAATCGACAAGTTTTGGTGCCCGTTTTACCGAGAAGGTCCCTTAACGATACGTTTTTTTTTCTTTCAGCAATCGTTCCATGTGATCGTTTTGGATAAAAATACACATGTGAAAAGTCTATGGAAATGATCTCTGGGCCTTGTTCGTATCAAAAATGAGGTGTGCAAATGTAATAATAATAATCTCTTTAGATATAGGATCGCAATGCTATAAAAAACGAGGATACAAGAAAAAAGGTTGGAAGAGTGAGATCGAAGACGATGCTCATAAATATGCAGATGATGTCAGATAATCCAGATCTACGAGAGCACCGAGAGGACAACGCGCACACATGACTCGGATAAATCAAACGTGGGATTAAGTTCAGCGTGTCTCTCGTCAAAAACGAGAGAGGTCGCGCGCTCTGAATAATAACGAGCCGAGAAAATGGGCAGAGAAGTGGAGGAATAATGGCGGCTTCTTGAAGTAGCGAGATATAGTCATATAATGTGATCAAAAGTGGGTCAAAAATGATGCAAATTAAACTAAGTACAGAAAAAGTTGTTAAACGAATCAAATTCAAAATCAATCCAATTTCATACGGCGTCGAATCTTCAAAAAACAAATATCCTTGACGATTAATACGAATTATTCTCAATTATATCGTCACTCGATTGTTTGCAAGCTTTCCAAGATGACAGTCAGAGAAAAAGGGCACTGGAAATGTATTTGGGAATCCTGTACGAGACGGGAAAACAAATGAGACTGAAAATGCATGTATATTGTGCAGTCAACGATATCTTCCAAGGCCCCAGGAGGAGAAGTGTAAAGTCAACTCTGTAGCACTGGTGCAAACGCAAGAAGGAAGATATATCGTACAAGAAAGAGGGAAAAAGAGAGAGAGAGAGAGAGAAAGATGGAGTATCAGAAGACGAAGGGTCTTCCCCTTTACTCAGAGACGTATATCTATAGGCGCATGGAGAAGTTGGCGAGATGGAGAGAAAGGAACGTGAGGGTAAAGGAGGAGAGAGGGGCGAGGATGTTACGGGGGACGCTCACGGCAAAAGAGAGAATACACGGTAAGAACGAAGTGGGGGAAGATGAATGTCCTCGACCCCGTCCCACCATTATCTGAGCATAGCATGGATGCGAGAGAAGCTGCGGGCCTGGCGGAGTCTCAACCCCCCAAACTGGAGAATCCTGGTCGTCGTCGTTGTCGTCGTTCTGTCCTCGGGCGTTGGTGGCGGCCATAATGCCTTGCGTTTCCCCCGATGCACCACCATCATCCCTCTGTGTCCTGCATCCTTCCCCCTCCCTTTCTCTCTTCCCTTAGACGTCTATATATCTCTATTTTCACAGAATAGTAAGAGAGACAAACTCCACTATCTCGCGCCCGAGCGAGCTTCCAATTTAAGTCTTAATAAGGCCACCAAAACGAGTCTATTCTAATCCCTTTGGATGACATCTTATTATTATCATTACCGTCGCATAATGGCGAAAGAGACGACGCTCTCTCATTTCGTTTAGAAAGTCTACGTTATTTATTTATATTACCCATTTCGCTAATGGAGAAAAAAATATCCTATTGACATTACTCTTCGGCTGGATTAAGGCGGTAGGAAGTGAATTGTGCCGATGATATTTCTATTAAGTAGGATTCTTATGATCAAAATTCCAAAACTATTTTTATTATTCGTTCATATATAATGCACAGATTTATATGAATGTAAGTGAATGCATTAATGATTTCACTGTAATCACTACTTTACTGATTATTGTAATCAATGTGTGCTCTGATTGAAATATTCATGGAAGCAAACGGTTTTTCCTCCGTTGCAAGAGCAAATGAAACTCGCCATAGCGAGCTTCATTTTATTCGTAAGAAATTATTTTTACGTGTAATAATAGTTGAATAAATAAAGGTCGCAGCGTTCAGGAACCGGAACCTTTACCGTGAATCCAGAGGACTACGTTATTGTATAAAGAAGCCACAATCAATGTACTATTGAAACCTGAAGATTCTTTCTCGAGAAATCACTTACTCCCGATGGCACGCGCCCTGCCCATCAAATCTTCTTTGTGGCTACACGGCGTTAACTCGCACACGTTCAAAACTCTTGGTGTATCTCGCTCGCTTACTCCTTACAAGCATGGAGACGCATAACGGGCATATATACGGGCCGTAAATTTGTCCGAGCCTCTAATTTTATAGCCGTGTGAATCCATTATACGAAGTGGCAGTCGGCAAGTTTGCACCGATATAACACACTCACACTAATACACACAGATGGATATACAAGAGGATATAATACTTATATATATGAGAGAACATCAGGCGTGAGCGAGACCGCAAAAGGCGTGTGTGCTCCTCACGCTTCTTGAGTTTCTGTGGCTCTTCTAGCTTTTCTCCTGTGTCTCTCGACGTCGTTTTATTACCTCGTAAACCAACCCCTCTTGGTCCTTTCACTGTTATCCTGGTATTAGGAGGTATAAACTTTCCAGTTGTCACAGATTCTTCAACTTCACCGTTGCAGATCTTCAGCTATACTATAAAGCAGTATATAAAGAATTTCTCTTCAGAAATTGACTAGTTGCAAATCGAATTTCCAACCATGAAGTAACTGTAATATTTTTTACCTCATACTACAAAGCTCGATGATAATTTCAACAAAATGCTGATCTCATTACATTTATTTTGATATGCAATTGAGGATTTTAGGAACGTCAAGAGAATGTTTTCCTTTTCGTGATTTCCAGGAACACAAACAACCCTATATTTCGAAGTGCAATGAAACCGTTTACGAAATTATTTTAAGAATAAAGGATTAAATTAACAGATAAAAAATTATATTTAACCGATGATAAGAATAAAGGAATCTCTTGTTCTTATTGAAATAAATACTGAATTTTAAGACACCCTGTAATTGTGTTTGCCATCGATAATGTGCTCTGTGCAGGCCTGAACCCTGTGTATGTTGATAAACACTTGACTGCGATGTGGACACAATACGCCATAACCGAAAAGGACTTAAAAAAATATAGATTTGGCTTCAATAGTAACTCAAATAAGTTTGTGATAACATCTCGATCAATACTTACATTTTTATAGTACACAAAAGATTTTGATTATTTTTCTAAAAATTGTTGCAACGATTTGCTCCATCTTGAAAGAAAAATCTAACGTAAGCCAAGAGAAGTATTTAATCATGATAGAAAAAGTGGAACCAGAACGATTCTAGGAGAATGTCATTAAATCAAAAAAGATTTGTGTACGTGGTCTATTCTATGATATTTCGACGATATTCCTTAGTGAGAATAATGGCGTTCTGCGAATCTCCAGTTACAAGGAGAGTTTCGAAGGGGTGGAGAGCACAAGGAACAAAAAAAAAGTAAATCCTCGAGGGAACTGAGAGGAGACAGGCGGGGCAACAGAGCAAAGAAAGCACAAACATATATAAATATACATCGAAGATCCACGCACCTTGAAGGATAAATGGAGAGTGGATAACGAAGGTACAAGAATACGAGAACGAAGCGAGTATATAGTGCCTGCTCAAACCCACTTCGTGCGAGTTCTTTTCGCATCTTGTGTGTACTTTGGTCTTTGTCAGTCCGAAAAAAGCTCAAGAGTGTGCTGTACGCTTTGGGTGTACGTGAGCCTGGTACCGCGTGAGCGATGTTCTTTGAAGGAAGAGAAAAAAATGGAGAGAAAGAACGAAAAGTCGTGAGGGGTGAGAGAATGAAGGAGAAGAGGGATCGAGTACGGACGCTCGATAGCACATGGGATAAATGACCACTTTCGTCCTTTTCGTCCTGATCCTTGCATGTGCTTTTTCGTATCCCAACACTAACCTCAGCTTAAAGCTCTGAGACACGCATGGAACATCCAAGAGTGCTGTACTATCGGTATCAACATATATATTCGGTTACATACATATATACTTGTCCGAACATTTATCCAAGACCTCGAGAAAATACGCAAAGAAGAATCGAGAGAACATTTGCGTAGATTCATCGGTAAAATGTACACTAGAGTAAAAATCTGCAGAGAAACAAGAGATCGACGATCCAACGTAGAATCAGACATGGCGAATACAAGAGTAGGCTCGTCTTTCTATTCGCTGAGGAGAGTTCTCTCACCAAGAGAAAATGCAAATTATCATCCGCGTACTCCAACTTCTAAAGAGCTCAAGGGATCTTATCCGTCGTTTGCACGTGCGCGAGAAAAGACACGGGTTGAACGATCTCAGAGGGGAACGTAAGGAGGGGACTCCTCTATATAGCATCGTTCTTAAACCTTGCTCTGAGATTTACGACTTACAACCCCTCGAGATTCGTGAAAGAATAAGGAGAACGCGAAAGAGACGAAGGAACGGAGAGAAAAAGAGAGACAAAGAAATTTCATTTCAGAAACAGGGTGTCTGAGCCATTGTATTGGTTACGTTGTTAATTCACACTTGAAAAAGAAGATTGAAGAAACCATTTTTTTATTCTTTATGGTGGATCTGGCTAAATGACAAAAAAAACGTTCGTACTTTAACTAAATCGTTCTAGATTTGTGTGAGCAGCGATGGAAAAACAATATTGTCATTCTATTATATTAAATGACATTTTTTGTAGTTATCACTATCAATAATGGGACCAAATTATTTTTAGTGTATTGAGACACATCTTTCATTTTCTAGCAGAAATATATCAAATCTTTCTTCATATCGAGTCCAGTATCGACTTTAATCAATTATGTGTTATCCACGAAAGTCTTTAATGCCATTAGTAATGAAGATTGATCACCGCTTAGAGTGCGTTAACGTGTTCATTACATGAATTCGTTCCTGAGTAAAATACTCGATGGTGAACAATAAAGAATTCTTCCCTCCAATCGAAAATACCATTGACGAACGACAGAGCAATGGAGTATATAAGAGTATTACATTGTGTCGTCTCCCTCTCATTTATACATTACGAACCCTCTGCAATACCAATTATGAGAGAGCCAGAGGCGATCCACAAATTCATCTCACACCCTTGCTTCACACATACTGGACGTGTTTCTCTGGAGTCATTCGATACCCTATCTTTGTGCACTATTTCGTAATTAATAGCTGGCGAAAAAGGAAAAACTATTGAACGAAATGACATGGTTGCACATTGATCGGAAAGAAAGAAAGCGAGAGAGAAAGAGAGAGGGAGAGCAATGAAGAGTGACGCAATAAATTATTAGGTTTCTGCAATAACTACAAGTTGAATGAAAACCAATAGAATCGCAGAGAGAAGTTTTTTTCATAAATGTTACACAGCATATCATCCGAAACGAGACAATATTTCATAAAATCTATAACAGTTTCTCAAAGGTGCCAAAATCGTGATAAGAATGTAATACGAAATTGATTTTCGCTATGAATAGAATAAGTGACGATAAAATATATACTAATTTAAAGAGATTTTTTCTTGATGTAGTTAGAAATCAGCCAAGATACGTTAGGTGTCCATGTTGAATGGGAGCAAACATGGATGTGGTGGTACAAGAGACATAAAGAACGAGGCTACGAGAGTTGTACGAGGATATTCCTCCAACCAGAGAAAGCACAAGCTAAAGTCCGTAGGCCTGGAGCAAAAAGCATCTCACACGTAGCAGATATGTATATGTTGGTGTACAGGGTATAAACGTGTATATTGCACTGTATATGTTGTGTATATACCGGAATAAGAATGGCATGGCGTGTGGCGTGGCTAAGTGCGAAATACATCAAGATCTTTTCTCCCTTCTTACGTTTCCTCGCTCTCCTCGATCCTCGAACAGACGCGACGCGATCTTTTACCTCATTCCCCTTTGCTGCCCACCTATCATTCTCTACCTATGTAGTTGTGCGTACCATATATATATAGGACAACTCACCTTTGCGTTTTGGCTCGGATAACGCCAACGCAATGCAACGCCGCCGTAGATAAAAGACCTTCCAACTCGTAAAGCACTCTCGTTAAGAATATGATCCGGGCTTACCTTCGACCACGCGAGAACACTACTTCGGTCTCAAGCTCTTGCTTGAATTCTCTTTCTCTCTCTTTCTTTCTTCCTCTCCTTTGAACAACTCTTGTATGTGACCAACGAGAAATTACGGCTGCTACTGACCCTCTTCAACGTCATATGTACACCGCGCTCATACGTATCGTGTACGCTGATCTCTCTCGAAGTCCCTTCCCTCCCAACCTTCTTTTTACCCCGCAAATTTGCGCATATTCTGCATGGATACGACGTACAATTCGCAGAATGATACGATCACGTGCATATACAGTTTTTGTAACTTCAAAAAAGTTTTTCGTTTATTTATCTTTAATGAACAGATCCGACCAGATCACGAAATAATAATGAGCTGACTGAGATTCAATTATTAATCGCGTGGATTCTCTTTCTTTGTAATTAATTTTATCAGCCGTGTCATCCAGTCGATTTCGCTGACATCCAAGCCGTGCCAAGCAAATTTTAATCGATGCTGACTCTCGGACAAAATTATGCACGGAAAAAAATATATATCGTGGAAATTAATTAAATCACAATAGATATAGAATGAGCTTTGTTTATCGTGGACTCCATTCGCGGGAAATATCTGCATAGAAAAACCATTTAGACTGTTTGCCAACGGTCGATGGATTAATTAATGTAAATAGAGAAATGGAGATAAGCACTTAGTGAGAGCTGTACTTTAATAATAAAATTTGCTGTGAAGATCATAGAACTTGAGAAAATCCAGACGACGGCCACAATCTTAAGAACTGCCAGATAGCTCCTTACCCTTTATTTTCTTTCTCTCTCGTATCGTTTGTCGCGCTTCTCGAACTCGCGAGAAACAGCGACAAAGCCAATATAATAAAGCTCATATCTCATCCCCGGGCCTCATTGGCTTATAACATTCATGTGTTTTGTGCACTCGTGTGCATGTGTGTGTTTGTGTGAATTTTGTATAAGCAACACTAGAGAGGATTTTCCCCTTCGCGAGTGATTTACAATCGGGTGAGTAAATGCGTGCAGGAATGCTTATATTCTCTCTCTCGTCTTTGTCGTCGTGCGATTCTCCCCGTACAGAGAAGCTTATTCGTTTCGCTGCTTGAGATCGCGCGAGAAACTGCGAAACGAGATACACAGAAAAGAACAAGGAACACAGAACCTTATTCTTGTGTGTGTTCTCTCGCTCTCGTACTATGCGAGCTCTGCAAAAGAGCACAGCATCGCGGCTCTGAATTATTCATCTTGAAAGCAAAGTTCCACAACACGCTCTCCCGTTTCGTTCCTTTAGACAATACACACCGATATTCGTTAACTATGTTTATATCGATTGAACGATCCAACCAAAAGATTCAGTCTCCCATGGCCCGAGTTCGTATCGAGAAGCTTTCATTTCCATCATTTCAATTAATTTTCATTCAAGGATCTAAATTATGGACTAAATTAAAATCAAGTGTTATACATGCGTTTGAGTCTTCATTGCAATTTTCCACTTGGTGAAATTCACTATAAATCATTCTTTGTACAACTCTATGAATTTTAAGTTTTGGATCAGAGCCATCCTTTTTTTTAGCAACAAGAGTATATTCTTTCGAATTAAATGAAAAATACGAAAGTCGAGTTAACAGAATTGGCTACTCCAACAAATTGATTGTATTTTATAAAGTGAGACACTTAATGTTCGTAATTTTAGAATTTATCTGACTCGATGTATATCTATTGCAACAAATAAATTGAGATCATCAGGCATTCCGAAAAGACTTGCTTTTTTCGATTATGAGAATGGGAAAAAATGTTTCTATTGAATTTTTACTATATAAATATTGAGCGAAGCCATTTGTCTGTCTATGTTGGGGTAAAAAATTCATGTCTAGACGGAGGAGACCATGTTCTATGTATAAAATGGCAGAGAAACGGCCAAGTTTTCGTCCTATACCATTTTGTCACCCTCTTTTCAACGCGGATATTTATCCCAAAAGGACTATAACAATCGAGTATTTTGAAAAGACAGCGAAACAAAACTTGTAAATAAAAACTTTTGTTTTTTTTTTTCTATGAGAATTTAATTGGACGTGTTTACTATCAAAAGTACGATTGTTTCAATAATTTGTTTTTCATCAAAGCAACCGAGTCACAAATGAAAAATAAAAAAAACTTTTTTCATATTCTCGATATTCAGAGAACTTTCGAGTCAACAATCACAAGATGCTAAACAATTTGATCCTGTTTGTAATTCTCTCACCGTTTTCTTCGTCGTCGAGTCAATGAATTTCCGTGAATTGTTCCTTTTTCACAAAAAAAAAAAAAAAAAAAAAAAAAGATTTAAAACACGTTTAAGAATAGATTTTTGTATTCGAGTCCTCGAGTTGTCGGAGGTGGGTGATGGAAATTCCAACACTAACGAGTTTGCTGTTGAATCGAGGAAAGGAGAAAAAAATGTCCCTTCGTATTTTCGTGGAGTGCGTGACCGCGTACGTGTCTTAGACTTATCGTGTAACTAAAAATACATAACTTTTCAAAGTCGTAGAAACGGGAAAAAAATAAGAAATAAAGAAAGAAAAAATCGTGGATAAAATGAGACGGACGAAAACAAATGCATGTATAGGTTGTGCATATGGCTGACGGCGAGGCTCCCTGTGATTAATGCTTTTGAGAAACTTCGTTCGACACGGTTAACCATAGAGGAAGCCAGAATGGCGGACTACAGGTAAACCAAGACGAATAACTTGGAACAGCCCTGAAAGCGTTCTTGTGATCCAACCAAAGCCCACGTACTCACCACTAATTTTCTACCCCTTTATCAGAGACCAAATCTCGAGCTGCATGTGCACCTCTCATCTGTCTACATCACAGTTTGCATGTATATTATATTTATACATTTAAGCCATTTATTTTCCGATTATGCTTATGCATTTTACATGCTCCTACTTGAAGTTTTTTTTCTTTTTTTTGTTAATTCCCTTACTCATTCTTTGAATTTGGAAACTCTTTGAGGTTATTTTTTTGACACTTCGTCGTCAGAAACTTCTCAAAACGATAGGTTGATTATAAAATACGAAGGAATTGACAAAATCTTTTAACGACCGAGAGTAATTCTCATTTCTTTATTAGAGATTTACGATCTATTATTCGAGTGATTGCTCTTTTGGGTAGTTAAGAAAATTTGTGAATATATAAATTCACGACTTAAAAAAAAAATATGTATACACGTAAAAGAAAACATCAAAAAATCTAATAATTTTTTTCTTCAGCTCGTAAACTTTTTTCAAATGAATCAGGATGGCATAATTTTTTCGTAACAGTCCGCTAAGAGGAAACTTTTGAGGTTGAATGTTCCGACGGTAAAGCTGCCAGAATTGACGACACGAATTGTTTACATTGAGGTTATTTAGTGATTGAGAAATGTTATTATTGCCAAACATGCTAATCTGTATTTTTTTTCTACTGCACCTGATTTATTGTTAAAACGCTTTCATTTTGCGGTAAAATGGAAACAAAAGCGTTAAGACACAAGGATTTACGAATTGGAATTGAAGTGCAATTATTCTGATGATAAAAAAGGCTACGACTGAGTGTTTCAAAGACGTGAGTTGCATCGATTCTTCCGTCGGATTGCGTTACTTTTTCTTCTCTAATGGCGATTCAACGTTTCTTTGTACAATTTACAACAGTATTCCTCGCTTGCAATAATATCATGAAAAATATTCCAAAGAGTACGTGTTCACTCGCAATGACAAAAAAGCATTGCGAACGTGAACTTATAGCGCAATAGAATTTGCCCACCCGCGAAGATAATTGTTTGAGCTAATGGGGGAATGCAGTTGCGCATGTAAATCAATATGAAAGTCGAAGCTTCGATTGACACAAATGAACAAAAACGTTTTGATAATATGTCGATAAAAAAGTTTGAAATCACTGTAATTCGACATGAGACTCTTTACGTTGTCACATTGTTGGAAAAGCCTGGAAGTAAGAAATTCAAATTGTAATTGAAGTCACGTTGGATTTATACAAATCTTGTCTCTCGAAGATTTACCGTTTGCCAGTGTTTTCTTTTGTGTCATTGAACGTTACAAAGTATGGCGAAAAAAATAAACAGAGGAAGAAGAAAAAGTTGGTGATCTTTTGAAAAAGTAAAAGTTGAAGCTTTTTTAATGGGATCGTTGTGCCTCGATTTGCCGACGGCGCGAAGAGATGACAGTGGAGGTACGTTACGAAAATCATGATGCCAGGTCGGTTTTGTCGGGTTGAGGCTTGTTATTATCGTTTTAATTGGGTCCGGTCTCTTATCCAGCAATATTCGGCACGATAGGGTCGTACTTGCCACCAGCCATACGAGGAGAGGGAGAGAAAGAGAGACAGAGAAAAAGGGGGTGAGAGGAGAAAGCATATCGGAGCGCGAAGCTCTTTCGCGCACCACACAATTCTATACCAGGCTGCTGGTCCTAATCTGCAGCCGGCGGCAATCCCAAAATTGCCGGTTACACGCGAAAGACCGCCGGTAAACCCCCGCACAACTCGCTATGGTTTGCCGCGCGAATTAATTGCATTTTTTACGGGGTTTATCGTCCCATTTATTTTTCCTTTTCAGATGCTAAGACGATAGGCCATATTTAGAAATGCCGAGGTCCAACAATGTTTCGAAACTGTATTCGAAAATATCTAACACCTCGTACCAAAAGCGTATCACAGTTTTGACAAGAATTTTTTTTTTTAGTCCTGCAAATTTAAGAAAATAGCAAGACGCCGTTTCGTTTTTAATTCGGACGCAAAGAGCTATGGCGTCGAGTCTCGCGATCCTTGTCTCTCACTCACTCGCCCCACATAGAACGAAGTCTGTGAGAGATCAAGATGGCGGACTGGTCCAGCAAGTCTCGGCACTACACGAGCCAAAACTTCGATTTGCCTTTATTTTAGGACCATGCAACGAATTGTATCTTTTTTCAAGTTTAGACGAAGTAGATCCTTAACGTGAAAAATATTCAACCATTTGAATGAATTAAAAAATTGTTTCTGACGATTGACAGTTGTCGTCTGTAATATTTACATTTCAAACTATTTTACGAATCCTTATAGTCCATTGAACCCAAATTCAAAAAAAAGTCATGATACAAAATTTATATGCAAATTTCTCTGACAACCGATTTAAGAAGTGTGCGACAATCCACAAATTTCAGTTTAATCGATTCGACAACGTTTTTATTTTAAATACAGTCCCGCTATATCACATCCTAATTTCTTTATCTCGTTTAGTCTGTTATTTAGTATGATTATTCTCGAGACGCCGTTAAAGTATAATCGACCGGACGATTAAACTCCTCGAAAGTCAATGTCAATCAGCTCGAACGAATGAAAAATAAAGGTCACCGAAGGCCGGTTAAGTTGTGATGGGGAGAAAATGGTGGAGAGCGTTATTTCAAGGATACACAAGCAGTCAGAATGTGATGATGATCGGGCAAGCTGATTCTGTGATAATTGAACAACTATAAATAAACAGCGAAATTGCACTCGAACGAACGCGATACTTTAATTGGAATGCCTCCGACGCACGCCATGGGCATCGGTTAGTTACGGCACAGCCGCGTGGTTCGAGAATTCACTTAAAACAATCGATGACCTCATGATCAAGAAGAAAGAAGTTGCGTTGATTAGGACAAAGTGGTCGTCTTTTGAATTCGATGAATTAATAGCTTTTCATCATTTTTAAAAACACAATTTTGTTTTCTTTCTTTATTTTTTCTCCTCATTCGAGAATATATTCTTCTTTCCCCGGGCGCGTTACCCCAGGAAGATCGTTAGATACGCGAGATGAAAAATATTAAAGACCTTTTGCCCTCTACACCCTCCACCTCGTCGGATAAACTCAAGCCATCCCGAGCTCACAACATTGCGTAGCTTCGAGTTCTTTGATTCCCCTCGAAATTCCTCAGGGGGAACGTAAAAAAGAGAAAAAGAAAAACGAATCTTCCTGGCGCGTACGAAGTAAGGAGCAAGCAAAAGAAATGCAAATAGTCTCGACCTCCGCAGCTTAAAAAAAGGGCGGTAGCAAGTGTTTCGAACTGCTGTAAGGCATCTTAGATCATTTTTACAGTGTTTCGCGTTAGTATAACGTGCCTCTAATGGGAATTCAGCCCCTCTCTGTGTGTCTCAAAATAGTCTCCAAGCAATAATAAATAAGAGAGAAAAAAACGAACGGTATATTGTATGTAAAACATCACCCTGTGTCATAACACAGACGCATCAATAAGTTTTAAGGAAACGAAACACGAGAGGGTAACATTCTTCGTTACATATCCCAATATTTCTAAAATCGTGTTTGTTACCATTATTTACAAATTTATTACAGTCCGAAGAAAAAAACATGGGAAATATTTTGATTTTTTGATTAAGTAATGATGACTCGAAAAATTTGCTTATATCAGTGAATGTTTACCTTATATAAAATATTTCAAAATAAAAAAATCTAACAACTTGGTCTTTAAAAAAATAGAAGAAGGGAATGACAACTTGAAATTTGTATTCGTTTTTGTTATGTTACGTGTTTTTTTATTTTAATTTTTTTCCCGTACGTTAAAAGATGCAGTTAGAACTTTTTAAGCAAGTATCATGTCTGTCCGTGTATTTTGTAGGTCGTAGTTAGGCGTATCCTATGGTGTGTATCAACCGACTTGATCTAGAAACCATGGACCGTAGGGGGTTGATCGAACGAGTTTCAAGGGTCCTGAGAACGTACGAGGGGCTGGACCGAGCCCAGCAGCAGTGATAAATCAGATGCTGTTGGCCCAGGCTCGATTCAGTATGGAGTCCAAAAGCAAGAGAAAGAAGAAGAAAAATCGGCAAGGAAAGAAACATTGAGAAAATAAGACGAGGGGAAAAAACAGTATATATCGAATGATCGAAGAAAAAGAAAAACACAGAGATGGAGTTTGAACGAAAGGGAAACTCAGATGTTTAGATCGCTCTGCGTAGGGTTGCCTTCCATAAACTTCGTTCAGTTTTCCGAGCCGACCCGATCGTCACTCCATTACACGAGCTACGTCACAGTGGGCGGGGTAACGAATGAGATTTCTCATCCATTCCCTCATATTTCGATAGCAAAGAAAAAGAAACAAAAGCACTTATTTTTGGAAATGTATAAATTCAAAACTATGAAATTGACAAAACAAAGAAAAACCGTAGATTTTATTGAAAAAATCTCTGCCTAGTAAACTTCGTTAATTAGAAAATCCTTCAAAACTTTAAACACGTTATGGGAAAAAAAATCAAACGGTACATCTGCACGAAAAAGACAATCCTTAAAAAAAAGTGAATTAAAATATTGCACATGAAAAATATGAACAACTAAAAAAAACCCGCCTCTAACTATTTTCCACTCCCCCTCAGAACTGTATCTAATGAAGATAAATAACTTAACCCCAATAATTTTTTTTACACAGTCGTATAAAAAGGTGTTGCAATAATAGCGAAGATCTCTGTATAATTTTGAGAAGATTCTTTACGCTGTATCCCAATAATAAGGATGACTTATCGTTGTTTCATTTTCCGACCCATTGTTCGACGACTCGTGAGATTTTCACGAGGGTGTGTAGTATTGGATGATTAAGATCCTGCGAGAGAGTGGGTGGATAAAGAAGAAAAAAAATGGAGAATAAGCGAGACAAAAAGTAAAACATACTGGTAATGCGATAGCGTGCGAGTTGAACCAAAACGTTGAGATACGTAGAGATCTATACGTTTATATATATATATGTGTGTATATATAATATATACACAAGGGGTGAACGTGGATGGTTCGTTATGGTACATGGATACACAGAAGCCACCCTCTATCGCATCCCTCTGCGCTCGTCGTCAATCAGAATTCCGCGAATTAGCGTTAACGGGCCGTTATTGCCGCGTCCATTTGGCTAGTGTACAGTTTGCTCGTGGATATGAGCCCATATATATCCCATATTCTACATCGTGGGCCCGTGTGTGTTACGGTCGCCATTGCCATCCTGGAATCCGGTTAGTTACTGGTTTGATGCGAGTGTGTTATTCGAAAAGTATGTGTGTGAGAGACTGAGAGAGGAAGAGAGAGAGAGAGGGTGAAATATAAATATAGACATGCATGTATAGGGAGAATTCGATGTAGTTCCTGGTCCATAGCAACGTGAAAGCATCGGTCGAACATTGCACTGATCAGCAACCAACTAGGTAACCCAACACAGCGACGAATTTTGCTCAATGCATCTCTCTCTCTCTCGAAATCCTTGATATCTATTCGTGTAGTCGATCGGCAACACCAGAAATCGAGGATCTATACGAGAAGGCCTGGTACGATTGGATACGGCCGTGCACGTTGTAGATAGTGTGCATACAATGTGTAACGTATCCGAGCAATGTGTACACCCAGGGAGGAATGCTATCCTACCAGGTCACGTACGATAACTGCCGATACAAATGCCTTCCTACGCCAAGGGCCAAACTTGCTCCACCATTCAAAATAACCCCCAAAATTGTCACCCAGAGAGACAGGGAAACCCCTTTGAAATACGAATGGATCCTGACGGTGTAACGATCCATTCACAATCTATTTTTAAAGGACTGACGATCACTAGAGAATTGAGGAGTACTCGAAGATTTTTTATTTTCATTCAATTCGGACTCTATGGAAAAATGACGTTGTATTAAATTTGTAAATTTAACAACTGCAATAGCTATTATTTTATAGATATTGCCACAGAACTAATTGATAAATTTGTACATTTTCCAAAAATCTATTGTTCCGAATCACAACATTTTTACCCGATCTATGAAAGAAATACGAAGAATTTTTCCAAAGCAAACTGTAGTGAAAGAAGGAATTATAATTTATTTAAAATTTTGTTTACCAATGAATCGGCTATATGCTATATAACTGGTCTCATCGATACATCGATATTTTGTTACAATCAACAATGTTTGAATTCAATCAGCACTAAAACTCCACATTTTCTTTCCAGAAGTGAAGATAAATCGACTATAACGATTCATTCAGATAACGAAGAATGCAAGTTAAGTTTTCAAGAGATATCGAGAAATGGCATGAAATGATGTTGAGAGTTTATACCAAGCGAGGATATAATAGAGAGATCTGTTACGTGTGCCACAAGAGAACGCGAGGCAAAAGACGCGTCAGTTGAGACTAAACGAATCGTAATGAGACGTCTGTTATTACGCAACACTTGCAGGCACGTGGAAAATATTTATTAAAATATATATATATCTGCATGCAAGCGAAAAGACAGCTCGACTACTGTACAATTGTAATGCAAACGAGTGTGTATTCTCAGGCGTGGACTAGGTAATAATTAATTGAAACACACAGAGAGGCAAACTCAGTGATTCAATTACCCGTGACTTTCAGCACCAATGTTATTTATGCATCCGTATTTATTCACACATATATATATATATATATATGTATATAGACTTTATTTGCTCGCTACTGTCGCGTGCTGCATACAATTGCACACTATTGCCTCGTTATTTTGATCGATAAAATGCGTAGGGGAATTCCTTTATACTTTTCTCCATCCCCCTGTTCTATTGCAATTCTACGCGGAAATGAAATTGTGGCAAAATTTGTATAACTTTTGTGTTGGTAGAATGAAATTATCACAGGAAGGGGAGGTGGCTTTTCTGAGATAATATTCTAAAGGCTCGTGCCTTTTGAATAATACATTATATAGTTATTCTCACGAATAAAACACGTATTTATATATTTATGTGAATAATCTTTCGAGAGGATCGTTACCTTGTTGAAAGTTCAGCATCCTACGATGCCTTCTGGCGTTTATAACACACAGATATGGACAATGTATTAAATTGAGCTGCGAAGCCTGCGCTTCCAAATCATCGTTTATACACAGTCTTGTCCATCACGACGAACAATATCGTCATAATCAATCATCTATCCATTTACCAACTCCCTCTCCAATGTGACTACTTGAAAATATGTCTTTATTCGATACTCGAACTTACCGAATTTACTATTCAAGCACATTCGATTATTTATTGTACTATAGTTTAATCTAATTTATTATCACTGCGAAGCATTGATCATTCAAGAAACTGTTATGAATTATAAATGTGTTTTGAATAATGAATTAATAAATAAAAGTTCAATGAATAATCGATAAATAGATCATTCAACTTGACGTTTGATTCAACGACTCAATCCAGCTTGTCTAATCGGATTAATGTTTAGAATTTATATGATATTTTGTAGAGTTAAAAACAAAACAAAAGCTTTTCACAGGTTTCTAAGGATTTTCACAAATTAATTTTGTTTTGTAAGTTGAGAGTTGTATTTTTGAGTAAAAAAAAAGTTATTTCAGAACAACTATTTTTCTTTAATAAAACATAAAAGAATTTCAAGAACATATAATTTTAGCAAATACATTTTATTTTCATCACTGTTATGGATAAAATCCATATTTATTTGATCAAAGCGTGAAAAACAAGTTTTTAAAAGATGAGTCGTTTGACTGCAGGAGTTATTTACGTCCAAGAATAATTTATGAACCAAATCTAGTTTCGCTGATGTGAAAGAAATTTTATTTGGCAATTGGTCAAATTTCTCATTTCAAAATGTAAAGTTATTCGAATAAAATAAAATTTTGTTTGGTAGTGGACGTCAAACTGCCACCGGAAGTTTAAGTTAACTGACGCAAAATAAGATGACGAAAATAATGCAGCTATGCACCTTATTTTTTTTGAGTTTCCTAAAATCAACAATTAATTATTGAAAAATCCTACTTTACAATTCTGAAGGCAGAATTTTTTCCCGCAAACACGACGCGAATGACACTCGTTGCAAGACTGACGCAAAGGTACTGAGCAAAAAAAAATACTTTTTTACTGTTTCGATTTTTTACCTGTACGAAAGCCAGGAATTATATTCCTTTGGGGAAAAAAAAACATAGAAGAAAAAAAAACGATTCTTTGGTTCGATCTTAGTAGGACAGAGACTCGTCAAGGACGTCGAAGGGTCTTCAATCGGAGCTGTCGTTGTCTTCGTCTCGTTTACAGAGTACTGTACCCTTGCCCGAAATAGAATCCAGTGACGCTCCTCGGGTGTTTTAAGTTTTATTTTTTGAGGCGAGATAGTCCCTCGTTTTTTCAAGGGATACATTACGTGTGACGAGGAATTTCAAGGCTACCGAAAGAATTGTTAAAAAAGCGAAACACCGACGAAAAATGGACACGGCTATCCTCGCATTTCCTGCAACAGTGTGGCTTTTTTACTTGTCCCATGCAATACAGAGACCCGCGGCAAGTTCGAGGTCTCAAGGGTTGTTAGGGCCTCGAGGTTTGAGCACTCGTTTTAAAAAAGCGTTTAACGGGGTGACCCCTCGCTCGGACTTCGGGCATTTTATGACGTCGGCTGCAATGACCAAACTATCCCATAGAATATAGATATATTTACCTCTCGGGAATTTTGGCACTTGCGATTGCTGGTCACTCGACAATTTGACCTGGGAATTGGCAACCTGAGCAAGTACTTTTTTTCACCGAGTACTAAATATACAAACGTAATGAATAACAAGTTTTTACGCAATGTTCAAAGCTTTTTCGTACTCAATATTCATAAGCTAATAAATAAGTATTTCAACAAATTTTTTATTCAAGTTTGATTGATCATTTTTAAGACTTTAATCCTACGTGTCTTCCTGGGTCTTTCAGAGCCTAATGAGAATTTCGACACACTATAATATTTCTCGTTAAAAATCTTTCCATCAATCGCCTATGGCCAGTCAAATGGAATTTTCTTATTGAAATTCTATTTTTAATCGTAACGAAGTAGTTTGAATTTTTGTAGAAATTAAACCAATAGTTGACAAACTATGGAAATTAACATCTGATAATATTTAACTATAAAATTCCGATAAAAAGTTTTATTTACTCAATATAATGAGGACTCGATTCGAAGGATGTTAAAAAAAATTATTTTCGATAACAATATCCAGTGACTCAAGTTCTTAAATAATCGACATTGAAAGTCGCGATGTTACAGACCTTGGCAGGCTTAGTCAAAATATCTATCGCCTGGCTACCTGACCACGGTCTTTTTGCCTTTTTTTACATTTTTCAATCAGCTGAAACATGGGCGATTGAGTACAGAGTCACGAGGGATCTCAAGGTTGTCCCTTAAAAAACGAGGCAAACAATGGTTCGTCGCGGTCGTTGGCGTTTCCTGCAACAGTGCGGCTTTTTGACTCTGCGGGTTCCGAGAGATCTCAAGGGTTGTTAAAAGAGCGCGGGGTCGTGCCGTGTGTCCGGTTCGACAAAAAAAAGGAACAGCATCTTAAACGGGGTGACCCTGAGGGCTCGGGGCTAAATCTTTTTTTTTTTTTTTTTTCATTTTTATTGCGGGTGTACTTTTTCGAGGCTGCTAAACGGTTGTAAAGGGTCATATAAGTGGGACAGAGGGTTAGGCAACCTGCGCTTTTCGTAGAGATTTTTACGTGCCAAGCCAACTTATTCTCAGGGCTTTCCCCCTACCACACATCTGCTGAAAGACGCGGAACAGATCTGCGGGTCCTGATGACTACTCTCTCGGCTAGAACTCTTCTCCGCATATACGAGCCGTTCGGGCAAACGTCGTGACCTTGCAATAGGCCACAAATAGCCAGTTTAGGGCCCCCGTTCGAACATGTATTTTTTTTAACCAGCAATTTTTTTTTTTCCTTTTTTTCTTGCTGTCCGAATGAACGCTTGGGCCTTGAAGGACGATGGTCGGGTTGTATGAGGATGAGCAGAGAGTGCGAGCGGCCCTCCTAGCGTGGGGTTAAATCGCGTTCGAGACTTTAGTTCGTTTCTGACCGTTCAACCAGTAAGATCAGTAAGTTTTTCGTTTACTATTTTCACGAAACAAGGATTTGGCGAAAAGGTGAGCATTTTCCAATATTGCGAAGTTAAATATTTATTCAAGGTAGAGAAATTATAAAAACTGCTGTATATGGTCCTTTAATCGAGCTTTCTCTACCGACAAAAACATCCCTGAGTATCAACACAGAAGTAAACACATAAAATAAATATTTACGAATCATCATTCTGGACTATAGTCAAAGATCCACAAGTTGCTCTAATAGGAAGGTTCAAAATTCTCGTCGAAAGTTTTTTTTTCTCGCTGCACGGAGCAATGGAAGAAATGGTGGAAGGAGTATACCACAAATTGTCTTATCACGTAGCTCGACTATAACGTAATCCTCAAAGTATCGCGTTGACCAGTAGCCATTAATGACGACAAGAAATTTATCGAGGAAACTTGGTTGTGTTGAGAGTGAGTAAATAACGATTACCGATGGTTGTAATCCGAGTAAGCCGGAAGCGTGATAGTGTGAAGAAGAAAGTCGGTTGATGGTCTCAGTTATGAGGACGACAGAGAAGGAGAGGGAGAAAGAGAGAGAGAAAGCGAGGCAAAGAATGGAGGAAGCGAAAAATCCGGATGGGCAAGAATCTCATATACAAAACTGAGTGTTTATTAAATATCTATACACATATTATATATATATACAGATACAGTGAAGTGGCCATTGGCGGTCGCGGGGAGAGCGCGACGTCGTCGCCCGGCGGCGTCATTCGAAGAAAGTATGCCGTTTGAGCGTTGGACGAGGTCGGGAGCTCGTTGGCCATATCAATATACCTAAGTGAAATGATACGAGTCGGCAGTAAAGACCGACAGTAATGACGCATTAGGGGGTTGGCAGGTCGATTTAGTCGGCTATCAAACAAAGGCGACTTTTTATTGGACCGCTGTGGCACGTGAGTCGAGTCTGAGCGAAAGGAGAGAATAAACTGTGTGTGCGTGTGTACGTGTTCATAAGCGGGTTACAAAGAAAGAGATAGAGAGATGAAGAGAATAAGTTGACAATGTTTACAGTATGACAATATGATCGTATATGGCCTGTTATGATATATAAAAAGAGGACCGTGAGACTGTGAAGAAAATAGATAAACTGATGAAAAATAAAACAAAATGGCCGCCGAATGAGAAAATCAAAAAGAATCATCTGAGGATAGAGTTCCTTGATTCTGTTGTCACTTTTCGATTTCGTCTCTATTTCGAATTTATTTTTATTTTCATCGTTGCTCGTATTCTCTGTCAATATATAAATTTCGATATCGTGTCGTGTATGCACTTGACACGAGAATATAGAGGCGAGGGCACGCGCGGGGGCAGATACTTACGCGACATTTTATGCGTTTTATAGGCTCGAGATACAACACATTTAGAGTGCGAAACGATCGTGTATGTAGAAGATTTTCTCTGCCAGACTTCTATCTCGCGACTCTACTGTCTTTCTCTTTTTTGATCCCTCGCGTGTTTGCGTGGCTCTTGCGTGGGCACAACTCGCGGGAAGTTTTGCTTCGAGGGGGTTGAACGCTCTCTCGTTTATATACTTCGCGATACTATACACTCTGCTTTCTCGGACGTTCTTCTTTGAGCTCTTTCGCGTGCTCCGAGGGGCTATTCGGCCTCATGAATCCAATAGAAGGAGAGAAACGCTACGAGAACGAAAGAACAAGCGAGAAAGGGCAAGAGAGGAGAGAAAGATAGCGTGCGAGAGAAACCGCGGGACTGAGGGGGTAAAACCAGATCGATGGGATCAATATGCAGTAAGTCTGAAAGGACCGCGTCCACGGGTTAATGGAGAAACGCTCTCGTGAACGAAAAACGAAAATGGCCGAGCTACAGCCCTCGTACATACTTATATATATGTAAATACATGTCCGTCTATATACATATATATGTTACACCCTCGCATTTACGAGAGAGGATATTGCTTCGTTGCAGGAAGGTATTTCTCGCGCCTCAGGCATTATATACACGCAGTTTACTTGAACCTTGTAATTTACTAAGTGTCAAGTTGGGGAATTAAAAAAAAAACTTCATTTATCCTGCAACGAGAACGAATGCGAAGTAATTTTGCACTTTTTTTTTCAACCGAAAAATTTTCTATTTTGCCCTGAATTCGCATAATTTGTTTTTCGTAATTAAATTACAAATAATTAAAACTCTTCATTCCATTTTTAACGACAATTTTGCACTTTTCACGAAATACTCAAATTGGTATTATTTGCTTCAATGTTTATTCAACAAATAGGGAAATTTTTTTTTTTTTTACATTATTTCCCAATTGTGGATTCTGCTCGATATTCAGAGAAGTTAAAATTCGAATGTGATTTTTTTGTCAGGTCGTACAAAGTGGTGTATGAACGAATTTATTTAAGGAGTTTGTTCCACACTCTAGGACTCTTGATCGGTTTCGTATAGTTTTTATTAAATAGAAATTCAAATATTCCTGCTATACATTACTTTTATATATAAATATTCATATATTACGAACGTGTGAATCATGGTCGGGAATTGTTATTGAGTACCTCGCGGATTTCATTTTCGTATCGATTAATAAGAATATATCCGAGTCCCACGTACCATCCATGTAGATTACGTGTACGCCGGTCGTTAGAGCACACTATTTACTCGGATCGTCAATTAATTATTTGAAATGCGTATCGAATTAGTTTTGTGTACCCTGTAACCGATACATCTGTGCATGATTCCAATTTATTGCAGATATAGTGTGTGTTCTCTCACTCTTTCTTTATTCTCTTTCTCTTTGGCTCTATACACGACAAGATAAATTAATGTTATTGCAATGCCGCACAGTACAACGTATCTTGTCGTTTCTCTAGCATGAGCGCATAACCAATGCTACGCTTATCGTTCGAATACACATTTACAATATTATCTCTCGCTCTTTCGTTCTCTCTCTCTCTCTCTCTATCTCTCTCTCTTTCTTTTTACCTCTTTTTCTCGTTTTCTTGATGGCTCATCTAATTGTAATGAATTTAAGCGATGAGTTTTTCGAACTCTCATCTCCGGCGATACGACACGGTGACGATTTCTTTTAAACGATTCTAAGTTACACCACCTTTTTTGCAATTCTTTAGAGAATACATTTAACACTGGAAACCTGATATACTACATGTTTCAATCTCGTGAAAAATACCATAAATCTTAAACGATAAAAATATAATCTCGACAATTTAAAAAAAATTCTTAAAACGATGAATTAATCGCGAAAGGGGATTTAGTGCTCGTGATGGGCCGGGTTAGGAGGATCGAGAAAAAGGTCATCGAGTTCAATGGGTCGAAGGTCAATCGTCCTTAACTCGAGTTGAAATTAAACTTTTTCTTCAAACCCCGCATCCATTTTTCTTAATTCTACGTATCATTTTTTCAATTCTCCTTATTTGTGATCGTGAACTCGAAATGGATTTGTAGTTTATATATATTGTCATTTTTTTCGCTTAACTATGACTAGAAATTCACGTACTGAACGATTCACTTCTGAAGAGATGGTGTACTCAATTGCCTACACTGTACTTATCGCCTAAACCAATATTATTTAACGTTTAAATTTAACTTTTGTTTGGGTTGCTTCCAAAAAAGAAGGAAATTTCGGTTAATCGTGGAAATCGATATCTTCGTTCTGTGCTCAAAATCATTTTCGTCCACTGTTTACAATATCGTGAAGATTTTTTTTTTTTTTTACCTCGACATTAATAACAAATCTCCCGTAGGGCAAGAGACAATCTAGATTGTTTTTCATAAGCAATAGTAAACGGTAGCAAAAATCTTCGCTCATCTTGACTTCCGCAATTCTGTTGTCACATGAATCACGCGTAACACTGTTTTTTTCCCTGTTTTTAAATTCTCAGCTTGTTGATTCTCGAATAATAAATATCCATAAAGGGAAAAGAAAAATTATTTTCTCGGAATACAAGCCACAGACTGGCATTTAAAAAAAGGAATCTGTAAATTCGGAATATACATCATTACCGCGTCTCGTATTTTTTTGCATTTTTAACTATGGCTATATTTTTTTTCCGCGCTTGTATGTTTCCATGCGGCTAATTACGATAAAATCTAAATCTAATTATCTTGAAGTAATGAGGATAAAACGAGCGAACAAGCTACATTAATTATCTTTTTTTGGATCTAATGAATTCACTACGAACATGGAAAATCGTAAATATAATAATAATTATAATCTACATAGAAATTACCTAGGTGATCGCAATTACTCAGGAGGCATATTTTCTATTAGGATTCTTTATTGATCGCTTGTACGTCAGATTTAGCTCACTCTTTACATAAGTATTTTCTCTGTAAATAATTCCTTTCTTGTCTCTAATTGTATGGAGAGAATCGAAATCGGAAAATACCGCAACGTGAGAATGGAATCGAGGGACACAGTTAAATTTTGGACAATTTTTGATAAACCTAATATAAATTATCATAAAAATAAAATAATTTTTTTTTTTACATCTATTCGAAATTTCATTTAATTTTCATGAAAATTTACATTCTGCGCAGTAAAAATTGTCAAAAACTCAATTTCGTCCCCGGATTCAATTCTGTGTAACGGTAATTTTTCGATTTTAATTCTCATCGAGTATGATTTATGGTGAAAAATACAAACTATCGAATAAAATAGTGGATAATCGAAGAATAAAACGTTTGCAATATGCGAAAAATGGAATCAGGAATTTGAGGGGAAATAAATGTAAATAAAACTAGAATATAAAGTGAAGATCAAACAAATATTTAGTGTGAGCTACTGAATTTTCATGCCGTCGGGGCAAGCCCCGCGGAACCATCGTTGTACGAAGGAGCAAAAGTTTCACACTGTCGAGGCAAGATGGCTGATCCCCACTACGAGTGTTGAAGATCGTGTGTTATTTTCCGCATCACGCATACGCCGAGTTACTCATACAAATATAAAATATCTACGTGTGTACAAAAACAGACACGAAGTTGAATCTTAAAGTGACGAGACTGAACGCAATGTCTAAGCTTTTCTTATCCCTCACGGATTCTCCTCACTTACCAGCAAGATATTTTTAACCGTAGCGGCATCAACACGGCATTCTTCTCAAGACCGCCGAATAACGAATATTATCCCGTTTTCTTTTTTTTTTTCATTTCAAGACTGCGCGGGAAGAGAAAAAGTCTTATAACGATCGAAACGTTCGCCGGGAGAAAAAAAAAGACGAATATAGAGTAAGCACGATAGATGCGTGGACAAATCTTGTGGGGGAATGCGCACAACTCAACTTTTGGGGATGAGCACGAGAACGGAGTGTATATTGGGGGTTGGAGCAAATGAATTCTCGGAGAAGGGTGGCGTTTAAAAGCTTCTCCGGTACTTATTATTTACCAACATTTCGAAAACATAGTTAGTTCATCGAATTCTATTACAAAATCGATTTTTTTCTTGCAAAAAAGCGTCGTTTTGTGACCACGCAAGATTCGGGGGAATGATAGTCGTCAGTGGGGTGAAAAATCAATAGATACTGCTCGTTACAACGGAATGGTCGTTTCCAAAGTTTCTGAACGACTCGAATCTTTCGAAAAAAAAAATATAAAAAACTTTCTCCTCTTGTAATAAAAGAACTTTAACGATACTTGATTAATTAAACGATGAAATTAATTATCAATCGAAATAATGGGTACTTTATTTGATGATTTTCAGATTGGAGAGAGTGAGATGGAAACGTGGTCGTTCGAGAATGGCGGAAGTTGCGAGACGAGGCGCGGCATATCGTGCCCAAGGAACGGAGGCTGCCGACACATGGACCGCGTGCCGAGACAGCCGTACGCGCGAGGGAAAGGGATAGAGAATGTTGGTTGGTGGAGGGGAAAATATGTGCCAAGATGGCCGCTCACACGTTGCCTACACCACGTCGCAACTCTCGTCAAGTGACCGAATGTCGCGCGAATTGACGTATGAAAAATCAAAATTCGTCAGCTGTCTCGCGAGTGATGGATCGTGCACGAGGTGTTTATCGCGATCTCTTCTTAAATGGATGAGAAACGGAGAATTATTCAAACGCGGCGATATGTGATACTCGGATATCGGCCACGCCCAAGGCGCGCGGCCATCTTGGATTTAACCACGTGAGTCAGTACCGCGAACGAACAGCGCGCGCTCTCTTTCGGTGTGTTCGGATTTTCATGTATATACGCTGCATGGGCCAACAGTCGAAGGGCTATGGGGAAACCAATCCACGCACCACATGGACCGTCGGTTGACGCCATCGCTCAGGTATTTTTCATATCTCGACCAAATCAATGCATTTTTCGTTTATCAGCGTTTTAAAAAGTCCACTTTATGCTCCCAATTCCAATTTTCACCAACGCTTCTCTAAATTCGATAAACGAGAAGAAAAAAAATCAGACAGCCTCTTGATGTATTTTGTTTTGTTTTTTTTTTTTTTTTCAACTAAAGAATTACACGAAAGCCATACAAAACCGAATGTCTCAACACACAGGGAAAGTTACTATTCATTACGATTACTTTTTTCGTGTCACAATACAAATTATTCGTCATTTTTTTGTGCCAACGAATTTCCAATTCGCTACTTTAGTAAAAACGAAATAATTGAGTGATAATATCACAGAAAAATCAAACGTAATTATTACCTTATCGTAGCAGGAAATATTGAAACTCTCGAATAAAAAATTGCAAAATGAAGAGCATTTTAAAAGATGTTTTTTTTTTCATCAAAATTGGATTGTTTTTTTTTTCAAATTTAACAATTATAAAGATAATTATTTATTATAAAAAAATAATTAAGAAAGTTTACATTTTGACGAAACGCACTCGCGTCACTCTACAAAGTCTAGTCTAAAGCTTTGATTGTATATCGTTCAGGCATTGTAATTACTTTGAGAATGCAAAGAACGGCATCTCGTGCTTGTGCTATTTCCTACTAGCCCTTTATTTACAACGACACTTTCAAATTCCTGACTTTGGAGAAATAATTTCTGCGCAACAAAGCGACAAGAATTTTCATTTATAGCTACACACGTTTTCTTATCGTTGCTCCGCCACATTTCTAATCTAACCGAGTTATCTTAGAGTTTTGATTCACTCGAGTTCTGTGCGCTATGAATAAAATGTGTGCTCGAGGTTTTGCGTAAAGCAAATAATACGTATACACAACTCGAATCCTGCGTTTGAACGTTGTTGGAAGTTATTTTTAACCGCCCCTTTCGAGAAATTTGCGCTGTCGACGCGATAATAAATCGAGAAATACGGAGAGTTCTTTTGTTTCTCCCTGTTGACACGCGATTTTTTTCCTCCACAAAATCTAACTCACTTTCGTGAATATACACGCACATGCGTTCCTGTGTATACACACATTCACATTCGGCAAAAGTGATGGAAGATGAGTGGAAAAAATGCTGCTTTTATTTTTGGCATCGCTTAGGCCAATGTCATTGCAAGAGAATGGCAAGTTTAGCGGATTGTTAAACAGACATATTTAAAGCTTTTTGTTCCCGAGTCTGATCCCTTGACATGAGGAGAGTCGAGTTAATCTATGCGCAAAGAAAGTTCTTTGTTCTTCTAAATGAAAAAAACAAAAAAGAAAAACCGAGGGAAAGTAGCAGCAAAGTGAACGAACTTCGAATAAAACAAACAAAGTTTTAATTCTCAGTGAATCTTTAGAAGTCAAAAACCAAAGCCTTTTTTCCTGAACTTCCTGTATAAGAAAAAAACATATGCAGTCATTGGAAAAAAGACTTTTTTCTTGTACTTGATTCCCTCATACATAATGCAGAGCTGAACGATAAATTGTACATACTCTCGAGAGCAGATTAGATCTTCGATTAAATATCCGGTTTGTGTTACGAAGCACACAACGTATGTGAATCATAATCGAGCTCTGAGAATGCAGTTTGTGAGTGTTAGTGTACTTATGAGCATTGGTAGAGAGCAAAAGAGATAGTGAGCCATACACGATAAATCTACTGGCAAAGATTCATCAATGATCGAGTGTATATCGATTGGAAGAATCGATACAGGATCGCAGCACCACTGTACGACTGTGTATATAGTTACTGAACCTAAATCACGAGTAGCATAAACTCTGTTCACGTGTAGAGATATCCTTAGATCATTTTCCAAACTCAACATACAAAAGCACATGTATTTATATATTTATATATATGTATAGAACGACGGAAGCGCATAGGCGTGTTGGCACTCCTGCTGCTGGCTACCAGATACCTTATTTTTCTTTCATTCCTTCGTACACGTACTCACACTCAGTTTCAACCAGAGAGTGATGACGAAAAAAAACCAAGGGCTAAATCACGAGAACAAAAAGACACTAAAATGGCCGACAATTCCAGCAACAGTATCGAACACTTGCACAAAAGACATTCTATCTCTAATGAATCGTCTATATCATTCTGAACTTATTTTCAGGCAGTAGAGAATTATGTTCGAAACACTGGACAGTTGTCTGGAGTGTTTGTAATTGTGCTCTAGAATTCCTTTCTTTTGTAGAATATAGAAAATTCAGGATCCAAATTGATTTTATGATGTCAAAGAAACGAATTATTTGTTTATAGGGATTGGAGATAATTTCGATCATGGCGTGAATTGAATAGGTTTTGAAAAAAAAGGCTAAAGAGGCGAATAAACGATGAGGACTGAAAGCAGAAGAGAAGAGTATCGTAGTGTGGTGTTGGTTCGTTTTCTGTTTCTCTTTCTTCATTTCTTTTTACTTTTGTGAGATTTGAAGTCAAGAACGAAGAAGCCACGTAGGCTCTAACCCCGGGAGATCGTGCTGGCGCGAGATATCGTCAGAAAAACCGGCTGGAATTGCTTCATCCAAACAAGAACTATCTCTCGGAGTGGATCTGGATATTAATCAGGGAAGAGCGTCGTTCGCGTTCCTTCAGCCTGGCTGGTCCGTGCGAAGACCTCTTTCGCGTACATGAGAAGAAGAAACGAGGTGGAAGAGCCAACGAGATGAGGAGAGACAAGAAAGAACAAGGCGCGTTGGGAGGATCTTCTCAAAAGAACTTGGTACGCTCCACACGATGGAGGTTGAAAGTTTTCCTTCTCTCTCGTTGTCTTCTTATGGTGTGGGCATGAAAAAAATAAAATAAAACTGCGGGAATGTAAGAAAACGAGAGAGTGATAGAGAATAATCCGAGTGAACTGAGAGCCTGAAAAAAGAGGATGACAAAGAGAAATAAGAAGGATGTCCTCGCGTAGGATCCTGTGGCACGACGATGTACAAGCGCGCAATGAAAAAGGGAGATTCCCTTCTGCAACTGGAGAAGGTTGGAGTGGAAAAGGAAGCCCAGAGAAAAGAACGAATGCGAGTGTGGTTCGGTATCGTGGAAGAAGACGAACGAGAGAATGAGGGTCGAAAAAAGAAGCGAAGTAGAAGAAGGAAGAAAGAAAGAGACAGGACAGCGTGGTGGAAGGGTGCGGCAGAAGAGCTCCTCTCTTGCTCCCACATGTGAAAGGAAGGTAACGAAAAATGGTGGAGGCGAAAGACAGTGGATGGAAGGGATGCGATAGAGAACGTGTTTTTTTGCGGCAGTGTGTCGCGCGGTCTTGCTTTTCTTCGAGGGCGCGTTGTCCTCGTGATCTTTTGGTACAAGAGGTTCCCTTGGATGTGCTTTTGGCTTTTGGCTCGACTCACTACTATCGCTGGCTCTGGTTCGCGGGTCTTTAGATGCCGAGCGCGCATTCCCCGAGACTTCTTGGCCCCGATGAACCCACTTGATGAAATCCGCTAGACGGAGTACATCGCCAGCAAAGAAATAGAAGGAGAGAGAAAGAGAGATAGAGAGACAGGGACTAAGAAAAGAAAGAGGAGCAGAGAAACGTATAGAAACTCTGGAATATCACCAACCACATGTACATATATCAACTGTTTGCCAAGATAAGGGCGTAACCCACGTTTCTTTTTGTCATAAATCATGCTGGTTACGCCCTATTGTTTATTACTAGTCGATATCCACATATTCAATATGGCGAACCGATGTCGAACCTCCTTCAAGATGTACTTGAAACTCAAATACACACTGCGGAATATCATCGCAAATCCTCATGCACTACATAAACACGCACGTACATTTATCTCAAGCTTTATTGAAGCTCGAGTTTAGCCGACATCGCCTGAAAGTATACACATCTTTCTATGCTTGAAATATGTGCTTGAACCTTGGTTGAAAAATTGTAACACTTATAGTTGGTAAATAGCCATTTTGCGACGACACATATTTTAATGCTGACGTCTATATACGTCTCTGTCTCTCGTTCTATCACTGACTCCCGCATTTCTGTTTAACTTGGCACTGATTCGTTAGATCGTTGAAATTGCGAGACGTCGTCGTTTTTCTTCACACTTTCCTCCTCCGCGCACACGCTTCCCCACTACATTTTATACTTTTCTTTCGTCACTTGCTTTGGAACGACATCAAGGATATTTTACATCCGGCCTAAAAGGCGCGCACTTCTCTGAATTTTTCGAATTCTCTACCCTATTCGATTTCTTACGACGCCATAAGGTTCTGGCAACAAAAAACTGCTTGTAATAGCTTCTCAAATAACTTTTTTTTCTTGTAATTTGGTCATCAAATTTAAAAAATCGGGAAAAAATCGTAACGATTTTTATTTTGAAGTCTCAATTAATTTTTCAATGTTTATTTTCAAATAATTTCAAATTCTCGTTCAGGCGTAAGACGAATCGTTTCTACATCGAAAGTATTTGGAGAATAAAACGTACGCTTCGAATATGTTTAGGAATAAAACCTGCGTATATGCAAATGTAAACCAATATTTTAACTTGGAAATACAGGCTGAGAGTAGTATTGCGCACGAGTAGATAAATTGATGTTCCACAAAGTTTAAAGTGATACTGCAATGCTCAGGACTTTTGAGATGTCTTTATATCACGTGTTGGATATTGAATGACGAAAGATCGAAGTTCGCACCTAAAATATGAAGTTTCACTTCGAAAGATTATAAAGAAAGCCACTCACGTAATTCGAAACTCTGAGAATAATTTAAATATTTGTTTCATTCAAAGTGGTGACTATTCAATTTCCAATAAAAATTCACAATAAACAAAATTATTTTCGAATTAAATTGATTGTAAAAGGTTAATAAAAAGCAGATAATGGGTCAATAGAAGGCAGATATGAACCGTTTTTTTTTTTATTTTTATTATGTAAATATTTTCTCTACCCCTCACTTTTTTCGACTCATTCCACATCTTGATTTATCTACAAAAATATATTTTCCAGACGAAAGAAACTTGGAATTGGGTTATCATTGGCCCCTTTGTCCCAGTTTTCTTGAAGAAAGGGCATCGTACAAAAACCATTCTTCAGGGTAGTCGCCCCCTTCGATGACATTACAGCGTAAAGTTGAACGTGAATAAAAATAAAAAATAAAATAAAATGTAAATGATGTATACGTTAAACACACACGTAGGAATGTCCGGTGTACATGAGCACGAGCTCATATGCCAGCAAAGCTCAGAGCTTATCACCCCAATCTAAAAGGCCGAGGATATCGGCGCGTTGCACTTGTTAGTGGCCCCCGCGGGGTTATCGTACCGTCGCGTCGTCGTTAATGCGCTCAGGCAAACTCTCTCTCGCGACGATCATGCACGCCTGAGCCTTCTCTCTGTTTCAGCGTTAAGTAGGTATGCATATATTTTTCCAATCTCTCTTTATCTTCCCCTCTCTCTCTCTCTCTCTTCCTTTCTTTCTCGCTGCTTCCAACTCTTTCTATCTTTATCTCGTCTATGCATGGCGTTAACGTGCGACGATACTTGAGAAATATAATTACAAACGAGCTCGTAACGCGTACCTACTACCCTTCCCTGACTATAACCAGTTCGTACCTACGCGTACGTGAAGAGAAAAAAAAAGTGAAGAGAATGACGATGTCGAGTGATTAGATTGGACGTAAACGATACACCCTATGGTCTCGTTTACATACTACGATAATTATTGCATGCACGCATCATCAATCATTTCTAATACACATTTTTTGTCGACGTAATTGCTATGATATGTGAGACATTCACCTCAGAACGTATACGATTTTATTTTATTTCTAAGTTGAAGAAAAAACGAAGAAAAAAATCATTTTTTCATCTAAAGTATAAAAATATCAAGTCAATCTAAATATATTTTTAACACATCATTTTAAGCATATGAACAAAGAAAAAAAATTCTCTAGTATTCGAACGAAAAAAGATTCAAACGAAGGCGAATCGGCTGTTTCTCAAATTATTTCCAGATGATCTGTTTATTTTTCAATCACCTGTATTCGTGGTTTGAAATTGTCATTTTCAATATTTTTCTGTCACTTGAAAAGTTCCGACATCTGTGGTCGTAATCCGAAACGATTTTTTACGAGATCTTAATATTGAGGGCACGTGGCGGTCAAAATTCTCAATAGCCTGTTTAAGGACCCTCGACAACTTTGTTTCCTGCCGAAAAAAAAATGGGGCGACGATTTCCAGTGAGTGTTCGTAGTTTCATTTCACATTTGTGCTTCACAAACGTTTTTAAAATTATTGGTACAGGGCTACAGAAAAGTTTCCCATAAGATTTCCCGAATTTCGGAAATAATAGCATTTTTAATATCGTAGATAAATTATTTTTTCTTTAAGACTCTTCTTGCCCTTAGTCACAACAATCCCCACAGTAATAACATCAGTAGTGAGTTTTTCCTTTGAGAAGACACCAAGGCCACAAATAATTACCACCATAGAAATTAGATGTCGTTGCAAAGACCTGTATGTAAGATAGTGGTTGAGACGACCTAAGTGAGGGAATAAGATCCTTCGGTAGCCGAGACAGTATTCTTGTAACACTCAACCACGAAGAAGAAAAAGAAGAAGACGAAGAAAAAGAGCAAGGAAAGGAAGAGAGCTTACCACAATAAAAGAAGTGGCTAATGGCTCTTTGGTTGTGGCAATTTGCATACGATATTAAGGAAATTGGGTATACCTGCCACCGACAGAGTGGAACTTTGTCAAATCACATTTTTGTGTATGTTTTTGTGTCTGAGAATGAAAAAGGCTCATTGAGTATAAGCGAAATAAAATTGCATGGCTTTTTCGTACCAAGTTTTGTATGTATATGTATCGAAAGCGGGGGAGAGGTTTGAACAGGCTCATTTCTGAAATAGTGGGTATAGACTAGCGACGTTTGTCGCTCTCGAGAGCTGTTGGCTCGGCGACTACCTGAGAGAGAACCGCCCTCTATCAACGATACCATTATGGCTGTCCGAAAAATGGCCTCTCTCAGCATACCGGATTCTCAATATACAAGTCGTTTCGATATACATATAGTAAACTTAGCAGCAAACTAAACTGCTCACTTAAAATTAATTTCATCGAGTTACCTCTAATGACTCAAAAAAAAAAAAAAAAAAAAACAAAAATAAAAGCTTAAGGCTCCATTTTATTCCACTTTGTTCTGTCATCAGCCACATTATTTGGACCGTTGATAACAAATGACTTGGAAATAATTGGAAATAATTATGTCGAATTTATTAACTCGTAGTCGTCATCAACTAAAGATTGAAGAAAAAAACAATCAATAGAATTTTTTCAATAGTCATTATTATAAAAGTCGTAAAAAATTTTAGAATGACATGCAATTTACAAATGAGCAACCAAATCAATCAACACTTACTACGAAACAGATATTCTAACAAATGATTCGATAAAAAAATGTTATTCACTCTTTGTAAAATATCTCTCGTCATTATTTTATCGCGAAATGATTTGGAACGAGTTTTCTTTCGCTGTTCCGTCCACGGTAACACGATGTACATTGAAAATTTCATGTACACATTAATCGAGGGTTACATGCGAGTGTAGCGAGCTCGAGGCGAGGCGGTCAGTGATCCGATCGCTGAGAGGGACACACCGAAATGTTTCACGTTCGTCCCCGCATAAACATACGCCAAGGCGCATAAGTAACCGTAAGATAAGATAGGTCATAATTTAAGGAGACGTTACTTATTGCCTGAGGTGGTTTGCGCGCGAGAGCAGAGACTCAGGAGGTATGCGCTCCATGGTGCAAGAGTGGCCACCCTCTTCTCTCTACGTACTCTTTCTCTGCGCCATATTCCTTTCTTTCTCTCTGTCTCTTTCTTTAGCCCTTCGAAGCTTCTTCTTAAAACACGATTTCTATCTCCCTTTCTCTGTCTTGCAAACACTCTTTCCTCTTCGACTCTCGTGCTCACAACACGAAATACGATCCCATACTCACGCGCACATCGCGTCGTTAAAAGCTTTTCAAACTCGTACATATACACACTCGTATGAGTGGACGTGAACTCACGCGAGCGCGTGTACACCTTTTTTTCGCGTTCCTCGTACTTCGATAATCGATGTTTTGTTTTTTTCCCCGTATAATGTGCCCGAAGCTCGCGTGCACAACGAGCGGAATAAACATCGAATAAAAAAAAGTCTATTAGCTTGAGAAGCATTAATGATTTATACTTCCGAGGTGACTTCGAATTCAAAATGGCGTTTTTCATTTTGACTCATTCTGATGTTTATTTTGTGAAATTTCAACTATGTCTTAAGCTTTTTTTCATATTGAAAAAATCAGTCAAAAAATTGCTGGAAGATTGAAAAAAAAAAAAAAAAAACACACACACTTTAGCAGCAAAATATTCTTTTTTCAGTAATTTTTCTTGTTCGTTACGTTACGCTCAATTTTTTTTCTCCGTTTTCCTTCGACGCATAATAAACAATTCTTAGCAAGTTTCTGATACGACAAGTGACTCGTTTATATACAGACGACGTGCACTCTTCGAGCTTTCAAAAAATACGATTAGATATTAGTATCGCGTGGCTGTGCTGCAGCCATCGGTTTTGTATAACAGAGCCAAGCACTCGGACTACAAGAGTTATCGGTCGTAAGGTTTCCTTAAAATACAAATAAAAAGAAAAAAAAACAATGGATTTACATACTCATTACCGCTTATTCATTAACCGATATACAACCTTTCACAAACGTTACCATTTTATATAAATAATTCACAGCAATCATTTTCAAACACAAAATAATAATAATTTAGATAAGAAAGTATTTATAGGCTTATTTAATCAAAATGCTGTCGATTTAAGAAGTTCATGAAAATATACATTAGGATTGGTATTCCTGTAACAAAATTTACGTACCAAAAGATAGATCATTGGTTTGGTTGGGTTCACTGAAAGGTGCGAGACCGTAAATAAATGTTGCGTGCTGAGACTGCTCTCGGGCGTATGAAAGTAATTAGCGCGTTGTTATAGTACATAGTTTACAATGTTTCATACAAGCGAAGCTGTTTGTAATACACGTAAATGTATATGTATATTGAAAATATATTAAATGCTTGGGTACAATTTATCAAAAGTTCTTTTGCACGCATGCCTCGACGCCTATTAGATAAGACAGCTAGAGTCGATAAGAAATATGGCATTTGCAAAAGTTATAAACATAAATATATGATATTATTGTTGTTATTATTATTATTACTGTTGTATTATAAATATAGTAGCGCGTCACGAGCGCTATTACTTTTGATTGGAAAATCAAGTTGAGACGAACTTCTCGTGGTTTATACATCCATAATATATACATTCAAATAATAATTGCAAGACGTTTATTCAGCGTGCGCACTCACCCTGCCAAGAGCTGGGGAGAAGCACTTTTTGTAATCGCCAACCTACATTCCGATTACTCACACGTATACACACTCTCTCACCAACAGAGTGCCGCGTGTGCTCTTGGGCGCGAGGTCGTATAAAAAAAAATAATTAGACCATAAAAACGGCGCTGGAGATAATTGAAAATTATGGAACGGCGTGCGGAAAATGGGAGCGAAAGAGGAAAGAGAGAAGCGCACTGTGTGCTGCTGCTGCTGCTGCTGCTGCTGTGCTCCTGCGAGCCGCCATCTCGTTTGCCGACGGCCAAAACCTCCTGAGCAGCAAGACACCAAACCTTCTATACCTCGTCTACCCCCCTTCTCGTTTCTCTTCTTTCTTTTTCACGGCTTAATCAGTAGATTTTCTCAAGTTTCCGATTACTTTCCGCCATCTTAATCATAACTCTAGTTGAGCAAAAAGCATCGAAAAGAAATTGAGATGGGAATATTGTGGAGGTCCAATTTTCAAAGGCTTACATATACACGTAAAGTTGCCAGAAATAGGTTCAATGTCGAAAAGGAAAAATTCATTGCGAAAAAATGCATCCATTTAAAAAAATGTTTCTTTTCTTTGCCAAAGACGCATTTTGTTGTCGATTAAAGTGATTTCAGTTTTTGGAAAACAGTTTTGCACAAAATACTATTTGCGAGAACCACAGATCCGACTGTGGTTCGATTTAACTCAAAAATAAACACAAACCACTTTTTGTTGGATTGTTGAAATGGCTTGAAATATCAATGAATTTTAGTGATTTAAAGTTTTTCAAAATCTCTTACTCATCTTAATTGACTGCCCGATGATTCACGACAACATTTAAAGAAAAATAAAACAGAGGGCATTGAAATTAATCGCTTCAATGATATTTACTTTTCGATAAGAATCTGATGATCTACGATTTCTCAAGGGTGCCATTTTCCTGATGTTTTCGTGACAGTCAAATTCCTTCATTCTCCGAAATCTGAATTTATAGACTGCGAAAAGATCGCAACAAAACGGAATGAAAGCTCATCGAAAGGTAATCGGAGATCGCGGTGATAACAGACGATTTGCGGTCGACATTTATTTTATCTGATTCTCGCAGTTATATCTCGAGGTAAAGTCCACAGTGTCGACTTGCATTTATGTGGGAATATGGTATAAAGATATGTAAATGAATTTGTACAGCAACAGTGTGGTGCAGCCTTGACGAGAGGCGCGATAACGATCATCTCGATGCGTAATTACGTGGTGTTGACTGGACGAGGGTAAATTGCGCGTTGTCGGTGTCGTAAGTCGCTTTGCTCAGCGAACAGACAACCCGGTCATCGCTGGTTCCAGAAGGAACGTCTATAGGTAGCGTTTCTCAAACGTGTTGGCTACCGTTCGCGCAAGCTCGTTGTATATCGGCAAGAAATGGCGTAAAAGAGCCAGAGAAATGGTTGTTTGGAAATGTGAAAAAGGGAGAGAGAGTTTGAGCGTTCGGACGTGAGACAAGAGAGGGTTGATAGTCCCGCGACATAATCATAAGGCCAAGAGAAATGTGTAATAACGGGACAGCTTACACGCCGGTGAACGCGGCAATTTCATTGTCCACGCGCGAGCGTTTCACCAATTTACTGCCCGTTACGAGAGCTCGTGTTCTCGTGTCTGCAAAGAGAGTTTTCCGTTTATATATACGTATATCTATATTGTTGACGGTTCATAGTAGCAGGACACACGAGACAAAGAAGAGAGAAGGGAAGAGACTGATAATATTCGGGAGACACACTAGCCAGAGCGAAGCTGAACTGCAAGCAGGCAGAGGGTGTGAGAGAAAGGCAGAACGATATGGCAAAACGCGTTCGCGCGTTCCATCCATTATTCATCACCCACTTCTCGCTGTGCTCTTCTCGTTCCTCGCTACGGTTCCCACACCATATCATTCTCTCTCTTGTTCTCTTTCTCTCTTGGATCTCGCGTTCACCACGTTCGAGTCCCTGCTGTGTTTTTGTCTCAAATCCTGGGATGACAGGGGTGGATTTACTCGCGCCAAAGTTTTCTCGCTCTTTTAATCGCCACGGCGTTCTTCCGGCGACAGAGGAAAAAATAATCTTCTGTTTCATAGGGTGAATGAGGGGCGTTAAAATATTCGGGTTATTTTCCGGGTTTGCTCCTATCTCAGTAAAATTTTCCCACACGAACGAGATTTTGTCTTTTCATCGAGACCTTCAATATACGTTTATGTACGTTGGACTTTCGCAGAGATACGACGAAAGGAATTCTTTGCAATCTTGTATTGCGACACCACGACTAATCCGTTCTTCGCAAAAGCTGTCCGCGAAATAAGAAATATGTATATTTTGCTTGTGGGTAAAAGATATTTCCGGAGTCTCTAGTTCTCTTTTGCTATACGAAAAGGCAGCAAATAGAATCTTAAGACGATGATGAAAGGGCTGTCATACTTGCGCATATACGAGACTTTTGCTGCCATTTCTCATCGCATATACTCTTACTATAGGTGTCTACCTGACTTGTGCAAATCGCCTTGGATCATAGAATCTGCTCAGAGAGATTCTTCCAGCACTAGTCAAGCGTTCATTCGACCAGAAGAGACCCGGCAGGTTCTCATCCCTGAGTAACGATCGTGCAGTGAATACTTAACGCTATACGTTGAAGATTCTCTTGAATACTGTCCACTATATTTAGTCACTTTGCCTTACAGAAAAAAGGGAAAAAAAAATAATGTCGAACGGTATAGAAATTTACTATGATGTTGAAGACGAGGACACGAATAGGGACGTAAATTAACGAAATATGCGATAGAATAACTGCGAACAAAACTTACACTTGAGAGGCGTATATTATTGCTAAAGACTTGTCCTGTATAAAGTGATCGTAGATCAGACTAAAAGTCTCGATTTTAAACCGTAAAGAAACGTTGTATCGGTCGCCTACACCGTGGAAAGTTATTTATGTATAGAATGTACGACAAATAGTCATCGAAGAAAGTCAATGATGCCGTTTTGGTGAAAGAAATTTAACGAAAATGGGAGCATAACCAGGCGGAGAATAGTTTACCCGAGAGGGCTTTTTTCGGATTCGCAGCTCGTTGAACACAGCTCTTGTCCCTGCCCCTTTCTCTAGCTCGAAGGAGTGCCCTAACGTAGGGACTCAGCAGGCAGAGAGAAAGGCCCTCTCACGAGCGACCACCAGGGACGATGGCATCCATCTTGAATGTTAGCGATTCAGCAGCCTTCTCCTGGATGGACGAAAGACAAGAAGAGAAAGGGGGGCCGGGCATGATTCTCACCATGGGAAACCTGGTCCCAATTCGATTCAACCGGGCGCCACGAAGCGGCATATAATAAAGACATTCTTCATTCCTTTTGTGTTGAATTGTTACTTCGAAAAAAAAAATAGAAAAATAAAACGAAGAAGGTTCGCCAGCGTCTGGCGAAAGAAGTTACGAACGAGAAAACGTCGAAAGCGGCTTTGCCCCTTTTACCGTTCCATCGTGTAACCCCTCGTGCTGATGATGGCCGCAACGAGAAACAATGAAAGTGGAACCTTCGAAGGACTCGAGAACATATTAACGATGAATTTTATCCGTTACGCAGCTGGTACGATGGCTCTCTATTGGAACAAACGATTTAATTATCTAATGCCACACCTATTTACGACTTTTGGTAAACTATTAACCAGGAAGTGACTTTTAATGTCGAAAGAAAGAATGAAAAATCCATATTTTTCTAGCATTCGGTGGTTTTATGACATGTGGCAAGCCTGGTTTTCTTTAGCTTCGTCTGACTCAATCTTTCATTTTATTACCACATGGTATCGAGCCTATTGCAACGCAGACACGATCTAACACATGTGGCAAAAACAGATGTGCATTGAGATCACGAAAGCAGGTTGACGAAAAGCGGAAAGCTCGCGTTTACCTTTCACGTGAAACGTGGTCGGAGAACAGGCGAACGATGAGCAGACAAGAGCAACTTAACAAAAGTACATCCCGATAAAATACATGGATAAAGACATTCTTCATTCCTTCCCCTCTTTTCTTCCATCTCCTTGTCGCTGGAGAATGATTTTCAGGCTATATCCATTCATGAAAGGACCCATCTATCGGCTGTTACCCTCATTCTTTCAATACTTGTCGTATTCCCTCTTTTTCTGCTCCTTTCGCGTTCTATACTTTGTCGAAAGACCACATAACATTTCTCTAGATTGGCATTATACACGAATAAGCCATTCTACACATACGAACTTTGGATTTATTATATTTATTCAAGCAGACTATGAGCGCTGATCTTTTTTGGTTCGCTGTGTCTCTTTGCTTTTCAACATGAACGCGGCTAGGGTGTAAATGTGCCTTCGTATGTATAGCAGTGTATACTTCTTTTCAACGCAAACAATGATCTCATTATTCTCTCGATCGAGGCAAAAGATCTGAATTTATGCAACACGAGCAACTACGTTTGTTTAGTCTCTCACAGTTTTCTACCCTTCTCTTCAACATTCTTTTATTTTTCGTCCTTGTTTTTCACTGCTTCTTCGGCCTGTCTTTCTCTCTCTCTCTCCCTCTCTCCCTTTCCATCTCTTTTATTTTCCTTATTTCTCAGTGCCCAGCATCTTTTCTCTCTCAAATCTCCTTTTATCTCTTCCCCCTCTCAAACTCCGAAGAGGCCCCCGACCCCCGAGGCAAAGCAAAAGCAGCGCACTTCGATTTATGCGTATTATACTCCAGAACGGACGTTTGAATTGCAAATCCGTGTCGTGTATTCACTATACAGTTGAATAAGGAGAGTGTACAGAGTGTGTATACTCCGCGCTCAAACCCGTCGCCGATCTCTCGCCCTGCTGGAAGTCTTGAACTACGACTGTGCATTCTCGTTATTACGCGCATGACTCTTTCCACGATCTCGTGAGCATACGAACACCAGCACTTCTATATTCCTTCGTGTACGAATATACAAAATCCTGTTGGGCCTATCGATATCCATTCGCGATATCCATTGTTGCGTAACAGCAAACAAACCCTGGGATTCCTTCCTTTTTCCTTTTCTTCTTTTCTATATTTATTTTTTTTTCACCCTTTTTCTCCCTTCGCTATAAGACCGATAAAGTTTCACCGTCTAAGAAATTCGAGTCTTTGATCTATTCGGACTGTACAACGACTTACGTTCCGACATGTTGATAAATCTTCACTTGACGAAAGTCTTATCTTTTTTGTGTCTAAGATGCGAAAGTATTTTATAATTAATTATCCAGAATTCGAAATTAAATACGTATTTTTATTGAATATTATTGTTAATCCCTGATTTAGTTTCTTCTTAAATTTCTACATCAGACATTTGAAAAAATATTTATATATTGAGAGGGAAGCTATCTCTCCGATAATTCCTGACTTGTCTCTGGCGCCCAGATTATAAATGTCATGAAAACGACGAATACGTAGCATGGTGGTTTTGCGATGAGAACAAGGACCACCAGTGTGTCTCTCGCATTAGCAAACAGCAATGTCATTGTACGTGGGCGGAATCAATCGTTCTTTATTCAGTTTCTCATCACTGACTCTCACGCTTCAATGAGTCAGTTTGTACATTTACAAAGTTGGACATAACATGCATAGATGATTTAATCTCTTTCCTCTCTCCTATTCACTCTCTTGACAAACATATTGGGGATTATTGGAGAGTTATTATCTCATTTCGCTTATGGAAAAGTCGTAAAATATATCAAATGAATGGAATAACAGTGTTTCTTCTCCAATGACGAATAACACGCATGAGTCTGCTTGATGAATTGGTTCCCTACAGAAAATATGATCACTTTTTATCATTACTAATTAAATTTATAAGAGTACAAAAAAATATAAAATTGTCTAGCAACCAAAATCGCGTGATACAAATATGTTAACTAACTTATGCATTTTGTCGCAGAAACAGAAAAAATAAATTTGACAAAATTCTACAAATAGATATTTCATCTGAATGAATTGTGTGTTTCAGAATTTTTTCCGAAAATGGAGACACGAAATCATGGAGGACCCACTGCTCTGAGGATGATTCAAATTTCCAACCATAATTGAAGGTAAAAAAAACGTATTAGTCTTAAATATTGTTCCTCATGAAGATTACATACAAAATAAAAAGGCCAGACGTCATAAAAAGTGTAAAAATAAAATTTTAAAGTAATTGATAAATAATAAAGTTAAGAGAACGAGAACATGAGATCTATAATAATTTTGAATTCTCGTCGGAGTCTAATGGTGTTAAATTGCTGTACCGTCATATCTTCCGACATTCCGTGGTAATATTATTTGTAAACACGAAAAATATAGAGTAGGAGTGTAATAAAAAGTTGCTATTGACGTAAGTCGTGTTTCTTTTTGTCTTTTTTACGAACCATATTCTTACGTTTCAACGTGACTACGAGTTCTCTAAGCAGTAGGTTCGAAAATGAAGAGGAAGAGAAAGAAAGAAAGAAAACGAAGAACGCAAAATCTCGTCGGGCCTAAAGCAATAGCTTTCCGAGCACCCTGCCATTAAGGTCGTGTATTTATGGGCTCATTCGTTTCATTTTATGTTTCAATTTAGATGCATTGATACTTGTTTGTTTACATGCAAACTGCCACTCATTCATTCGAAGCCCCGGTATTCTCTGTCTCTCTCTCTCTCTTTGCTTCTTTCTTCGTCTCTCTTTCTCTTTCGAGCGATTGTAACACACGGTGTGGAGGCTCGAGCGATGCCCATAGCGCCTAAGTACCCATTATTATGCCCTTACTCCTGCCGCCCGCCGACACCCCTCTCAACTGATATTCTCGCGGCAAAACCCGCGGCGAGTCCGAGTTACTTATTGTCCGCTCGCGCATTACCGGCTCGATTTAGCGATCCTTATCAAACCTTTCCCTCTGCGTCCCAACGTAACGTTATTTCTCTCCTGCTCGAAACTCCCCTCTCAACCTTTTCTCCACCTTAGTCGCACATTTTTATTTATCTAATGGCCCCATTATACGGTAGTTCTCAGCAACGCCCTCTATCCTCGTTGTGCAGATATTGCGTAGGAGTTACAGTTCGCGAATAACAAATGCCAGTAATATATCCTTCGAAGTAAAATAAAATAATGTACACACAAATAAGAATTAATGAGAATTTGAAAATAAATAACTTAGTGGTACGTTTTAAACTGCGTGACAGTGATTACGTTTCAAATAAACAGAAGTATCTACGAATTTCATAACCGAAAAGTACCTGTTACTGTATTGAATAAAATAAAAAATCAAATCAAATCAAAATGGCCAATTTTTCGTGCCGAATTTCGCTCGATAGCTATCGGCTGCACAGCGAGCAAAGAGGGCGTCGAATCGTTCTCGGGGTAAATTGCAGGAGACGTGGGGCCTGCAGCGGTTTAATGGGCTAGCGACCGGTAAGGTAGGCTTTCGCTTACCCAAAGGGGGGCCCTACCCTTTGCACATATATATACGTGTATACCTTGTACTCTCTTCTAACGAGTTTTAAACTCGCGTTTAAATAAATTGCTCGGCAATTACCTTACGGTTGAACGTGTATACGGTGCTATGGATTAAAGCATTCCAAGAGCCAGTATTCTCGAGGGAAAGATCGCTCTGAGCGTCGCGCGGGATTGACTTGAATCGCATGGGTTCGACGAGAGAAACGACGAGCGCATTATTCATTATACGCGTTCAATGGCCACCGAGTGTTCAATCATTAATATCAACGTTTTGTTTATTATTATATCGAACATCACGATCGTTTCAACGGATACTTTTCATCCACTTTTTTTGCATAAATATCCTCTGTATTTATCAACGTATTTGTTAAATCGTTTGAAAATTATAACGCACAGTCAACAATCCTGTGACGATAAATACGCAAGTTTACATTTTTGTCATTATCCAACATTGGCACAAAGAACGGACAGAAATACTTGGGAATCTGTAAAATATATCGACTGCGAAAAGTCGAGGTTTTATCCTTCGCGAGCTGCGAAAGTAGGATGCAGCAGGCACGAACGCCGTGAGGATGCGACGCTCAACCGCCAGATGGCAAAGGGAATTACTTCCCTGAGTCTACCCTGCAACGAACATCTCTTCGCATCCTCCCGTTTTCTCTAAACCCAACAAATCGATACTTTTCGTATAATATATTTTTAAACTACTGTTTCACGTACACGGTTAATATTGGATTTTATTGAATTTTTATTCGCATACCGCTACCAAATCAAATAAAAATTCTATTTATTCTTCAAAGTACTTGATTCTTTTATTTCCTACGAAATTTCATTTGCTTTTCTATAAATTTACGTTCCTGGTAAGAATAGAAAAATTGAGTTTATTTAATAGTCGTCAGTAATTGATAAAAATGTTAAAAAGATGTCTTTGATGCCTAAATTTTTGTTATTGTTGTTCCCATTATTATGTATACAGAAAAAATCAATAAAAAGAATATTGAATAATGATGTACTGTTTATTCAAATTATTCAATAAAAAAAAAAAAAAAATTGTACCCACTGTGTAATCGCTTGAATTATGGTGGCAAAGTTTGAGAGCTGCATTATGATAAAATATGTTTAAAACAGCAGGCAACTTAATATTTTTATGAACCCTGACTTTCGTATGATGCGTAAATTCAACAATTTAAAATTTTTCTGAGGGTTCATGGGAGCATATTCTCGGTAGATTGTCATCTCTTAAAATATATATGATTGATACGGAAAGGTTCTTGAAGAATACGAGCGAAGATGGTAAGGGTAAAAAAATGAAGGGGAAGGGCGTCGAAAAAAATGGCTCAACGCCATGTTATATTCATCAGGGATTCGGTAGTGAGCCAAGGGCTTCATGATCTTCAGTGATTATGCTCGAACCCTCGTGAGTGCGGAGAAATGAAAAAAAAAACGCACACACAAGAAAAGATCGTGGAGAAAAAAAATGAGCGCGCGAGAAACAAAAATTTAGCTGGAGAAGGGAAGCAAAACGAGACGTGGCGTCGCGACGCCCGGCGTCGACTTTCGGCAATGAAGAATGGACGCTGATGGTTTCACGTGTATATATACCAAGCGTGCAGATTTTCGCTACACTCGTGCGGGTGCAATGGCCCTTTCGTTCACTTTTTTTCTTTTTTCTTCTCTCTCGCTCCTTCCCTTTTTTATTCATCAGCCTCGTTCCATCTTTTTTCCTCTCTGTCTCTCGCTCTCCACCTCTCATTGCGTCTTTTTGTCTTGATTTTATTTGAAATTTTTTCTCACTCGTTTGGCAGGTTCTCTTCTGGTCTCCCTTCGCATTTTTTTTCACTCCGTTACTGCGGCCAATCGTCTTCCCATTCCCCGATGATTTCTCCCTTTTTTGATGAGCCCCACCCTCGTCACCCCGTGGCACTTGTTCCCTTCAGTCTTATTCGAAAGATTCGAGGCCAACGTGCATCATCAAACGCTGTTCCGAGACCGCGTTCGTCTCTCTCCCTTCGAGGTTCAACCCTCCGTCCTTCCCCTCCCTCAATCGTTCTCCACACGAAGAACTTACTCCGCGTTTTTTTTCTTATTCAACATTCTTTCGCTCGTCATTCCACATGTTGTTCAGACCGAATATCCGAGTAAATATTCCGTCTTCTCTCGAGACGACTCGAGCACCGCACTTTCAAACGTAGACGCAGAAAAAAAAACGCCTTCCTTGTTATGATATCGGGAAGATGAAACGCCGCTCCGTGTCCATGTACTATATCGAGTCGACGAGTGATTAACATTTTAGTACAAACACCAAAAATAACATCTTACGCGAACTATATGAATGAAACAATAATAAATCTTAAAGGCTTTACCTTTGTGTGCTAAAGTCCAAATTTTTAGCAAAATAAGTACAAATATCTGTCAGAATATAAAATGAAAATTTATTACTTATGAAATATATTGAATGTAATAAAAATATCAATGGCTACAAAAAAAAAAAAAATATTCACTTTAATTAATTTTGACATCGATCAAAAATTCATGAGGCTCTGAAATTTGATCAATGCAAACCGATTCGTATCTTCGTACATTCAATATGGCTGCGTTTTCCTCTCACACACATCGTCCTCCTCATCTGCTATTCGAAATATGATGACGAGGACGTAGAAGACAAGGATGAAGCCCACCACTGGCCTCTCTCGTTGTCTTTCTCTCTCCTGTGTCGTAACCGACACGCGCCCCACGTCGAATCACCAACGCTTTGCTCTTGGTAGTCGTCGTCTTCGTCGTCGTCGTCAACGACGAAGAGACTTAAGAGACTTTGCCGAGCGCACGCCGGGGCTTAAAGTCCCTGACTTTTACGATTCTGTTCAAGTGGTCATAAAACCCGAGTTTACTGCCGTCATGATTATCGAGCAAACTGCCTGCCACCTGTCGGAGCACCACACCATCCGCCCTCTCCTTCTATCGCTGTTTTCTTTTCTCACTCTCTCTTTCTCTCTCTTTCTCTTTCATTCTATGAGAGCAATGACTATTACATAAACTGTTAGGTCTCGATGTTGTGATCACAAGGATCTTCACACATGATCATACGAAAAGCATCGTTGTCCATTCATGACTAAATCATCATAGACAACCAAGTCGCTCTTAACGTCTACACTACACCGCGATCACTGAATAAAACAAACTTCTACGCGCGTACGTCGCGTTTATGTCTCTTTTCTCATCTTGATTTCACAGATTCCTATTAAACGATCGTAAAACTCAGAATATACGATCTCGTCTGGTTTAATCGTCCATCGAGAATCATTCGATTGAATTCGATTGGCTATTAAATTCCCGTCAACATATTTACGAGCGGCGTGTGCAGCCTCACTCATTTGTATCGTAAAATTATAACACCGTTATAAAATAGTGAAATATATTTTTTACGAGCCTCAAAATGTTCTCCACTGAACGTTAGTACGATTCTTAAAAGTTTTCTTCCGCCAAAATCTACGAAAATGAGAAAAAATTCGTACTCTCAAGCGTAGGAGGTTTCTTCGGCTCGAATCGAGGAAAGCAGGTGGATAACCATAAACATTCGTAATATCACGGATGAGATTGTGTGCTAAGGGGTGGCACGCGAGAGTACGAGACGAAGGAACACGGATGTGCGCTATGTGAGTCGGAGAGGGAAACAGAGAGCAAGAGAGAGGACACAAATGGCCAGCCGGCCAGAGAGACCAGCTTATGACGGGCATTACTCGGCTCGTTACGGAATAATTTACGAGGTGCGAACCGCGGGGGCGATAATCCAACGACATTTACATCCCAATAAACACTCCGATACCGCCGAGCACACATACAGACGTGCAATCTCTCCTCTCTCTCTCTCTTGGTATTTAAACACACAAATATATATATATATTCATCAAAGTTTTACGACTTTTTAATTGTATGACCATGTAATTGGGCAGTAAAGCATAAAGGGTCTCTCGTAAAAGTATTTACGATAACGCAAAGCGTCTATTGCACACACGTCTATTCAAAGATCAGTGACTCAAGGAGCGTATTTCAAATAAACTTTCCTACGAATACAAGATGCGTAAAAGTATTTGTGGCTGGGTTTCCATGAGCTCGAATAAATCTGCTTGTACGACCGGTTGCCACCGACAAAATGATTTTTTATTTTTATTTTTTAAAAGCCTAGATTTCCTCGAGCGAACGACAACACGAGAATCCAGACGAAAAAAAACCACTGTCGCGATCAGCATCATCATCCTCATCATCATTTTACCAGCTTTCGTGATGACTCTGGCTCTGCTCAAAGAGTAAAATTCTACACGGTAGCCAGCTTCTGCTCGCAAAAGTATTTCTCGCCAGGAGAAGAACCGGATTCTCCTGACGACGAGGATCCCAACGGCGCTGCTGTGCCGCAGAAGCAACGCGATCAACTCGTGCCAGATATGAGGCGAGACTCTCTTTTCATTGCCCAATAATCGTTTGGAAACGAGAGTTTTATATGCCATCATCAACGCAGCCACGTAGCAGGCATTTTTTCGATCCTTTGCGGTTTTCTTTCGCCTCTGCACGACCGGTTCATAATATACCTACTCCATTTTATATACACGCATATATATTTGTTTTTAAATAAAATCCTACACAATTTCGCACCTTTTTATCTTATTTGTTTTCTTTTTTTTTATGAACTGATTTTTATGATTATTTTGTGGGTATTTCTTCTCAACCAAATTGCGTAAGTCTTCTGTTCCCCAATTAGGAGATCGTTTTTGCCCAAAAATGATGTTTTCCGTCTGCATCGATGTGTAAAAAGCCTCATCCGATTAGCCATCGAAATTTTTATTTTCATTTTTTGAAATTTTTAAAGAATCTTTCAATTATTATGTCATTGGGCTTATCTTTGCAAAAACATTCGCCCAAGAAAAAGGCTTTCGGAAAAATTGATGTTTAACAGAATTATCATTACGTCTTTCCTTTTATCGGTTTTAGTTCATGAGATAGTTCATATTGAAATCATCAGAATATTGATATTTATCCATCAGAATCAGAATTGAAAAACAAAATAAATTCACAGTAGTTGGAGTTCCAACTTCGAATAGAAATAAAAAAGTTACAGCTATTCTCATGAATTTCTAAAAATTTGTAAATTTCTTCCTTCTCACTATTTCATTGAGTGTCTTTTTTCGAAGTACTCTTAGAGGAAACCCTAAAATATCATCTGTTACTGCAGTATAAAGTTTCTAATAAAAAATGGGCGGAAAACTGTCATAATGTGAAGTTCAAATTCTCTGTCACGTTTTTTCGAAATAATCAACAACTAGTAAACAAAAGGATGTACTTTGAATGATTTAAGATGTCAAATTCTTCGTGCAAGTTCATTCTACCAACCAGTATTTAATATATGAAAATATCACCATGTCTATTTTATATTAGTATGCGTTCGTATGTATGAAAAAAGTTAACCATGGCAAAAGGTAGAGTGGAACGACGTGGAGGACGTCTCGTGGATTGCCCAATAATCGTTTCCAACGAGTAGTAAAAGCCCGATCCTCGCAGTTTGAGAGTTCGAATGGGTATGCAGGTTTAGTTCAACGGTTGGTTAAGAGGTGGCGCTGCAATATCCCCCGGGGAGATGCTGGCGCTGGGATTTTCGGGGAGAGCTCATTGGCTCATCTGTCTTCGGAGATGAGGCGAGTCGTTTGGAGAACTCCCTTCTCGCAGGGACGAGAAAAGACGAACGAGAAGAGGAAGAAATATGAGAAGAGGATTTTTGAGCTCGTAATTCATTTTCGGAAGTTTAAAAGAGCTTCGTAGCTCCTGGAAAAACAGAAGGAAACTGAAAAGAAGGAGGCTTTGAAAGTTCAAAAGATTGAAGAGACAGAGAAAAAGAGTGAGAAAGATAGAGGTCTTTTCTAATACATCTGGCACGCGCTCTTAATGCAGTCTACGCTGCTGTTTCGCTGCCGGTGCTGCCGAGCGGACGCGCGGTACATCGTCGGCTTGACGGTCCGAGCTCGGCGAACGCGGTCGTCTCGTTCGTTTTATGGTGGGGGCAATCGTGGGCGGTCCTTGATGTTCCATGGGCGTCGTTCAGGCTCGGAACTACTTTCACCGAGCGTAGTAGAGTAACGCGTAACCGTTGCGCGCTCGTGACGAATTCAATTCTGATTGGTCCTTAAGCATAACCCTCCATTCCCCACCCTTTATACTCACGTTTACGTTTCTACCCCTGCATGAGTGAGGGAGAGAGGGAGAACGTAAGCGCCAGAAAGATGAAAAGAGATGGAGTGAAAGAGAGAGAGAGAGAGAGAGGATGATTATTCTCTCGCTCTTACCACCTTACGAGCTTTTCCGCGATTCGATTATCTCTCTTTGTCTCACACGTTTGCTTTAACCGTCTTCTCGATATAGTCCTGCTTTGCTCATGACTCGTATCTCTCCTCTCTTTTACTTTCTCTCTTTCTCTTTCACTCCCGCTCACGCCTTTGCCCTCATCGCATGCAGGCAGCTTTATAGTCCTCTCTCACTTCCTCTCTCTCATCATCTTTATCGCGCTCCTTCGATTCAAGATACTCTCGCAGAGCAAAGTAGTTCGCATGCACACACACACACACACACACACCCATACTGTCATATACACACGCACGTTGGAGGAGGAATAAGAGGAGGGAGAGACTACCGAATTTAATCCGGCGGCACGTCGTTGAGTTACTAGAACGCTCGCAAGAGGGCAGCGAGTTGGAGTAAAATTTGAGCGAGCGGGAGAGAGAAAGATGCTTCGACTCGAAGCACGAGTCGAATCTATGCGTGTATGCACATGAGAGAAAGAGAGGGGAGAGAAAGCTCGAGGCAAGGGCGAAGGGGGAACGAGCGAGTTCGAGGGGGTGGGAAAAAGAGCAGAGGAAAGAAAGCAAAACTATACTCGAGGAAGAAAGAGAGAATATGGGGGGGGAACGAGGGTGGGAGCGAGTGAGAGATTGTATGAGCTCCGAGCTCACAATATAGCGTTGGACGTCAGAGTGAGATAGTGAACGAGGGAGAAAGAGCGATTGGTTGATTCGGGTAGGGCGAGAGAGCGAGGAGAGACAGAGGGAGATAGATATAGAAAGAGAAAGACTGTATTATCGTTTGGGGAGGGAGAAATTCTTGCCACGTGAGAAAGACAAAGAGGGCAGTAATCGTGCGCGCCTCGTTCGCACACACCGCGGAGAGTTGCCCACGAAGGAAGAGCACAAGCTCCGCGGTCCGCCTCATACGCGTGTGAGCAAGTGAGTGAGAGAGAAAGACAGTACACGGGCGAGCGAAAACGCGCGCGCGCGCGCTCGCGCGGGCGAGGGACCTTACACGAGGGTGGGAGCGAGAGAAATCGAGAGAGATTGCCAGGAGCGTGCGAGTAAGCAAGGGGGAAAACGAGCTCGACGCGAGCTAGACAGAGACAAAGAGCAAAGGGAGAGAGAGAGGAAGAAAGAGTGAGAGAGAGAAGGTGAGAGACAGTCGAGAGACGAACGGCGGTACAGAGTGGCGGTACACGGGGCGCGAGAAAAGCAGTAGTGTGCCGTGGACCACCGCACTGGCATACCGTGGGCTCGTTACGATCCACTCCGGTACTTCTATCTGATACCCCGTCATCGTCGTATCATCATATCCACGAGAGTGCTAGTGCAGTGAAGACCCTTAACCGTACGAGACGATATCGAGAACGAGTGAGAGATCAAATTGATCTCTATTCTCTCATTTTGCCCCAAAAAGGGACTTTTATCATTAACGATTATACGAGGAATAATAATAAATATTATTCGTCCAAAGGATTGCTTTTTTCAATTTCTTCGTTTTTATTGTTTTTTATTTCACGCGTTTGCCAATATTACGAGTGACATTATTATCAAAGACAAGTGCTGTTATATGAGTTCGATAAACATCCATCATCGGATTTTTTATTTAGTTTTTTTTTTAATTTGATGATCAAACTCATTGATGAAATTGGAGAGTGACCGAGGAAAATACAGGTCCCGGTGTCTCGCTGTAGGTGAATACTTACGAGTCGCGTGCCGGTCGTAATCCGTATAGCCGTTCTAAAAAATCATCACAACACAATTATCTCTTTGTGGTGGCGAAAGAAAAAAAAAACCATCAACACGTTTTTTGGTACCCTGAGTATTTTGGCAGTAACCGATGGCACTCGTCGCGTTTTACGAGCCTCGTCTAAACATCGGTTTATTGCGTCGTTAAAGCCTTTAACGATCGTCATCGCCTACAAGTCAGGATTCGAAGGACCACTCGAGCCGTCATCACGATCAGTGGTCCATAATCGTGTGGCAAACAAACCTCAGTCCCAAACGAGGATTCACCGAACAGTAGAAGACGAAAAGAGTAGAGAAGGGAGAAAGTGCAAAGGTGTGTGGAGGAAAGGACTTGGGTCAGTCCTTAAAGAAAAAAAAAAGAGGAAGGGGACCAGAACGACAGTGAAAGAAAGGGAAAGAAAGAGAAGGAGAGAGGGACAGTGAGAAAGAGGTTGGGCCATAAAGTTAGTCCGGTGTCATGAGTTGCCTTGAGAGAACGAGTCAGGATCTTAAGGCCTATTGACACTGAAAGGAATCCCCTTTAAGTGTCAGAATAACCGCAAGGATCATTGGGTCACCGATGACTTTTACAGCCCTGTAATATCGATAACCTTTACAAATCCAAGATTCGCGTTAAATTTATAAGAGATTTTATATGGTCGTTGATATAGAATCGGACAAAAAAAAACATCAAGTTCAGTGCAAAGAGTTGTCGCGTGCAGCGGAGTGAAAAAAAGTTCTGCAAGGACAGTGTCGGGGTCCCGGGACCGCAGAAACACGCGGTAGCCCCCGCGAAAAATAGCGAACGTCAGATACACTGACGTTTTTTTTCGCCCCATCATTCAACTTTCATTTCGAACTGTGTGACATTTTTCTGTTTCGAAAGTCAATTAAAATTGTGACGAGTATAATCGTGGTTTTAAAAATAAATAATAAATAAAAATAAAAATAAAAAACTAATCGAAAACTAACATAAGATATAAAAAAGATTTTTTAATTCCGTGTGACGTGAGTGCAAAGTGCTTTCAAGATACCCGGAATAACAATGAACTCGTACTTTGAGCAGGGCGCGAGTGGCTTCTACGGGAGCCATCATCATCAGACGAGTGCAGCAGGACAACATCATGACCCAGCTACAGCAGCGGCTTATCGAAGCTTTCCACTGGGTCTGGGTATGTCACCTTATGCATCGACTCAACATCATCATCACACGTCCGGCAGTCTGGGTATTCATCCTGGTGGTGGTACGAACACGAGACCACCACAGGATTCACCATACGACGCGAGTGTAGCAACCGCTTGTAAATTGTATTCTTCGACGCCAGAAGCAACGGGACACACGACATCATCGTATTCAAGCAACGCTAGCAAAGATTGCAAACAGCAAGAACAAGCAGCAGCGGCGGCTGCGGCTGCAGCAGTCCATCAGAATGGTTATGCGGCTGTGATGGCAGCGGCCAAGGACGTTTGGCAAAGTGCTAGCTCAGCACCCAATGGACAGAGCAATCCGGTGGTAAGACCATCGGCGTGTACACCCGAGGGCACGAGAGTCGGTAGCTACGGGGGCCTCGTGGGCGGTGATCCAGCTTCGAGTCCCGGCAACAACGGTTCCTCGAGGTCCCTCACATCCTCGTGGAACACCTGCAGCCTCAACTCGAGCGCGAGCCAACCGGTCGCAACTCAACTTCACCAACAACCCACCGCCAACCATACATTCTACCCTTGGATGGCCATTGCAGGTGAGTCAATATTTTCGGCTTCCTCAACCAAACATATGTGTGTTTTTTCTTTTAATTACAGAAGATAAGACCAGTTTCGAAATTTCACGCCTGTGCGTGTCTTTCGAGCTTTTTTTCGAAAAAACAAAAAAAAAAAAGAAACAAAATAAAAACCAAGTGGCTGAGAGAAAGAAGGAAACGTATCTGGCTCTCTGTCCGCGTTTGAGTCGGCGAACGATTATCATAATTGCCTGAATGAAATATTATTTGCGGCGGAGATGAGAGCTGGAAAGAGACAGAAAGACTTGAGGGCTAGTTTGCTCACAAGTCTGTGTAGTATATGTATAAAGTTCAGTGTAGTATATGAAAAGGGAACGAAAGAGGTAAATGGAGAACATTGAGAGGATGAGAGAGCCGGGAGTTGAGAGATGCACCGGGACGGAGCACGTGGTCCCGGAGGCTACAGGGATCCACTTTGCATCGATGTATA